>VZSF01007416.1:0-18796 GCA_013398295.1 Chionis minor | reverse complement strand
GCCCCCCGCCCCAAATATGGAGCGAGGCCACGCCTCCTCCGCCAAATATGGAGGGAGGCCACGCCTCCCGCTCCAAATATGGAAGGAGGCTCCGCCCTCCTCCCCGCCCTCCGCCCGCCCCTAAGGGTAAACACGGGGGTGTGGCCATAGCGCCTGGTCCCGCCCCCTTGGCCTAATATGGGGGTTGGCCACGCCTCCTGAGGGAGGGCTCTATGGTGTGACGCGCCCCCTCGCGTCCTTTTATAGGAGGCCACGCCCATTCGGGGCTGGGGGCGTGGCTTGGCGGCGGGGCGGGTGGAGAAGGAGCCGGCGGCGCCTGGAAGGGGCCAGCAATGGCGCGGCGGGGGGGGGGACGACGACGACGACGACGACACACGACACACGACACGGGACACACGGGCTGTCACGACATGGCTGTCCCAGCAGGTTCCGCACGGGAGTGTCCCAGCACCGTCCCGACGATGGGGGTCGCGTGCCCAAGGGCCGCCCGGGGGGGATGCGCAGGGTGTTCCCCCTCTCCCCGGGGATGCTCGGAGCCGTGCGAGTGCCGGAGCCCCTCAAAGCCCCCCCGGCCGGGGCAGGGCTGGGGAGCAGCGACAGGGACGACCCCTTCGCCGGCACATCCCGGCTGCCGTCCCACCGGGTGGGCACGGCCCGGAGTGCGGCAAAGCGCAGGGCGCGGCGAGACCGGCAGAGACAGAAACCGCCACGAATAAAATTCAGGAATATTTATTACGTATCAAAAAAGCTACATGTTCTGGGCCACCACCCCCTTCCCCCCGCCACTGGCCCGGCTGTCACACAAAGCCCGGCACGTTCCCGCTCCCCGGCCGGCAGCCGCCCCAGCAGCCGGGCTCAGCCCGGCCCAGCACCTCTCCCCGTCACGCCTTGGCCCGCTCGGCTCCGTCGTCGGTGCTGGCCGTTGGCTGCGCCACCGCCGGCCCCATCTGGATGGGCACGTTCCTCTCCGGAGCGGCCGGCAGGGCCAGCCTGGGGGCCTCGATGCGCAGCTGCCCCTCCTTGGACAGGGAGCAGCTCAGCGCCTCGGCGTCCACCTCCTCGGGCACATCCCACTCCCGCTTCAGCACCTCGTACTTGTAGGAGAAGGAGCCCTTCTCGTCCGTGCTCTGCGTCTCCTTCTGCCCCACCAGCACCACCTTCCTGCCCACCACCTTCACCGACAGCTGCTCGGGGGCAAAGTCCTTCACGTCCTGGCAGACGGAGAAGCCCTCCCCGGAGCTCTGGGTCAGGGCCGCGCTCGGGGCTCGCTCCGCGGCGATGCCGATGCGGCCGGGGCTGCTCCCGCTGCTCAGGAACTGCTCGAAGCTGCTCATGAACTCCCGAGCCCTCTCCATCTCCAGCCGCAGCTCGCGCTCCAGCTCGGCGAAGAGGGTGCCCGGGTGCGGCCAGAGGGTGCGGATGGGTCCCAGCCACGGGAACAGCGAGCTGGATGTGGGCGGCATGAAGTGCAGGCGGCAAAGCATCTCTGCTCCCGGCGTGTGCTCCCGGCTGTGCCGCGGCTCTGCTGGGCGCAGGGGCTGGAGCGGTGCTGGGCTGGGGCCGGGGAGCGGCGGGTTTTATCCTGCCCTGCGCAGGGGTGTGCCCCTTCCAGAACGCTCTCTCCCCACGCTCCCTCCTGCAGCCCTCGCCTATTTTTGAGAGGCTGATTATCCACCGGCCAAAATAGCAGCGCCTGCTTCTGGGGCCGAGTCACACGCCACAAATAGGGAGCTGCGGTCACCGCCGGGAGCTCGGGTTTCTGCGGAGCCACCGTGATGCAGCAGCGCCTGCGGGACCCCCAGCCGGGGGGGCCAGCAGAGCCCTTCCCGTGGCCCCCGTGCTGGGGGCTCGGCAGAGCATAGGTTACACTGTGCCAGGAGCGCGTCACCTCGGCCGGGGGGGACAGTCCCACCCCTACAGAAACGTGTTCCTACGTCACCCGCTGCCAGACGCGCCTCGCACTTTCTAGCCCCCCCCCCAGCCCCCGTGGCCACCCGCTGTCCTGTCCCAGCCCCTCACCCCACTGGGGAGCCCTCGGGCTGGTTTCTGGTCTCGCCCAGGGGTCCCCCCCGGGCAGCTGAGGGTCCCGCAAAGGGGGTGTGGGCAGGGGCGGGTCTCCTGCCTGTAGATGGGGGGAAACGGGCCAGAGGTGAGGGAAAGGTGGGAGCAGCGGACCCAGCCCTGCGCCCCGCCTGGGGAGGAGAAAGGCCGTGGATTTTTGGCAGGGGCGGCTCAGGCATCCCGTTCGGGGGCTGAGGTGATGCTGCTAATTATACAGCAGGAGAGCAGAGCGTGGGACTAAGGGCGAAGGAATGCCAGGCATGACCTAAGAGGCGCCTCTCCTCATGGATGAGTAACAAGAATGAGCTGGAACGGGCTGGAAAGAGCTGAGCTCTTCTCCCAGGGATGACGTGATGTGCAGGATGAGGCCACTCCTCCCGGGAAGGGCAATAAAAGCCGCGGGCAGAGACAGCGGGACAGAGCGCTCCCAGAGGAGAGCACAGAGAGCCACCAGCAGCAGCAGCAGCAGCAGCAGCACCACCAGCACCAGCAGCGATGCTTTGCCGAATGCACCTCGCACCATTCGCCTCCAGCTCCCTGGCCACCCGGCTGGGCACAGTGAGGACCCTCTGGCCGCACGCAGAGACCATCTTCACCGAGCTGCAGCAGGAGATGGAGAAAGCTCGGGAGTTCATGAGCAGCTTCGAGCAGCTCCTGACCAGCCAAGGAGCCACCGCCGTGGAGCGAGCCCCGAGCGCCAGCACGGCCCTGACCCAGAGCTCCGGGGAGGGCTTCTCCGTCTGCCAGGACGTGAAGGACTTTGCCCCCGAGCAGCTGTCGGTGAAGGTGGTGGGCAGGAAGGTGGTGCTGGTGGGGCAGAAGGAGACGCAGAGCACGGACGAGAAGGGCTCCTTCTCCTACAAGTACGAGGTGCTGAAGCGGGAGTGGGATGTGCCCGAGGAGGTGGACGCCGAGGCGCTGAGCTGCTCCCTGTCCAAGGAGGGGCAGCTGCGCATCGAGGCCCCCAGGCTGGCCCTGCCGGCCGCTCCGGAGAGGAACGTGCCCATCCAGGTCAACCCTGCAGCCCCACAGCCCGGACCAGCCTCCGAGGACAGTGCCACCAGGAAAGCCCAGGTGTAACGGGAGGGGAAGCCACAGCCTGCGGCAGGGCCAGAGCAGACAGGAGCAAGTCCCGGGTTTTAGCCCAGACAAGCTCCATCAGCAATGATGTCATTTTTTTCACTATACTGGAATGTTTTTGTATCCAATAAAAATACTTTTGCATAGACCCTGCTGGTGCTGTCTTGGTGTTGATGACGGGGAGGCAGAGCCCAGGTCTCAGCTCTGGACGCACAGAGAGGGAAGAACCTCTCCTGGTGCCTCAGGGCAGCCCAAAAGGGGACGGGAGACCCAGAGGGAGGGAAGGGATCTGTGAGCACGGCGCTCCTGGGGGGGAAACAGCCCCACTGACCCGTTCCAGGGCAGAGGCAGCTCTCCCGGGAGCAGGCAGCCTGCCTGCGCTGCCTCCTCACACTGCCGTCAGCATCTGCAGCAGCTCCACGGCCCCTCGCTCCCTTCCCGAAGGGGAAGGCGACCGTGCTGGAGGGCCTGGCTGGGCATAGGGCGCCCCACTTGGCTGTAGCCACGCTTCCCCCTAAGGAGCCGGGGAAGGGGCTGCTGGAGGCCCTGTGGGATGGCAGCAGGCGGGAGGGTGAAGCCCATCTCCAGGCACTGTGTGGAACCAGCCCAGAGGCTCAGGCCCGGGCAGGCAGCAGGTATGCGGGCAGGCACGCCTGTTTGTGCTAAAGCTGCTCCCAACGCAGACAGCCCTTCCCCATAGCAGCACCATTCCAGCAGCGGGGAGCACTAGGGAGCGCTGCCCCACAGGTCCGCAGGCAGCAGCAGGTCCCCAGCGCCGCCCTCGAGCCCTCGCAGCCGAGCAGCATGTGCTCCGGCAGCAGCAAGACACGGCTCAGGGCAGCGCAGGCGCCTCCACGGAGAGGGAGACCCAGAGTCCTGGAAGGAGCCAGAAATGAAGCCCTGTCCACCAGGAAACACGCAGCAGAAGCCAGCAGATGGCAACAGCACCTCACGCTGTGTGGGAAGCCCGTATCCAACAGGTCCGTCTCTTGTGCAGACGGAAAACGTGCAGCACCAGCCCAAACCACAGTGGAAGTGCTGAGACCCCCGACATCCCACAGGGGTGCTGAGCTCCGCCGGCAGAGGAGCAGCCAGGTCCCCTGCAGGGGATGGAAACCAGCAGCACCCACCAAGTGAAGCCCAGGTGAGGCCACTGGAGCCCACGGGCAGCCCATGCTCCAGGCGGGTATCAGGAACTCAGTCACCAAGGTGCTCCAGACCCTTCTCACTTCCAGGATTTTAAGGAAATACATGAGCAAAAGGCACCAAGACCCTGGAGAGAGGATGAAGCCCACCTGAGCCGAGGCTGTTCAATGGACAGCTTTGTTCCCAGGTACCCAGCGGAGCTTCCAGAGCCAACAACTGTGAGCCAAGGGCAGGCCCAGCCCAGGGACGGCTACGGAGCCGACTGTGCCCCTGGAGCTCCCGTGGCAGCCACGCAGCTGGGGAGAGGCAGCGGGTTCAAGCACCAGCACCCAACACTCCTCAAGCTCTCGTGGTGCCAGCAGAGCAGCACCCAGGGGAGCGGCAGAGCTGCAAGAGAATGCTCTGTTTTCCACACGGGCTCCAGGTCTCACCTACGGGTACAAGGATCCGAGTCCAGGCAGCAGCGAGATGAGAGGAGCATCTTTCAAAGCCATCATCCTCCAGGGACACCAATACTTCAGCACAGTATTCCTACACCTGTCCAGCCGCCAAGCTGCACTTCGCCACACACTGCTGCCCCCAGCTTTTCCCAGCTGGAGCTGTAGAGATAATTAAAAATTCCCACTATTTACCTTGAGATTCCTTGCATGCCACTGCACACCACACTGCTACCGACCCTCCCGCAGCCTGTCCGTAAGGAGTCACTGCCTCCGGAGGGAGCTGGCTGCTGCGGGAGCAGCTGGCACAGCCCAGGCTGGGTGCGAAGATGAGCAGCCCGAGTTTCTCCCTGCCCAGGCAGGAAGGCCCTGCATCCCTAGGGAAGAGCCGGGTGTTGTCCGCACCACAAGCAGCCTGGCACACCTTGGCCTCCAGCATAACTCTTACGTTCTGGTTCACTCCCCTTCTGGTTTGAGCTGATTAAGAAACATGAACATTGTTGATTATGATAGGTTTATAAAAATTTTTTTTAATCACACAAAACTGAAGTTTGTGATGAAGACTAAGTTGACAGTTCCTCTTAAATACCAGTATGCATAAGACATTGCATTAGGCACTAGGCAGCAGCCAACATCAGTTAGAGTCTGGCAACAGAAGCCATTTTAATACCTCCCTTCATACTTTGTGGAATTACAGGCTTTTGCAATACATATCGTTTCCACTGACAAGTTATCCGAGGTTTCCCCCACCCCACCTCTGTACATCAGTAATCCATGTGTATTCACACTAGAGTAGGGTTAACAACATTAGTGGCATCACAACCATCAAAAAAAAGGACAATTTTCTATACAAGATTTTTGCAAAAGTTGCAACAGGATTAGTGCATTACGACAGAAACGGAGATAGAAAAAAAAATAAAGAGTTGGCATGCTAGAGTCCAACACAAATAAAGACAACAGGCAGCTAGTTGTATGTACTATATTGACAAGATACTGATTGGTTACATGAAGAAACATACAATACAAAATACAGAAGAAACCAGTTTTGCTTCCCTCTGCCCCACCCCAGAATACTCATAAGTGATTTGGTCAATAAGTGGCTGAAGAGCCAGAGTTTGTCACTATAATGCTACAGTTTAGTGGTTGTTCTAGGCATATCGTACTGGGATTAGCCTTAGCTTTTACATACGGGTAATTTTAACCAAGGTTGTCTAGTCTCAATATCCCTTTGTTTCCAATAGTGAACTACAGTACTGTGGGACCTGGGTGCTGCCGGCCCTCACCCGCAGAAGGGATGAGCTGGCTGGGCAGACACCGGGTCACGCATCCACCACCACCAGGAAGAGGGAAGAGCAGAAGTTCATATATTAAAAAAGTGACTTAAGACTTAGAATTGAATTAGTATTTGTACAGAAAGGTGCAGGTGGAAGAACTCCCTCCAGCCTATGATCAGAAAGGGATGGAGAAATCACAGCAGCCACCGGCAGCAGCCGCTCTACGGTAAGTGCGATTGTTAGCGTGGATTCCAGTCACGTCATTCGAGGGCTCCGTCGGGCGGCAGCGGCTGCTCAATTGCTGCAGCACTGGCTCCTGCTAGGCTGACTGCTCTCCTGAAGGTCAACCACCCGATTCCTACCTGGGCCACCAGGAGCGTTCTGGGGATCATTTTTTGGCAGTTTCTTGGCTAGAAAGAGAGAAGGCATTAGCAGGCGTCACTAGAGAGGCCAACCTCCTCCCCGTCGCAGACCACAGGCTGGGCCCAGCCCTGCTCTGGCCCAAGCCCTCACCCCTCGCAGAGTCTGGGACACTGCCAGCACCACGCGCACCCCAAACCAGCCCACTGCAGTTCCGGCTGTCACCAGTCCTGCTTCCTTACTCCCCGCCCCAGACAAAGGGAGAGAGGGAACAGGCTTCGCAAGGCAACGGCTCCAAACACTGGGGAGCGACTGTTCCCTTGGTGATCTGGTCGCCTGCTCCAGTGAGAGCCCCCAGACCCCAGCGGACACGGGACCTCCCAGGCTTTCCAGCGGGCTGCACCACCAGTGCTCAGAGCTACCCCAGCCATCCCTCCGCACGCAAGCCGTTACCTATTGCCATGAAGATTTCATTCACATTCATCGCTGTCTTTGCCGATGTCTCCATGAACAGCAAGCTGTTGTCGTCTGCATATGTTTGTGCATCCTACAAACAACCACATCAGAGCGGTGAAGGCACCCTGCCAAAGGGAGGCCCGAGGAGGCTTCATACGCCTCGCTTGTTGGCACGCTAACCTCCCAAGAAACCCCGTCCCACCCCTGTCCCCTCACCCTGCCTGGCCAGGACAGCTGGGAGCCAGGGAACCCCGACAACACGGCATGGCCGGTGGCCCAGCAGCACAGACTGTTCTGAGCCAAATACAGACACAGCGCGGCCCCAAGCCGCGCACCCCCTTGCACTTTGGTTAGCTGGGAGAGCGCTGCTCACTGGAAATGCACCGCAAGCAACCCCGTGCAGAGGTCTGAGATAAGAGCTCCTCCTCAGAAGCCTGCCCCAGACAAGGTAAGAGCTGCAAAGAGTAGGGAAAAAGCTGGGAATGATTCTTCACGTGCCTTGTACCTAAAAGGTGCTGCTCTGGACACTCCTGACGACAGCCCCAGGTGAGTAAGGCACCAGAAAAGACTGAAGACAGAAGCTTGTGCTCTGGGGGCTTTACTCTCCACGTTTGCCATAACTGTTACCAACACGAGCTCCAAGTGCTGTGGAAGGAGCACGCAGGACAGGCTACGACTCGCTCCGAGCGGCTTCCTGGGTCCTCAGCAGCCTAAATCTCAACTTCCGCTCTCCCTCAAAGCACTTCGCACACAGCCACCATCACCCCAGCTTAAGCAAAAAGCTGCTTTCCTGACCTGCTCAGGTAACAACTGAACTGGATTCCCACTCACCTGGAAGTCCACAGCTCTCTTGGTAGCAAGGTCTGCCTTGTTTCCTGCTAGTGCAATTACAATATTGGGGCTAGCCTGCCTCTGCAATTCTTTCACCCAGTTCTTGGCTCGTACAAATGTGTCCTGGAAGCAAACAGGAGGCAGCAGTCAGGAAGGGCAGCCTCTTATTAATCCACAGTGAAGATATGATTAGAACAAGTCTTTCCTGTAAGAAGTGTTCTGTCTCTACAGCACTTTGTAGCAGGATCCTTTATCAGCTTACACAGCCTTGGTCAGCACTGAGGAAGAGGCCATTAGCAGTTTTCAAGAACCTCAGTACCTGCAGGCAGGCATCTGCCGGGCCTCTGAACCCCGACGCTCTCCCAGGGAACCGAGAGGCATCAGCTGCAAGCGCAGGCGCCTCCTGCCCAGCCACCACGCAGCCCGGCACGGTACTCACTGTGTTAGTGATGTCGTAGACAACGATGGCTGCCTGGGCACCTCGGTAATACATGGGCGCCAGGCTGTGATACCGCTCTTGTCCTGCCGTGTCCCATATCTCAAACTTCACCGTTGTGTCATCCAGACAGACTGTCTGTGTTAGGAAGGCAGCTGAAAGAGAAGGTGCATGTTTGCCTTTCCTCCAGCCGGAGAGCCCCTGCAGCGAGGGCCAGGAGCTCGGAGCAGTTCTGCTTTTGCGTGGCAGTGAGCAGAAGCCCCGGAGGGAGGTCGGTGCGGCTCTGCTGTATCATCAAGTTCCTCGCACATGGGACCCGAAGGGCCACCACGCAGCCGACGGGAAGGCGGCCCTGGGAGCCCGGGCAGCAGACGGCCAGGGGAGCAGCAGCGCTGCCAGTCCCTTCGCCAGCCACCTCCTCTCACAGACCACACAGTACAGCTGCAACAGCACCAGGATTCGCTCGCGAGAGCACTAAAGCTAGCCCATTACACTGCACTCCCCAGTTTAGCAACTGGTTATTTTCTTGTTCCAGCGAGTATAACGCCATGCGTTACAGCCAGGATAAAGGCAACCAGCCTTGGATACAGGCTGAAGCCGAGCAGCAGAGTGCCCACACGGCCCTCTGCAGCGGAGCATGAAGCCTTAGGTGCCCATAAGCTACACTTAGGGCTGTAGTTACTACAGGGACAAATTCTCAGTACACACCTAATATTATGGCCCAGAGACCCAGGTGCTGACTGACCTTTGACTGGTGACACTGCGCTAATGATTTCAAGCTAAGGAACTACTAGACCTGAAAGAGCCATGGAAGTAGTTAACAGTACCAGGCTAGGAACAGCCCCAAAATCCCAGGTCATGGTCTGAAAAGGTAGTTAAGGGCTATAAACCAAGCTGAAGGCCTCAGCTCTAATTAGAAGCAGGAATTCAAGCACTGGAAGTGAAGACGCCTTAGAGGCAGTGTGCGCGGTTGCCATAGCATTATTCTCTGCTGCGCTGATCTTCACACCAATAAACAAGTTGTAAACGAAGAACTAGCACATTCGCTGCTTCGTTATTTATAGCAAAAACCCCAGGTCAGGCTGAAATAGCTGCTGTTACTTCTGATACCCCTGGACTGCACCAGTGGGGCCAGCATCTTCTAGCCATAGGCACTGGGAGTTGGCACTCACCTCCAATCGTGCTCTCCTGGTACTCGTGGAACTGCCCCTTCACGAAGCGCAGAACAAGGCTGGACTTCCCCACTGCCGATTCTCCCAAGAGAACAAGTTTAAACTGGCAGATTTTGTTTCCAGCAGCTGGTCCATTCGGTCGAGCAGCTCCACCTCGACCTGCCATTGTGGCCTAAGTGCAGGAGTGCCAAGAGTTAAGGATGCTGCAGGTTCTGCACTGGGATCCACCTGGAGGCAGGTTGCAACTGGAAGAAAAGGTCAGAGTTAGTGACACACTCATGGACCAGCAATACCAGTTCCAGAGGGTGGGTTTGATCCACCACCACCATCAGCACAGGCAGGTGGTGACTCCTTCCCACGGTGGAAAGTTATCCACCGCATGCACCGCAGCGCTGTCAGGCCATTTCTGTCAGTCGGCAGCTCCTGGAGCAGGATCTTAAGTCTCCTGAGCCTCCTTGGAGAAGGGATATTGGTAACACAAGCTTTCCTCCCCACCAGTGGGCCCTCCAGCCCAGATCCACTATCTGTGGATGTTACACACACCTTGCTAGGGCGAGGCAAGTAAAGAACAGCCGGCACACCAACTGGCGGTGTTAGAGCTTTGTCTATTAAAACAACAATTACTCAATTCATGGCGGTAACTGAGGTTGACCTTTAGCTCCTTCCTCCTCTCCCGAGTTCACAAGGCAACAGCTTCAGACGCCCGATGCCGTGCAGAGATGTTCAAGTGCCACACGTAAGCCATTACGGGAAGCAGTTCTGCATGTCAGTCCCTCGGATCACAAGACATTCAGACAAAAGAGTTTCTATATTCAGCCTGCTGGTTTAGAGGCACTTGCACTAAGCCATTAAATACTGCATCTCAGAGCAGTCCTGGAGCAGGCCTTTGAACTGCTGAGCAGCCTGCCACAGGGCAGTCAGCCGGTAGCAGCCCCTCTCCAGGCACAGGCGGCATATTCCGAGACCGCAAGCAGCTCCCCCCAGTCCCCGCAGCAGACAGGTACTCACCACCCAGCCAGAGTCTCAGCAGCTTGATCCCAAAACAGAGGCAACACCTAATGCTGCCCACACCCCAGCCCAGCTGCCTTATTGCCCTTATCCCACATCATTCCAGGTCATCAGGCTACTGGCCACGCTCTTCATGAGAGGATTGTTCAAATGCAGCTACAGCACAAACAGGCAGTAGGTCAGAGCTGCCACCTCCCCTCCGCAGCACCGAGACTCTAGAGTTGGGCAGAAGCACAAAACCAGGGTGAGAGCAGCCAGACAAGCTGTCTTACACCCATCGTTAACCACAAGTGAAGTCTTGGTGCCTTCCTAACCATTTCCCAACTGCGTGCAGCAGAGAACAGGAGTGCTTTCAAAGTGCACGGTTACACAGATTTAGGCATATTTCCTTTCTTATCACAACTCCCACTTCCTGTCAATGATAAATGCTACAACTGATGGCATCTGCTCTGTATCGCCACTTTCCCTTCATAATCCAAGCTTCTTGTTGACAGAGACAACTGCCAAAAAAAAAAAACCCCAGAAGCCAATTACTCCTTGTTCCTAGTGTATCCCCAAGGAAACTCTGGATACTTTAACCAGCAAATACCAGATTCCTACAAATACGAAGCCTACAGCAAGTTTAACTGGATCTGAACCGGAGTGGTGCATCCTGTGAACAAGGCTTAGGCTTGCCTCAATACAGAGCCTTACCAAAAAAAGTGTTTCAAACACCAGCTTTGCAGCACAAACCCTGTCCAGCTGTAAGGCTACTTTAACTACATCTCAAGTTTCAACTCAATTCCATAGTTTGATAGGAAACCCACAGCCATTTCAGCCCGAGAGCTCGCCCAGAGGGACAGCCCATCGGTGTCATCGCTGGAGAACCTCGCCAGCTTTCCAGACACAAAAGCATTTGAGCAGACTCTGACCTACAGGGACATTCAGCCTCAAATTGCTTTGACCAGGAGCCAAGTCACAAACCTCCTGTTAAGCCAGTACCATTCACTGAAGCTGCAGGTAGGAAAGAAGCCACAAGGAGTAACTCCGCAGCACGGTGAGATGTTTCAGTAGCCCCAGCCGTGAAGAAGCTATTGATTCGAGCGGACAGTCCAGTCCTGGGTTCAGTCAGTGAAGAAACTGCAATTCAGAGCTGGGTCTCTGCAAAGGCTAGTAACATTATCAGGACCCCCACCTCCTCTTCCCAGGAAGGACAAACACTGTTTTGGCAGGATGAGCACGCTGGATAGGAAGCAAATTAGCAGCTTGTTTTGCTGGACAGCGAGGAAGCCGCGTTTTGCGGCTCTGGCCAGGAGCACCTTGGTTACCACCAGGCTCGAGAGGCACATCAGCAGCTCTACACCTCCACCAGCCTGGAAAGGTTTCCACCTTTCAGAGTTTCTCCTCTAACCAGAGTCTGCAAGGGAACAGCTTTTGCTTGTTTAACCTTGCATTCATTGACCAGGGCAGTCTATCAGCAACACATAAGCTCTGTCGCTGTTTCAGACCAACATCCTGCACATTAAATGCCACGTGAATCATGCCGCTACTGAGTTATGACCTCCTGAAACATGATAGGGGTGATTCCCAGAGCAAAACAAGGAAATGAGCCTGTTGACATCCTCAAGTCTTAGCGTGACCTATATTTCACAGATCTCCATGCATTTTGCCATCTGGTTGTGCTACGTGAACTCAAGCAGAATTAAGCGAGTGTGTCCGCATGTCCAGCTCATCATGGAGAGCTGCTACTGATCACAGCAAGTAGTCAGCAGCTAGAGCCTTTGACCACTTTTAATTACGGAGAACCTGATCATCATCTAGAGATGGTTTGAAGTTTGGCTGCAGCATTACATGACTTCGTGATTACCTGAGCAGCTGTGGGATCTCTAGGATGCCTGGGTGGAGTTCACACAGTTCAGTGACCCTAACCACCGCTCCCTCCCCAGGGGTCTCGGGCTGAGAACGTACATGAGACCAGAATGACAGCTGAGTTCTTCTGCTGATGTTCACAGGAAGACCAAATAAGCCAAGCGAGTGACTACCAAAGCCGGAGACAGCAAGAACTCTCCATTGCAGGAGGATCGGTTTGGAGGACCAGCTTTTGCTAATGCCAACATCTTTGAGGATTTCTATTTCCTGTCAGAAACAGAACTCCTCTCCACTGACTGCGGAAGCACCAGCCAGCTAAACTGCACAGCCTGGATCCGCGCTACATCAGCCCACACCACTCAGCAGATACTGGCTTGAGAAACAGGGAGCGCTTCACGCCGAGCGAAGCCATTTCTGACACTCGGGGAGGCTGCTCGGCCCCTCTTCCAGCAGAGGGGACTGGGCACGCAGCCCTCCCGGCTCCCCTGAGAGCAGGGACACTCGAGCCATGGGGCACTCAGACCGAAATAACGACAGTGGTACCGTGCAGACAAGCAAAAGCAGCTGAACTTGCAGCTTGCCATACTAATTCAAGAAGTCAAGCCCATGAGGAGGAAGGACATGATAGGGTACTCACGTAATCAAGATTAACAAGCATTAGCTTTCCTGCTAGCTTTTGTAACTAGCGAAACTCAGCAGCTTGTGATGTCACAAAATCCATAAAAAGGTACCTGCTGGATTGTTCGCTTGCCCTACCCACCTCCTGCCTACTGAAGCACACACAGGAGCTCTGCATCACACAGGCAAAAGTACCAACTTTTTTACTGTAAACCCCTGGAATAGTCTCTTGTTTGCTTTGAGATCAAAGGCAAGTTTCAACGCCTGGTGCTGCCCAACAACCGAGAACTCCAGCTCTATCACTTCTGCAGTTTATGCTCCTCCCAACACTTCACCTGTTTCCCAGGATTTGTTGTAGGGGCTCGTACACTTCCACAAACACCACACTGAAGAATTCGAGTGCCCTAAATGAGGAAGCCCAGGCCAGCACCACTGCGTTCCCAGCCTACCCAAGAGCAAGGCAGTTCTGCAGAGCCGTTGGGATGCGCGAGAGCAGCACAAGAGCGTTTCAAACAAACCAGCCCCGTACAACCACCCCAATCTCATCAGGGCGACTGTGGTCAGATCCCCATGTTAACCCCCATGTGAGAACACCTTTACAAGACTCCCTGTCACAGGGAAGCCGCTAGTTTGAAGTGTCAGAAGTTACAGAATCTGATATTTTTGCCCTGTGTTCACCCAGTAGCAAGGGCTACTCTGAAAGCTGGAGATATTTAGAAACCCAATCCTAAAGAATCTAGTTACCCAAGAGGACTGCTTCTGCTCTCAGCTATGCAAGAGACCATTTCACTGGGGATTTGTTGGCTTAGAATCAAAATACTCAAGACAAAAGCCCCAGTGAAGTATTTATCTTGTTAAATAGCTGACAGCGTTACATGAATTTCTTGGCAAAGCCGCCCCTGAAGTTACGGAGTGGTTTTGCTTCACCTAACACTGAATGGGCTGCCAGCCACCGCCAGCAGGAAGCTGGTGCTACCTTGCTCCCACCCGGAACCGGCAAGTCAGCTTTGGGACCCAGAGTCACGAGCGACTTCCAGGAGCAGGACCAGCAGCAAGCGTGGGACCCACCAGAGCAGCACACGGACTCCACTGGCCCAGATTAGCACAGTGCGGAGCGTCAACCTCATTTTCCAACAGGGTAATATGATTAATAAGAACAAACTTCACATGACTTACTGCAGTAGGGTCCACACTGCAGAGGGAGGAATAACAGACCCAGCTCTTACGGACGAGATGAACCAGGAAACAGACCTGAAGCACAGACCTCAGTCCCTCAGCCCCATAATGCCTGATCAATTTTAATACTTCATCTTTCTACAGACAACATGCACTTCCCTCCACAAACAAAGAACACTTAGTCTCTTGATCAGCAGGGCTATAATCCAGACTGAAGCTCCAGTCACAGCTCTAAATTGGGGAACTAGTCATTGCCATCGTCAGGAGCTGCACTAAAGCCTTAAAACATACATTCACAAACCTAAACCAGCTCAGACAGCGGTTTCAGAAGTATTCCTATGGGTGTTACACTGTCCTAAGTTAAAGTCACAACTTCTCTGTAGAGCCTCATGCCCAAGCCTCCCGAAGACTTGGGCACACTCATTTTAATTTTGAGGACATTGGCAAAAAGTTAAATTACCTTTTGTCGGTAGCTGCAGTCCCGAACAAGTACAGTAGAGTCGGTAATACCAGCTGCTTTTCATGTTTTTCATACAGGCATCTGTTCCTGATATCTGCAGAGCCATGGCCTCCAAAGCAGCCCCAGCAGCCGACTGTTTTTCAAAACAGCTTTTCAAAAACAATTCTATCAGAGATTTCAAGGCCACTACCCTGCAGTCACCACTCAATCCAGCATGGACACTGGGAGTAGGACGGGACAACACGCAGCTGTCCCCAGCCGGGCAATGCCAGGCCGGGCCCGCAGAAGAGGTCCTGCCGTCACTTCACGGGGCCAGCTGAAGCCCTGGCTTATGGAGAGTGGCCAAGCACAGCGCAACAGCCATCTTCCTTTGGTCATCTCTAAAGCTTGGACAAGACCCTCTGAAGCTCAGGTCAACTCAGAACACAGCGTTTCTGAGTTGACCTGAAACTATACAGAAATATCTGAAATATACAGAAAGCTACTGCTCGGTTTGAGACTAAACTTCATTGCTAGAAGTCATCTGCTTGAACGAGGCAAGTCAGCTCTAAAACTGTGAAGAAACTACAAAGCCAGGAACACCCCGACACCCTACAAAGCCCATCTGACTCTTTGGAAGATGAGGCAAAGATCTCAGCCTGCATGACTGAGTCAAGCAGTGCAGTACTTTGGTCAAAGGGAGTTATTGAGCTCCTTCAAACCTTCTTCTAGCCAGCTTGAGCCCACACACATCCCCTCAGAAGGGCTGCCCAGGTTTAAGTGGTTATCTTTAACCCAGAAATCTTGCAAATGCCCCCTGAGGTAAAGAGACACTACAGTTACTGATGCTACCTCGGAGCTACGGTTTTTAAATACTCAGAGACAGTTGACTCGGTATCAGCCACAGGAGTTATTACCATGTTGGTCACACTGGCAGCACAAGGAAGTGCCATGCCTAATCCAGTGGGGGTTTTAATTCTACAGAATAGTGTGACTAATTGCTTTTAAAACTGCAGTTAGCGTCCTATTAGATCACCACAGCTGAACAGAGGAACACACAGTGGGGACTGGCTGAGGTGTAGGGCTTCCGCCTGGCCCTCGTGCGTCAGGAAAGCAACAGGGATAACACTGGAACTCAGGTACTAACCAGGACCACCAAACCCCCAGTTGTGTTGACCCGATAGCAGGTGAACTCAGACCAGCAGACACGTGCAAGCTTTCAGCACTGCTTCAGTCAAGCTCTACTAAGTGAAGCTATGGAGACAACACACTTGCAGAGACTGCTTTAAAAAGGGTGGACTGAAGAGCAGTGACTTTCTACCAGGTGTTCCCAAGGCATCAATCACAGCAAACCACTTCTGTGGAACAGTTCTGCATCACCTTCATTTCACACAACCTTCTCACTACCTGTCGGGAGCAAAGCCTCCACATTCCCCGTCACCACATCAGCTCCCTCTTGGGGGTCTTACCCACGTGTCGCTACCCTCGATACTGCAAGACACTAGTCCTGTTTCACAGGAGAGGAGGCGCAGCCAGGCTGGAGGAGTAACTCATGAGCACAGTCTGGACCAGACACAAATTGAACAAAAGCATCAAGTTTTTAAATCTTTTAACTCCTGTTCTTAAAGTTGTCCACTGCTCAGCATGCCATCAAAAGACACAGTTTAATTTTGAACAGAATTCCAGCAATATGTGCCTTTAGATAGCACCTATTATTCTGTGAACAAGAGGGCACAATCATTAACACCGCAAAGCAGAAAACTGCCATCTTCACTGCAAAAGAATCAGTGACCTTCATAATATCTTTTCGAGACGGCACAAAGATCTCTGCCTCTAGCAGCTCCCTATTTGGAGCTCTACCAAATAAAAGCAAACATGAAAATCAGTGTTTTCTTATCTGTTTATGTAGAACTACTCCACAGTTCATTCCTGTGCTCCAGGGGAGGAAAGCCTTCCTTTTAGGATTTACACGAAGCTTTAGTCCTCCCGATACTGTCACTTGCACAAAGGTTCACAGTTCCTGGCTAGCATTTAGAGTGTTGTCATAGTATTGCTCTGACAACTTAACAGAACTTGCATAAAAGGACTTCAAACTTCATACCCCAAGGGAAGAAAACAGCTGACTCCACCATTTCCACATTCTACCCTCTTTAAGTATGCTGACCGAAATACTTTGGGCTACACCCACTTCATTAGAAGCGTTCCCATTTCATTTCCTCTGTCTGAAAGTACTTGGCATTCTCTCCCCATCCCTTTTCAGGGAGATGCCATGAGCACCTACCCGCTAAACACACCATGGTTTAAGAAGTCAGGATCAAGAGTTGATGACAAGCTGGGCCTACAGCAGTTCTAGAGCTGATCCCTCTTTAGCTGCAGAAGAGCTTTGCCACCACAGAGATAATTCCACTTCTCATCACAGCAATTACGTGTGGCCAAGCACATCAAGTATGAATATGTTACCAGACGGTTTTGTTTCAGACACTGCCCAATCCGGTACTGGTTTCATGAGTAAAGCAAATGGACCTAATCCCAACTCTGCTCATAGTAAAACTGGACAAGTGTTCTATTTTACTATATTTATTAGCCATGCCTCAAGCTAGCCTTCCCCTTACTGCTCTCCAATAACTTAAACCCCTCTTCAGGAGTCCCATTTCATCTTGCCTGTGCGCCTCAAGGGGTGTCAGCACCTACTTCAACAGCCTCAGGGAGCCCACGCTGCCTCGAAATAAGCGTCATGCGAATCAGGCCAGCGTACCTTGGAGGGGAAGATTGCCTCTACAGGTAGACTTTTGCCATGAAAGTAGTTGACTGTTCGGGCATACTGTTGAGACTCAAAAGAAGTCCGAGGTGATTTCAGCACTGAAACCCAGCTACTGAATCTAGGCACTGCTCTTCTTGACCTCCCAGGTCTACGCAGACTTGTGCTTTACCTGCCCTCCTCACCCCATGAACGCAGTGAGACCAACACTGCCTCGTAGCTGCCGACACCCTCACTACTCTGAATTCTTCACCCGTTCCAGTCACAGTTCTTTCACCTTATTATCCAGTTAAGCTGAAAAAAATGTAAGAGACTTTGAGTGTCAAGGCAGTACTGAATATTAATGGGATATTCCAAGAAAGTTCACTCAAGCAGCATGGCATGTCAAGCCAATATGAATCAGAAGTATCTATCTTTCTTTTTTTGGTCTCAACCAAGCTTCAGAGTAGGCTCAGGAGCCCTAACTTTGTGCAAAGCAGCACTGATGTCATGCTATAAGCAGGGCAGCTCAAATATGTGTTGACCCACCACACAAAAAGCTAAGAATAGTAGATGCTAGTTGTTCCACATAAGACTTAAAATAGTACCTCAGCATACTCTCTTCCCTCCCGATTTCCTTACGTGCTTGGAAGCAGTCAAGGTCAGAGCTCCAACAGCCACGTACAAAAGCAACAAGCTAAAGGTCAGCCGAGAGACCTGGTCAACACTGTGTTTGGTCTCGCTGGCGGAGCAGTTTACAGTGAGAGTCACAGCCAGTTCACAGAGAGTGACTGTGACTGTCACAGCTCCCCATGGCCCCCACCTGCACCTTGAACATCACCAGAATAAGGGTTGAGCTGTTTTCACGGGATTTAGCGCTACCAACCTGTTGCTCACACTTACACCTGCGCTATCAGCCTTTGCGGGGCCACACACCAGCTGCGCTCTCAGCTTACAGGCAGTAGTGGCTCCTGCCGCGCTGAAGATCCAAGGATGGCCTTGCACCTGAGCGCAGCGGGGTTTCCTTCTGGACAACCTACAAAACTTCCTTGAAGACTTTGTGCCTCGTTCAAGACCCTGCAACACCACAAACGTCACTTCACAAAGGCCCCTTGGGGGGGCAGAGGGGCTGTGTTTGTCACCAGCAGCAATACAGAACAGTCTCCGTTCCACTAGAGGCTATTTTCAGCAGATAAAGTCACATCCTTCATTTAGGCCGTTTGCTCGGGAACCTGGCAGGGCTCTCGGGCTTCTCAAGTTTCTATTCCCCTGCAGCTGCCGAGTACCTACAGCAAAACCCCGTGCCACGTCTGTCACAGGTGCCACACCTCCCCCAAATTCCACTTAACTGCCAGCAAGGCATCGCTACAAGACAGACAAAGGCGCTGGGAAGCAGCAGTGGGGCAGACGGAGCACACCGACAGCAGGCACTGGCCCCGGCTGCCGAGGAGCCTCTCCTGCCGGTGACAGACACCGGCCCGACAGAGGGTCACACCGGAGCCTCCGTGATGTAGCCGCGACGTTCAGCCCCAGCCTGAGACCAGCATCTTCGAGGTGCTGATGCCTCCGACCGGCACGGTGCCACCCTCCGCCACTCTCCCGCCTCGCCAGGGCCCCCCGCGGCACCGGCCGGTTTATCCCGGGCAGCCCCGAAGGCCGGCGCCCCCCGCCCCGCTCCCCGCCAGCCTCGCCCCGCGCTCACCGCGCGGTCCCCCGC
>VZSF01007415.1:0-113304 GCA_013398295.1 Chionis minor | reverse complement strand
CCCTGTGTTGTGTTTTTTTTTTTTTTTTTTTTTTTTTTTTTTTTTTGCGTTTCGCCCTTTGCGGTGCTCAGCCCAAGAACTTGCCTGAGGTGAACGGGGAATGCAGAAACGGAAGTCAGTGTATCCTAACACTAAGAAACAAGGAAGCTGAAGGCAACTATCGTGCTAGAGTGCTTTTGCACCAGAAACGCTGCACGTTTGTCTCTTAGCACCTGACATTAGCGGTCGTTTCCTTCCCCTTTAATCCCGAAAGGGTGAACATCAATCACGGATCTCTACCTCAGCTGACCCGAGTGGAATCGCAATATCCCGGCGGATCTGCTGAAAGTCAGCTGGGAATCTGGCTCGGTCTGTCCTTTGCTTGCCGGGTGGACCACCGCGGCCACCAGCCTTTCAGGCTGGCCCAGCAAAGCCAGCAGGGAAGTGCCCTGGTCCCGCGGGGGCCGGTCAGACCAACCCCTCGGAGCTATGTGGCGGCAGCGGGGCTGGTTGCACCACGTAACCCCGCGGGCACCACCAGTGCCACCCAGCCCCGGTGGCTACCGGCGGCTCGGGGGGGGAGCGGGTCGGGGCCACCGCCGCCAGCTTCTTCGCAGCCCCTTTGCACCTGCGCAGCGCGGAAATCCCGGCAGGATTTCTCCGCCGCCTGGAAGCTGGGCACGGGGACCCCCGCCTCTTGCAGAACCCCTCCCCCCCCCAAAAAAAAAAGCGCGGTTCCTCCTCTGAGCTGATTTTTCGCTGGAGGCAGCGCGTTGATATTTTCGTGCACGGGTACGGGTTTTTAGGAACAAGGTTATCTTTAAACCTGTTTTCAGGCAGACTGACGTGTAGGAGGACTATAGCTGTTCTTTCGAGATTTCCCTTGGAGGACGGGGTGACACCGCTCTCCGCCTCGGTGTAAAGCTCCCTTTGCTTAATTGCCTGGAGTGCGGAGGACGGCGAGAGGGAGGGGAGGGAGCCAGGTTGGCTAAAATGCAGCTGGGAGACGCCGGGAGGTCCATCCCTGGATGCGGCAACTATCATGTGCTGCCGGCGGCTGCAATGCAGGCGACCACGGCTGCGTTAAAATCTGGGTTTGGTATGTTCAGGTCCTCGAGGTCTCATCAAGGGGCTGCCTGGCTCTCCGTTAATTAGGGCGCTGCGGAAGAACGGATCGCGTCCTGCTTGGCTTCTGCGGCAGGACTGCCGCTGCTAAAATCACTGCCCTGAGTCCCGGGCACGGCCGTAACTTCCACTACATTATTATTACTATCACTATTATTACTATTACTATTATTACTATTACAGGCCCTGTGGCGTGCTCGGGGGGCTGTAAGCAAAGGGCTGGCTTTTTAAAAAGTTGGCAATTAGTCAGCATCTGAAAAGTAAGGGAACCCTGAGGTGGAGGGGAGCTGTTGGGGAAAGGTTCACGGCGGGGGGGGATGCTGAACTCCTCCTACCTGGAGTCGGCCTAGCCGTCTTAATGAGCTATTCAGAGTCAACGTGTAACTGCCCCAAATGAGGAAGGTAGGCGGTGAAAGTATAGGGGAAAATGAGAGGTTATGAGGACTTGACGTCGTCCTCTGGTACGAGCTAGGCTCCGCTCCAGGGGGCGGGGGGAGGGCGAGTAAAGGTCCTGTAGCACTCAAAATTTGCAAGTGTTTGATATACTTCATTCCGGTATAAATCCTATAGCTACTGCAGTTCCTTAAGGATGACAGTGGATTGTTCCAGTAAACCAGGAAGAGCTGAGTTTCCCCCAAACCTCACCCCCACGGCACCGGGTGCGTGGCAGAGCCACGCGTGCAGCTGCAGCTCCCGGCAGAGGAGCAGGTTTGCTCCCTGCCGCCTCGCCACATTATCAATCCCGCAGGGGAAAAAAACAACCCCGTGTTTAGGGAAAAGCCAAACCGTTACGTTTGGAAGCCGGGGGTGAGAGCAAAAGAGGCGCAAACCGGTGGGCTTGTGTTCTGGAGTGACGGAGAGTCGCGTTTGGGATCGCGGGGTGGAGCTTTGAGAGGTGGGATGCGTCTCTCCCAGGATTCCTGTGAAAATAGGAAACGTCCGTCTTTTTCACCGAATTGGGGTGAAAATAGCAAAAGGGATCATAAGGTTTGGAAGGTATGGTGCGGGTTTTTTGACCTGCCGGGTCCCTGGTCTCCTCTCACAGTACTTCTTCACTCAGGGGACGTCCCAGGAGGGTTGGTGGGTTTTTTTTTTCGGTTTGCTCGTGGGATAAGGAGCTTTTTCTCCTTATTGAGAGGAACCTGAGTGCTCTGATTTTTTTGGAAAGGAGCGGGTACTGAGTGACACAAGTGCCAAACTGGTCTGGACGAGCAGTTTCATTGCAGGCTGAGCAGGAAGAGCAAGAATCTCTTACTTTGTAGTTTCCCAACTCCCCTGGGTGACATAGATGGTGAAACTGGACAGCATGAGAAAGGGCTTATCAGAAGGGACTCCCACCCCCCAGTTAGGAAAATAAAAAAAAAGGGTCATTTCCATCTTCCATAAATCTCAGGCTTTGAGAAGGGGAATTCTAGGGTAGAGAAGAAATGTTTGTAGCGAATATATACGCTGAATTAAATAAGTAAGGTGACAAGGCCTTAGCAACAGGAGGAAAGGTTATTTTTTGTGAATTGCAGTGTGTCAAAAATTAATATAAATGACCTTTTAAGGACTCCAGCTTTAAAGCACACATATTTGCTTTTCTTCGTATTCCGCTTGGCATATGTGAGTACAGACACAGAATATTTGTTTCTTTTCTTATTTGTTCTGTACACACGGTCCTCATATCATTGATTATTAGCTGTGCATGTTTATCACATAAAGGGACTCGAGTATGAGTCAATTAATAGAGAATGCAACTGCTGAAGTTAAGTTTATATTTAGATCGCAAACAACCTCCTTTTAAACAAAGGGATAACGCAAAGTGCAAATCCTTTGACTTTTTGAGCACAAGCAAATATTATAATAATCTGTCCCCAGAGAAAGCTAAGGAAGCTTTCCTATATACATTTCGTTGTCCTTTAGCATTTAAAAGAATAGCAATAGTGGTAACACACACAGATAATGGGGATTAAGTCACTAATTGTGACTAATCTCCATTCTGATGATATAGTAGGTATATGATAGATATAGTTCCTGTTGACCTCCTCACATTGCATTGTCTAACTGGCTGATTAGAAGCAGAAATTGAATGCAATTTGTTTGAAAGATTATTTCACAAATAACTGCCATATTGACACATGTTTTACTTAATAATGTGGTAAATGCAATTTAGAATAAATTACTGTTAATTGTATCTGCACACTTAATCTTTAGATTTTTATTGCTATTTATAGCTTTGTGTACTACCAGATTTTAAGTGATTGTATAAGCAATGATATCATTCTGTGTGATGGCTCAGACTTTGAAAACATTCCTCCCTGGCATATTAAGTGAGCTTTAGAAGAATTTATATTTCATGTGGAAACAAAGATCTGTCCACATTTTTGGACAGTAACAATGAAATATTTCCATAGCTTTTCATAAACATCCTCTTTTCGGCCTGTCTCTGGGCAATCAGGTCTCACCTCCTTCTCTTCCTAGTCAGTGGGAGAATCCACAAACTATATTTCCATACCTATGGGCCCACCTTTCTTAAGTGTTTCTCTCAAATCTGGAACTGCCGGATTAGGAACCGGCTGCAGAGTCCTCTTCTTGGTCAAAAGCAGATACGTGTTCTCTTGTATCTCTCCAGTGTGTGATGGAATGTGTAGGATACTGAACACACTGGGAAAGTTATTTCTTGCAGAAGAAATCCTGTGCACCCTTGCTCACATCATTAGTGGAACTAGTTGTATGAGTAAGCTTAGCCATCTAATTTTAACACTCGCGATAAGGCTTAGTGACTTTAACTGGATAATGTATTTTTTCTTACATAGTTGTAAGCAGTAGAATCAAATTTGACCTGCTGCTTTTCCTTTATATTTCTCTGTATTTATGGAAATTTTGCCACTTACATAATTGTGCCCAGAACTGGATCCCACTTGATACGTTGAATCTACAGTGTACTTAGGACTGGAAAGTGTACCATCATTCACATGATTTGATTAGCAATGTAAATATATAAAGGAATTGTTTTAATCAATTAAAATGATTGGGAAGCATATACCTCAAAGAAAAAAGTATAAAAGGATTCCTCTTGAACTACTCAGTGCAGTATTCTGTTTGTTTGCCATTAGTTTTTATTACAGACTTGTCTCCCTGGAACATTGTTTATATATTTCTTGCAAATAGGAGACAGGCTTTTCCAGGTGTCCACAATACGTTTCTGCAGTTCTTCTTTGTTCATGTAGGGGCTTTCTTAGCTACCATTTGTTTAATTCACTCCAAATTTCTATGCTTGTATTTAAACCAGGTGACTGTAATGGCCAGGGCACTAACACTGTGGGCCAGAGTCTACAGTCACTGCTTGTACGAAGACAGTTTTATTTGCTAGAGTAAGGATTAAAGGCTTGCAGCTCAGATCTGTAGGGGAAGAAAAAAAAAAAAAAAGGGAAAAAAAAAGCGGTCATTAGTCTAAATGCATGCATACTGATAGTCTCACACAGCATGAAATTTGGGATTGCAAGTACGTGTCTCTATTCCAAGAAAGAAAAGTGACTTCAAATGCTTTCTGCTTCATCCTTTTCCCATTCAGTGTGCTGGCTGCTCCAGGCCTCTGGAAACTCCCTCCTCCCAAACAGGGAGTTACAGATCTTGTAAAATGATTGTCTGGGGCTGAGACACATTGAGCAGCGGCGATGGCTGAAGCAATTACTATCTCCAGCTGTCTGCCTCACTCCACTGATGAAAGGTACAGGGCCAGCTGCAGGGACTCTTACTCCTAAAATGCCACAGTTTATGGTTTAAGGTAAACTGCCACAGATTTCACTTTACATGGAAGCATTTGACTGTACACTGCAGCACAGCTGTTCCTGCTAGAGAGGTTGTTCACACTTTATCCTTACTCTGCCCTTCAGCACTTTGAATGGCATAAATGAGGCTTGTGAACACCACCACAGCGGCTGGGTGCTCCGGTCCCTTTGGGGATCAGCCCCCAGTGGTCCTCCTACACGGCGGAAGTGGGGAGGCCATAGGCCATGGAATTTAAGGTTATGTTCACTGCTGTGTGATAGTGCAGAGCGCTGAAGGCAAGCGAGGTGGTTGGAAGGGCGTCTGCTGGTTTTACCACAGGACATTTATATCTCGGCTATGGATTGCGTTAGTGCCTGTGCGGAAGAGGCAGGCCAAGCAGTGGAACTGCTACCAAAGGATTCCCCTCTGCCCCATCACCCTCTTAATAGTCGGCGCAGAACTGGCTCCTGCTCTCCTAACAGCAGCAGTGTGTTCCTTGAGCGCGTTTACAATTTCACTAGCTCTGCTTCTGTTTCCTTAATCTGTTGCATGTTTGCTCTCGTTGCTCTGTGCTGCATCTCAGTACCACTGCGAGTCCCATGTTGTTTCACTGTAATTATTGTGAGATACAACAGGTGTGATAAGTTACTGAAGTGCTTCTAAAGTGAGCTCTTCCCTCCACATTATGGTGTTCTTGCTAGCTTTTATTCGTAGACACACAAATGTGGCATTTCAACATGGCCTAAATTAAGTGTTAACAAATAAATCTCCTTTGTCCGTTCAACAGTGGCAAGTATCTGTTTAAAATCTAATTCTCCTTCCCTCACCTCTCTTTTGTACTTTACAGCGTGGGCCAGGCTCCAGCACACATGTTCGTACTCAGTAGGTTACTTCAGAGGCAGCCCCATTCACTTTGATGACACTGTTTATGGAGGCAGGCATTGCTCTGTGTGAACAAGGATATAGCGTCTGACCCTTCTGAAGGCTTGGGATGGCTGAAGTCTGGAGTCAATCACATGATCTTTAACACAGTTAGACGATTTATTCCTGTTGTTGTCTTTTGTTATCATCCACTTAGTGCAATTAAATCGCAGAAGTCCTGATTTACTAAAGCACTTGAGCACATGGCAGGCTCTAAAAGTGCTCAGACATAACTTTCAGTACATGGTTATATCCGAGTGAATTCAGTTTTGAAATAAAAAAAAACCCCTTAGGCACACGCTTAGAAATAAGAATATCCCTTGGCTTTGCCAAATAGAGATGGCTTGAAGGACGCGTTTGTTACTGTGTTGAATCGGGACCTAATAAAGAACAGCCGTAGTTTTTCAGCTACAAACCACTGTGTATAAATCTTGGGGGCAGCAATGTTGAAAATAACAGCCATTATCTGCTGAAGTTTCAGTGCAGCTATGGAAACTCAAATGCCTGGCTAGCTAAAGTTTGGCTACACCCCTAGCATTGTGTGGATATTTTGACATAACCTAGAGCGCAGGCCTTTAAACCCACCCGATATTCAGTGTTCTTACATCTGTGCTGTTGGTTAGGCAGCGAATATGCGCAGCCTGCCCTGAAGGCAGCCTGTTCCCAAGTAGCCTGTGGCTTTCCATCATCTCTGTACTATGTTTGGCAGCTGGTAGCCTGGGCCGTTGCTATAGAAAACTCTCTCCCTCTGATTTAGGCCCTGGTTAACTGAAATCCACCCAAAGGCGTTGCATGCTATTTTTCTCTTGCCGTTTCCAAATACTGTTTTGTACACAGAACAAAATAATGATCTTTCATGACTGCTTCAAGAGGCACATCCCAGTAGAGTATTTGCTCAGATAAAGGCCAGATTTGGGGATAAATAGCCTGATAGTGTCTTCCCATTTGCAGACAAACTGCTGAACAGTGTTCCCCAAAATAATTCTGTTGATTCTAAGCTGTGAGTAGGAGAGTTAGTGTGTCATCTTCAGAAAGGTACTCAGCCTCCTTAGTGCTTTCTAGTCTGTGAAAACCAGCAACAGGGGTGGCGATGTGGCTTTAGTCCAAAGAAAACTCGTATCTGTGTAACTACAGCCGTGTAACTTAACATGGGAATATGCAATTAGAGCTTCCATGATGGTGTCTAATGAGTTCAAGAAAGTGGTAGGACAGAAGGTGCACAGCAGCATTTGCACAGGTGTGATGCTCTGGAGTTGCTGCATATGTGCTACAGAAGTGGTCACCACAAGTACGCTAAATCTCCTACTTTATAGTACACTGGACTTGTACAAACCCAAATCAAACGTTCATTTAGTCCAGCTGTAGATTAGCTGTAGTGTTGGTCCAAGGACAGTTTAGGATGGCAGTGGAGTTGATCTGCATATATGCTGTGGACATTTTTCTGGGAACATACAGTGGCCTGGTCAGAGACATGTCTATCCAGAAACTCTTGACAAATGTGCATGTGAAGCAGTAACGACAAAGTGGCTGAAGCCAGCTAAGGCCCCTGCCTATCCAAGTCAAAGCAAGGACCAAGAGGGCAAAGGTACTGGTCAGAACATAGATTTAAATTTCTGAAGAAGATTGTAGCTAGATGTTATTGTGTTTTGTTAAATGATTTTAATTTATTTATTGAGAAATTTTAGTTACGCCTAGGAAGTATTTTACTACTTATAAGCATTCAATACACTGGAGACTTACTCTTCAGTTTCTTAAGCTGGATTTTAACATGGGCATGCATTTCTGGAACTGTGTGTGTTAATTATGAGTTGTTGTTAGGAGTATTGTCAAAAAGCATTAACTACCATTAAAAAGGTCTCTTTTCTGAATTTGGTAGAAGGCGTGGGGTCAGCTGTAGCTGTGTAATGCACGGTGAGTTAACTTACTTTGTGGCCCAGAGGGTCTAGGTAGTCAAGCAGGTTATCTTTTATCAATTTTAACATTTAATGTACTCACTTAACAAATACAACCGTATGTAAATGTATACTCTGAGGAGATAGAATCAGTGATTACCAGGAAAGTATCAAATAAAATGGAGTATTAAGTGTTATCTTACAGCTTCATGATACTGGCTTTTCTTGCTATTTGTCTTCTGTTTTATCAGCATAACCACTTTATACATTGTATGTCTACCAAAGCTGGACGACCAAGCCTGAGTCTAATATGAACAGAGCCTTAGACCCAAATGGGAAGTGATGTGAGTGGGATTTGGCTGCAGTAGAGATTTGGCTGTGTGGGGGAAGGAGCTAAAAGGCAGTTGTCATGGTTTCAGCTGGGATGGAGTTAACTTTCTTGCTAGCAGTTGGTATAGTGCTACGTTTTGGATTTGGGATGAGAAATACTGTTGACAGTACACTAATGTTTTTGGTTGTTGCTAGGCTCTCAAGGCCTTTTTCTGCTCCTCACACCACCCTGCTGGCGAGCAGGCCGGGTGGTCACAAGATGCTGGGAGGTGGGGGGGGGAATGCAGCCGGGAAGCTGACCCCAAATGACCGAAGGGCTATTCCATACCATATAATGTCATGCTCAGTATATAAAGCTGGGGAGGAAGGAAGGGGGGACATTTGCGGTTACGGTGTTTGTCTTCCCAAGTAACTGTTATGTGTGATGGAGCCCTGCTTTCCTGGAGATGGCTGAACACCTGCCTGCCCATGGGAAGCAGTGAAAGAACTTCTTGTTTTGCTTTGCTTGTGTGTGCGGCTTTTGCTCTGTCTATTAAACTGTCTTTATCTCAGCCCTCAAGCTTTTCCTCACTTTTACTCTTCTGATTCTCTCTCCCATTGCAAATGGGGGGAGTGAGCGAGCGGCTGCGTAGTTGTAGCTGCCAGCTGGGGTTAAACCACTACAGCAGTCTAACTCAGGTACAAATAATGAAATGAGAAAACAGGTATATTAATTTGGAAAAAAAACAGAAAGCCATTCTCCCCAAATGCCAAAGCCCACATGGAAGTCCTTGCCTGTCTTCTTCCCCTTACCCCCTCTAAAATTTATGCAAAGTAGGGTTCAATTGAAAAGCATTGAAGTATCTTATCAAGCTTGCTTTGTGGGCAGACAATGGCCCTCGGGGATAAAGTGCTGTCCCTTGGCCAAACCTGAGGAACTCTGGACAAAGGAATTGGAAGGACTTTCATTGTCAAAAAATCTTGCTTCTTCGGAGGAACGTGAAAGTCTTATGACAAGAAAGGAGTAATCTGATGAAAGAGAAGGTAATCTACTGTAAATGGTACCTCCTCACAAATCTTTTTGGAGTCCACGTCCTTCTTCACTATGGGGTACAGCTGATCTGAAAAAGCAGGCTGGAATGATGGACAAGTATGTTATGAGGCATGTGGATAGGAAATCTCCCAAGGAGGAACAAACCAAATGAACGGTAAACCATTTTTCAAGGTCATTGTTTTTCTCAAATAAACTATTCCCAGATCACAGAAGCTTATACAGAAAGTCATCACAGAAAAGCTAACTTTTTTTTTTAAGTGTTCACCTTAGGATCTTAGGAAGGTGGTCACAACAAAAACTTTAATTATGGGGAATATAGGGGAGTTGATAAAATCTGAAATATCAATAAATTAACTTGTACAGTAAATTATTAAAAGTAATAACAACAAATTGTCAGGACCACTCCTCACTGCACAGTTTCAAAGGAACTGAGGTATGAAATTGCTTAGCTACTATGGTATAGAGTGTAACATAAGAACAGCTATACAGAATCAGACAGATACTGATAGTGACCATGGCAAATACTTTGGAAAGAATTTAAAAATAAGGCAAGCACATAGTAATGTTTCCCCAGCACTTTCTCCCAGTCTTCAAGAAGTTCAAATGTCTTCCTAGAAAGAGGTGAGATCTTTGAGTGTATTTGTTATCAGTTTTTTGTGGTTTTGTTTTTCTTCACAAATCTATTTGTTTATTTTTTGAAACCATGTGGGCTTTTGCCAAGCTTAAGTAAATGTGGTAAGAAAGACCTCCTTTTGCTGTGAAAGTGCGACCTTTTCATTCCTTTCATAGCCCGTACTTCTTGCATTAGGAGAAAAAGTGAAAAATTGCTTCCTACTCATTTTCTCTATGTAGCTTTACAGATGAGCTTTACTGTAGATTTACAGATCTTTTGTTCTCCCAGTCAGCTCTTTTTCAGCCCAGAGGAGTCTCCTTAACTGTTCCTCATAGAGGCTGTTGCAAGCCCACCATCCTTGCTGTCCCACTCCAAGCTTTTTCAGGTTTTCAGATGGGATGGTCAGAATATACAATATCTGAGGTGTCAGTGCGTGAGGGGTCTGTGTATGGTATGAGGTATAATCCTCATTTTTATAATCCTTATTTACTGGATAATTATGCAGTGATGTGTGTTTTCTTACACACAGGGCAGTCTGTGTTACCAGTGACCTCTCTGCAACATGTTGCATTTTTCTTTAGTGAAGCTTCTCAGTGTAAGAGGTGAAACATATAAATCGGAGCATCATTCACCAAAATGGAGTTAAAGGCTACTACTTTGAGAAAGAAAAATCCAAAATTAGCTTTTAAAGACCATTCTTAAGCCCATAGAGGGGAGTGCTGTATATGCTCATAATAACTCAGAGTCCATAGCTCCGTGATTGTCTTTTGTGGCTTCTAAGCACCCAGAAACAGGACTTTTATCCAATTGTGTGCCAACTTTTCAGTGACTGTTACTTACAAAACATAGAATAGTCAAATCTTGAAAGTATCTTGGCTGTTATAGCCCTTTTCCTTGACATATAAGTAGGGGGATGCCATATGTGCCCCATAAGGGGACAGAACTGGTATGAGGCTCTTATCCCTAAAAAAGCGCTGGGATATTAAAATGAAAACACCCCAAATCCTTCACGAAAATCATGAGGAGCTCCTGTTCGTTCTCCTTATTACATACCTTAATGTGCTATGGGAATCCTTAGGAGTTAGAAACCTGTTAATTTATAATCTCTGTCGAAAAATCATCAGCATCCTCTCAAATCTTTTGCCCAAACATATCATATAGCTATCTACTGTGCTACTTCCAATAATTTCTGCTCAGTCAGGTACACAATAACAATGGTATTACATGTATTCAATCAAGTATTTTTATTCATAGAATACATCTCAAATTTATTTTAGCAGTTTAAATAAGTGAATTTAATGTATATTTAGTCAAGCATTACAGTAGTGAGGGCTTAAGTGGATTAAAAATAAATGAATCCAATTAAAGAATGTCTGTGAAATTTGATATGTCATAGGCATGAATAAACTGTTTGCACAGCAACTGTAAAGAAATCATTAATGATTAACTATCTAGAAAAGGTTTAATCAAGGATAAATGGTACAGGACATAGTTAAAAACATTTGCATTGAATACATGAGGATTCTGAAACAATAAAAACATGCTTTGCATCAATAGTGACATGAGTACTGGTCTCAGGAAATGTATTTCTGGGGCTGTAGCTGAGAGTTAGCTTAGTAACGTTAGCTATCGTGCATTGATAGCGGGAGATTGTTCCTTCCAACAAAAAGCTTAAGTTTAACAGGCAAGACAGATGAAGGTATTTCACAAAAGAAGTGTTTCCTACAAGAACATACTGTTATCCTCCCTTCCATAGCTAATACTCAGCAAAGTTAAGGTAGGGATTCTCAGAAATGATCAGTGCTGGGCTAAATTTGACACTACCAAAACTAAAAGTCCCATTGGCTGCCTTGAGGGGAAGCTCAGGCAAGTGCCAAGTGCTTGCTAAAATCCCATGATACATGATTTGTCCAGAGTGACGCCGGTAATCTGTGGGAGGGCTGAGAATTGAATCTGGGTCACGTGGCTACTGGATCGGTGTCTCAAAGGTGTCAGTAGTATTCAGGGCATATTCTTTAACACATAAAAATATTAAGAAGTCTGAGATGGGAAAATCTACCCTGTATAATGGCAGTCTGCTGCACAGTTGTCAGTCTGGCTTTCTGCAAAATAGAAATTGTCTTACAGGGATATGTGAGAACTTATGTTTAAGTGGCATTAATTCCTAAAGGGGTGCTGCGTACATGCAAAGGGGTGCACTGAGGTGACACTGTTTTTTATGTAGTCATTGAAAGGGAGTAGTTGGGAGGAGAAAAGAAATTATTATTTTTAAAGTCTCATTTAAGAGGCTTTTGGTTTATTCAGAAATGTTATTTCGAATGTGCAGGTGAATTTAAAGTAATGGAAAACCCCAAATGATTACAAAGAAGTCAGCACAATAATTTAATAAAGGCTGACAGTATGGATGCGAGTCATGGAGTTCTGCAAGGTTTAACACCTTCAGATAAAGTATTCTTAACTATTTGGTGGCTATTCACCCCCCCCAAAAAAAAAAAAAAAAATTGCAGGTTATGTCCCTCTAATCCAAATTATCCAAATTTCTCATTATCAGGTAGATTCTAACGTATACAAACATTTATAAACTCTTGTCAAATATATTTCTCCATTTAACTTGGCAAGGACTGAATTTACATTGAACATGACTTTTATCCAGTTTTGTCCCTCACATTTGAAAGAAAGCGCTCCCAATATAAATAAATAAATGTCAGAGAAATCAATTTGGGTCATCATATTTTATTCATTTAAAGCATTTTTTTCCAGTGCTATCTCTAACTAAAAATGGTAATTATATTCATATATAATTAGCCTAGGGTATCTTAGGCATTTTATTCACCAACAATAATAAATCCCTGATGCATCTGTTCATCTAGCAAATCTAGTAAATAAAGGCAAATACAGTGGTACCAAGGGGTACTTTTGGAGCCAGAGATGGCTAGACATGTGGTTGGGAATGTCAAACTGTACCCTTCAGACTGCTGAAGACTCTGCTGTGCCATGATTATCTAGAACCAGGATGTTTTATTTAACTCCAACTGACAGTTAAATGATTGCATTCCGAGATGAGAAACCAGTCAGAGAATATGTAAAATTTCTCTGACAATAGCTGTCTAGAGCATATCCTCAGACATTTGTGTTAAATGATCTGTATAGGGAACTTTGTGCTTGAGTTTTCCTCAATGTATCAAATCATTTAATTAAACTTCCTGGTTTGGATTGCTCTGTCTTTAAAAGCAAATGCAGAAACATGATATGTATGTGAATCTCATGGCTGCAGAAGCTGTAAACTTTGACTCAACAAGATGTAAACAGCTACTGTTGCTTATGCTATTTATGGAGATAAATGGGTGGCTGGAACTTAATGAAGGGATCCGATATACAGATCTCCCACTTTTCCAAGTGGATGCATTGCTTAACCATTAAGTGTACCAGTGATAAACAACCACTTGAAAGATTTCTGGAGGGTCTTTTCAATTATTTTGGTGAGCTGTAGGTCAGGCCCATACAGGACTTCTCACTCAAGAAGCTTTAGCAAGGAGGGTTACCAACATCGTCCCATAACTGATGACAGGGAGAATCTCTGAGGTCACACAACTGAATGTCAGTGTAGTTTCATAACAAGCGGTGAGATTCAACATCTTTTTTCCCCACTTTGTCCTGAAATTTGCCTTCCTGTATGAGCTAAGTGAAACCTCCTTATTTTGACTGGTTCTGGAAGATGCTGAAGGGATTGCATATGCTCCTCCTGACGAGTCTCGCGAGCAGACTGAGGCCTTTGTAAACATTTCTGAGACACATTGTACATGAACAGCGGACGCAGCAGATGAGGAAATTGTCTGTTTTGTTGTACCATCTGCTGATTTAGAAAGCCATGAAGATGACAAACAGCCAGAATCTGTTCTCTTTTCACTCATCTGCTGAAGGGTGCTCTGTTAGCATTGCATGAGCTGGAGTGTGGAAATGTTAAAAGTTGCAGGCATTGTTTAAAAGTAGAAGAATGATATATTACAGTATTGTGGTCAGACATGCATGAGGAACTGCCAGACTTTTACCACCTTCATGGCTGATTTTAACTGAATTACAACAACTCAGCAAAATAGACTGAACATTAATGACATTAACACCTTTAGTTTAATCTCACAATTTCCATTCTGTGTTCTGTTAGACTGGCAGAAAATCTGACATATAAATTTTCTGATTTTTATCTTAAAGAAATGCAGAGTGCATATGACCCTTTTCATAGATTTTTTTTTTCATGTAAAACTAGAGGAAATGATGAACTTATATTATGTGTTCAATAGAAATAATAGTGCAACCAATTAAAATTACACCTTGTTTTCTTTTACATGAACAAGGCTTTCCACTGTGCTTCAGGTGTGAATGATTGTACCCGTGATGTAGGAACCTGCTGCATTAAGACCATCTAATGCTTTTGCTTTCAGCTGGTACTTACTTTAATATGATGCCATAGGTGTAGGTTATCCAGGGTTTTTCAGGTTTACATGGTCACATGATGCCTTTTTATTCCTTATTTGCTGTGATTTCCAGTGACAGTATGATCATTACATATTGTTCAGACTGTCAATTGAAAGATACCTAAGCATAAGAGTAAGATCTGTTCCCAGTTGTTAACTGGTATTTTGATTGTTGCTAGAGAAAATGAACTGAAATGCATTTCTAATCCAATGCTGAAACTCCACATATGAAAACTGAATTTCTGTGAATCTTCTTTAAGGTGTCTAAATTTAGTGTCTTTTGATGGAATTGAATGCACTGTAAATACCTGCAGTTGGTTATCTGGGTATTCTCAATCACCACCTGTAGAGCTTATTCTTCCTTTCTGGCATGTAGTGATAGTAACATAAAAAGATGGTCTTTCTTATGGGTTTTGCAGAGTTTTCCATGAGCTGAGCATTATTTCTTCTTATTTTGAAGGTTTCCTTCTTGTTTTGGAGGTTATGCTGCTTATGACTGTAGATATATAAGATTTTTGAGTCTGATTGTCCTTCTTAAGTTCTTTTGGTTCATTCTGGGTATTTATTCTTTGCTAATGGATGCCATTATTTGACTCTCTCCTCTGGATACATCCTGTTGAGCTGCTCTTTCTGTTTGAAATCACTTTTCAGGGCTTAAGTTCTTCTCTCTTCCGTAGCTAACACTGTCTTTAAGCAGGAACTCTTAATATCTTCAAAACTATTTGTGCGTTTAGTTCCCTAATGTTAATGCCTAGTCTCACTTAAGCATTTAGATTTTGGTTAAAGTACTCCCAAACTTCATTCTCTTGCTTGAAGAAACACAACAACAAAAAAGCCCGTCTGGACACTTTTAGTTTGTCTTGGGCCATGCTGTGCCCACTGGGCCTCTGTCACTACTTCTAACCTTCCCAACATTATTTCTAGCAATGCTGACTCACCCTTTCCTCATCTCTTTTCCTTCAAAAAGGCCATATAAAAAGTCTCTCTCTCTCTTTTTTTTTTTTTTTCTTCTTTCCCAATTTGGTGGTGAACTCTATCCACACACTCAGCTGCCATATTTGTGCAAGCTCTACTGTTTGCCAAGAATTCAGGTTTTGTGGTTCTCTGCTCTGCTCCCTTACTGTTCTTTTCCGGGTCTATCTGCCAATGAGTCATTATATCTTCCTCAAAATTTCATTAGATGGGCTATTGCCACTATGTTTCATATTGTACATTTTGGTAATGGTAGTAGGCAGAAAGTGACCTCTAAAGCTGAATTGTGAGAACTCTTCACGCAATTGTTGTGGATCCAGCTGGGATCCAAGTCATGTGCAAACAGATTGGCTTCCTCTTCCAAACGCTTTTCTGCTTCAGCCTTTGTCCTTCCCCTTCTATGCAGCTTTCTGTAGCTATATCCCTTTAGTAAAGAATGCTTTGTACTCAACTTTCAGATGCTTTATTGCAGTTGGTACAGCCATCGATCCTTGTTTTTTCATGATGCCAGCTCTACTATATCAATAAGTGCTTTCAAAATTAGGCTCAAGCTTTACAAAGGGCATTGGAAGAGCCATAAATGTGGCACAGAGTGGAAATGCTTCTGGGAGTTAGATCTGAGAAGAAAACGGGAAGCAGCATATTGTAGCAAGAGGATTTTATGCTTTGTCTTCTGATTTCTTTTTGCTTACAGTGAAGCATGGTAATCCAGTCTGTAGGTGCCTGATACATTGACCATACTGGCCAGATTCTCATATTGGGGGGAGGGACAAGATAGAGAAGAAATAATACATTTTTGGAAGCATATGCTACCAAAAACATATGCATCCAAGTTTTTTGAGGAGTCAAAGAGGACCTAGAATTTCCATCCAACTGTGGAAAGAATGGCTGTTTCCCATCATGAAAAGGTGGAGGTCTTCTGTGTGTTTCCCTTTGCAAAGAAGCGTCACTTTGGTCTTGTCTGGATTCAGTTTGATCCATCTGTTCTTCATTTAAGAGCTAATTTCCTGTAGTTATTCTGATGTTTTATAGTGATGATAGTTGCATCAGAAAATGAGATAAATAGTAGATTGTCAGCAACATACTGTTAGCAATTGAACACATGCCATATCACTCTCTCTCTCAGCAGTCTCATGTAGATAGATGTAGATTGTATGGATCCCTGTGGAATCCTGAAGGTGAGGACCTTGGAGGAAGAGGCTCTTATCCACCACCTTTTTTTGAATTAAGTGTAGAACACAAGATGCAGTACTACTGTGTTGCTGCGACTGTGTAATAGAGGATTTAGGTGTCTGAGAACAAGAGTCTGGAGATTACAGTTCCATGGTTGGTGGAAGTTTTATAAATTCCTCCAGGAAGTTCTCAGAATTTCCATCTGTAGTTTGTCTACCACTAGGAGCCCTGGTTCCTCTAGTCCTTTGCCACAGAGTGCATGTGGACATACACAAACATTTTAATTTCTTGGTGGAACATCATCTGCATCCGAGATTGAGACCACAGGACCCTTCCTCCATGTTTTCTCTCCCCCCCCCCCCCCCCCTTTTAATTTTTAGACCTCTAATGGTTATCTTTGCCTGTTACTATTGGTGTTCTGCTGTCTATCTTGGCTCTTCTGAAGGGTAGCTGTGCTAGGACAGGGTTGAGATGGTACTGAATCATGCCTTGGTGATGCAAAAAAGTCCAGGTGTTTCATCTGCAAGGACAGTGCAGATGTGTTATTTTTCTAAGGGGAAACTTTGCATTTGTCAGCAAGAACTTCAGACAGTTTCCTTCTTATCCTTTGGTAATGATGTTACTGTCTAAACAATTGGCTGCAAATGCCAGCTTGTGGTGTTTATTCCAATGTGTGGCGTTCTGGGGGGCTGACTCCTCACCATAACAATGCCAAGGACTTAGAAAAGTAACACAGTGGCATGCAAGGTTTTGGGCAACCGGGTTTACCTGTTTTTTTCAGATTCCAGTGACCTAGAAGTGCAGTGTAGTCTCTATGATTGGAATGCTTGGCCCCTGCACAGATCGTAACAGCAGGCAAATAATGTTGGAGTGACGGTCTCTGGTCTGAATACTGGAGTGGTTTTTCGTCCAATTTTTTAAAACTCTTCCGCTGACAGGTGAAAGCAGCAGACTGTTACGCTGTGGCAGACACCAGAGACGGGGAGGTAATGGCAGGAGTGCAGAGCTATGGGCTCTCCAGCAAAAAAGGAAGCAAAAGTGTTGGTAGGTTCAAAACCGAAATAGAACCTCCTCATATCCCTAGGCTGCGAACAACTTATCTGCTTAGTTTTGATTAATTTTCACCTCTGGAGGCAACACTTTCTGTATCTGACACTGAGACCACAGGACCCTTCCTTTTCTTATAACCGAATAGTCAAGGGGAATGTGTATATCAGGATGAGACTAAGATTTTTTTCAGGACTATTCATGATATCTCATGCTGCTGTAGCTGTTAAATATGAACATTAATTGACATCCTTTCTTTCAGATATTTTGTATAACATAAAGATAATTTGGTAGGACTCAATTATCACAGAATCACTTATGTTGGAAGATCTTTAAGATCATTGAGTCCAACCATCTGGAGACAGATGCTTTGCATATCAAGTCAGATGGGAATTCTGAGGGTAACCATGGAAAGATTAACAGTTTCAAAATATGTGGATGAGTCTTACCTGTCAAATAGGCCAAAGCAAATCCCTATATTCAGATGCTTTCGCTGCAGGCAGGGTATTTGAAATCCAAATATTATAGCAGAGGTCTATCTCTATTAAAGCCAAAATTTGAAGAAATGACCTCATTAAGAAGTAATTTCATATTACAAAACATAAATTATACTTGGCCAACCCCTGCCTGCTACGGTCTGGAAACAGTGTAATCAGCACAGTTCTATTGTCAGTAATTCGTTTTCACGTGCTATATATACATGGATACACATACATTGTCTGCATTGCCAAAAAACCTAAGCCTCTTCAACCGACAAGTTTGTTGTTTACCAGGTGCAAAAGCTTATACTGTAGAACTGTCATGAATTAATTTGTCTGTTCTGCAGGCTTATCTGTGGCTGTTCAAAGATTTATCCTATTTTACTTATTTCAGTGATTTATCAAGTTTATCCTTCTGCCCCTGACTTGTATCTGAAAGCATTTCAGTATACTAAGCTGTGATATGTTCAGGTTGCGGTGCAGTTCCTTTTTAAAAACTGTTAGACTGTCATGGCTTATATCAATATATGTGTGATTATAGACCAAGATATTGTTGCTAAAGCTGAACAAGGGTGAACAATTTATTTTCAATATAATTCATTAAGGATAAGTCTTTAGGTTTAGATGGAGTGTGGGGTAATGTGTGAATGAATATGTTGCGTCCTTGAATGCACAAGGGAAGAATTATTCTTCCCTTGTTCTCCTACTTCTCTGCTGCTTAATACAAAGGAAGAGAAAAGCCATGAATCCTTCCTCTTTTCCTCCAGGTAGGTAGGTCAGGAAGAAACTTGCTTCAGTCTCTTTTAATAAATCATTGTCAGAATAGGTTCCGTATGATTACATGAAAGCTGGAGAGCTCATTTCTTACTCCCCCGGGTATCAGCAGACATGCAGATGTGTGGAGAGGGGTGTAGACCAACCCATATGCCCTCGTTATGCTTAGTAAGACATTGTTAATAATGCCGACTTTCCTTACTTTTGTGTATTCATTAGAAAGTTTGAAGAAACTAACACTGAACTTCACGAACTGCCATTATATCTAGCTTCCCATAGAAAACCTCTAGTATTTTGTGAGTGGGGGACAGAACATTTAAATCACAAGATTTGTATTTGTTTAGCTGTTTTCTCTGACTGGTAAATTCTTTCGATATAAGAAACTTCTAACTCACAAGACTCACAGAAGAAGAAAAAAAAATCAATCAAAAACTTGCGCCAGTTGTCTGAAACCTTGTAAACAATGAAAAATATAACCTTAAAGATGAAGTGTTTTCCGTAAAAAAAGAAAGATTTGTTCAATTTATTTAGTCATATTTGTAGGCTGTTATGTGCACCCACACACACGCATGAACACACACACGTATACACACGTGGTAAGTTTGTAGTTTTACAGTTACAAGAGTTTTGAGGAAAATGTATCCTGTTTACTGCTTAGTTATATGACCAATGCAGAACTGTAATATAAATCTCAGAAATTTCCATCCCATTGTTTTTTATTACTGAAAAAAGTAGATCAGGATGATAATAGTTGGATGCAAAAAGCAATCATATTATCAGTGTAAAAATAGTGCTATTGTTTAGTAAGTTATGCTACTTCAATGTATTAGGGGGATATACTGGTTTGCCTTGGATGGTTTTATTCTTTTTCCTTCAAAATATCTTCTGTTTCCACCCCCCACTTAGAAGGAAAGAATGTTTCCTGTTAAGATATGGAGTTTGTTTTTCACTTTTGCCTTTTATATAGGGACACTGAATATAAAGGACTACAGCTCTCCTTGGATCAGGTCACTGCTACCAAGCCGGCATTCTCATACGCAAATTCAACTCCGACCATAACGGATAATAGAAAGGGAAGCAAATCTCGCCTCTCGAGCACAAAGTCAAAATCAAGGACATCACCATACCCACAGGTAGTTGTCTTTGAAAAACAAAATTAAATATTTTTGAGTATCTTGATTTTGACTGCTATTTTAACCAAGTAGTTAGAATGAGCTAAAGAATATGTTACTCAAAGGGGAAAAAGGATGACAGCTTATAAGATCTTGAGACAGGAATATGTTTCTTTAAAATGTTTCTAAAAAGCTGGAAACATTTATGTTTCAGCGTGCATAATAAATCATCATCAACAACAATAACAGCATAGGGCTCAGAGTTAATGAGGAGCGGAAAGAAGGACAAGTGAAGATGTTGGGTTTGAAATACTTGTTTTGAGAGGATTGTGAGTTTTGCCATTTGAGAAAGCTTGCTTTTTCTTACACTTACTCTTTAACAACTCCAGCGTATCTAGAGAGCTGCCAGATGTTTGACAGCAAATCTTAGTCAGGAGGACTGAGTTTTGAGGAGGGAAAACAGCAAGCTAACTTGCTGAACTGGAACATGAAAGCTTTTCTATGGATAAAGCTCTGAAAGGGAGAAAGTGCTAGGAGGTGGCCGTTGGTATCAGTAGACTTTAATTTCCCAGAGTTACTTTTCAGGCTTAATGCATAAGGAACAGGTCCCCACTTGGAGAATAGACCAGACTTGATTTGGTCTATGAGCTGGAGCTTACCTAACACCTTTCCGCAGACAACGCCACAGCACTTGCATAATTACATTAACAATGTACATTACCAATTGTAATAAAACTGCTTTAAAGAATTGGGAAATTCTTCAATCTACAATTAATTTGAAATTAGATTTTTAAGATGACTGTCTTTTATTTACTGAAATTACTCTTCATCTCCCCTTACACAGTTCTTTCAGCAGTCCTCATTTGCTAGCAGGACAGTCCCAACTGAAGACCTGTTATCCTCCCACATCAATCCGCTTTCTGAAAATATGACTTTCATCAGTACCTTCTTATTCTCTCTGCCACCAGAAAAAACCCTGAACTAGCAGTGCAGCGTTGAGACCATTGCTTTAGCAGGGATTGTTGTCTGAAAGCTGAGGATGTATAATCTGCAGTTTCATTTTGCATCCTCATTACCAGCTGCCTGGTAGTAAAGTCACAGATTTCGTCATTCAAAAAGAAGCAGCCGTGCTGGTTGCCAATATCTTGAAAAATGGTCATACCGTTCATTGTAGCACATCACCACAAGCAACACTGGCAGCTTGGCTTTGCAGCCCTCTCATCCTTCTCCACCACTGAATAAACTGTTGAAAGACTAAGAAAAGCTGTTGTGAAGAACATGCAGCAGGTGGTATGGCCTGTGTCCCTCAGTCTCCAGCCCATGTAATTTGCCAGTCAGTTGCGGAGAATTAGAGTGTGACTCAAAAGCCATGGCTGAAAAGTGAGGCCATGGGTTTTGGCTTACTCAGGACCCTGGGTTTTGGTGGAGGAAGGAAGCAGGAAGTTTATTAGTAAAATAATGGCAGTGGGCAAAGTGTTTCTTAAGTTTAAGAATGTACATACCTTCCTTTTTTTTTCCCACCCTTTTTTTTTTTCCCCCACTAGCCATTTACTTTGCTTCACTCTTGAAGATAAAAGGGAATCTTATGCTTTATTGGGTAATGACTGAGAATCCTCTCCCTTGCCAGCTGTGTGCCCCTAGGATAGCTACGTGAGATATGGACTATATGAAAACCAAGTTAATAAATTTCAGCTGAATGTTTACTACTTGGGCAAAAGGTGGTTGTTTGGTCATCTAAGACAGTGTTAATGTTTTTTCCCTCAAACTTATGCAAAGCAAACGTAGTATAATATGGCGTTTGTAGACTTTTTGAGCAAAAACTGAGTTAATTAAGTTGGAGGCATTGGTCAGTGTCTGATTAACACTGACTGATGTCAGTGAAGTGGGCTAGTGGGTTCTGTGAAACCAGCTTCAGGCAGGGGAAGGACAAGCAGAGAGCAGAGCAACCCAAAATTCATGACACAGCTGTAGGATTTGCACAGGCACTTTGAACAGTGCTCTGCTAGTCCTGTCCTACCAGAGAGGTAGAGAGCTGAAGGAGGAGGTGAAAAAACAGGAGAGAAGAAGATGTGTAGAAAAAGGAAAGTGTGAGTTGGTTAAAAGATGCCTGTAGTACTCCCCTATAATAATAATCATTGTGAGGGGCTCCCAAAATTGTGTCCTGGACCTCATTTATTTTGTGTTCCCAAAAGCTAGCCCTGGACCTCATTCTGTACACAGGAAATAACAACAAGATTGGAAAAACATTTTAATTGTGATCATCTGAACAACTGCTTTGGAGTTTATTCTCCCGTTAATGGTGATTGTTTAAAGAAAATATTTAAAATAGTCTGTTGTCTGCCTCTAATGGAAATGTTTTATGGTCAGCTCTGGATAAACGTTATTGCTTCATAACTCATCTTAGTTCTTGGATAAAGTTTATATACATATATATATAAAATGAATGCACACATACAAGCAAGGATGTACCCAAGAGCTATTGGATGGAGGCTTCGGTGCATGCTACAGCATACATGAATTTTTGGAACTAAGAGCCTTCTCTAGTAGGTGTGTATTAATACACCTGATTTTGGAGGTAAATTGATTTTATACCTCCTTTAAACATAATCTAATTTAATTCTGTGATCCACCTCTATTTGGGCGTATCACCCAATGAGGTAAAGATAATAGAATCAGGCTGAATTCTAGTCAGCTTTTTTTTGTTTGTTTGTTTCTTTTTTCATTTCTTCCTGTAGCCTAAAGCTTTGGCAACTTCCAGTGTATTCAAAAGCAAAGCAAAACCCTCTTTTTATAGTAAACATAACTCCTGATCTGGTGAAGAGTCACCAGCAGTGGGGGTTATTTTAATGGACATGCTGTATTACTTTAATCTAAGCCTTTCACCATCTGTTCTGCCTATAATAGTGAATGCAAAAAGAACATATTTTACATTTCAGGATTACATTAGCAAAAAGTAAGATAAAAGTGATTTAAAAGCACGCATATGTTCTTAGTACAATGCAGCCCGCATCTGTGATGTTTTTTCTCATGGTTGAGACACAAATCAAGAGGAAAGCTGCTAATGCTGATGTAGTGAAAGTTTTTCATGGAAAAGAGGACTCTGAGAAGGTTTCACTATATATTTAGTGTTTATAATGATAAAAACCTGAGTAGGCTGCCAGAAAATTAGATATCTATAACATCTATTGTTTGAACATCTGGCACTGTGTGTGGAGCAGGCTGATGTTGCTGCCTATGACAGGATGAGTGCTCAGGCCAGTGAGACACCTGTAGGAATGGAAGGTCAGGCAAAAGAAAATCACCCAAGAAATATTAAATTGTCTACTGGCCTAAGACACTCCCATGGGCTCTTGTAAAGTAAGCTTTTCTTAGATGTGGAATTTATATTTTCCCTTTTCCTTGCTCCGTCAGCCCTCCTGAAGTTTTTCTTGGAGTGAAAATAGCATCAGTGATGGCCGATAGCCCCTTTCTATGTCGGCGCTAATCCCGCTGGTGTGCTCTCACGGCAATGGTACACTGGATTAGCAGTCTGGAAGACATTTCTAGTATCTGGAGGTGGCAATTCAGTTTCCAGGAACCAGCTGGAGGACCATTTAATTTATTTATTGTTGTTGTTTATGCCAGAAGACAATTCAGAAATAACCTGAAGGGATTTCAGATGTTGCCTGTCTAAAGTTCTTTGTCATGTTTGACTTCTGTCTGCTGGTTAAACTTTGTCAAACAACCCAAAATAATAAATTAGGCTTGATAGGAGTCAAAAGGCAAATATTAGCAGAAAGGAAAACATTTCTGATGAAGCAGGACTGGGATTAAAAAAAAAAAAAAATCACTAATTTAAATTGGCCATAATTTTCATTAATTCTGATTCCGTTTTCTGTGGTCTTTCATCACTTGACATATGGGAGCCTAATTCTGACTTGAGAGATAGTGTTTCCACTCCCATTTCAGTAAAGCAGTATCTTTGATCATCCTTTCATTTCTCCCCCCGTCAACATGTCACACATGCCCGTATTTGGAGTCTCCACCTGTCAACATCAGATTCCCAGAAGTGGCAGTGGTAAGACTGCCGTGGCAGAGGCAGCCTGACGATGACAAATAGAGGTGTGATTAGCTTTAAGGCGTATTAGACATATTTTTGGCCCGTGTCTGCTTATGTTGTACCTTAAGAATAAGCAGTTCCGTCAAACCTTGGTAGACAATGTGGGCCACAAACAATTCACTGTGTTAATTTAATTCTGTCCGTGGCCTAGCAGCTGCTACAGGTCAGATCTCAAATAATCATCATTTACATCAAGTACAAAGAATATGAAGTATTGTTGGTCTTGACTACATGCTTATAGAACATTACACGGTGCATTTCTCATATACTGAACATATACCCTTTGAAATGGTTTCCCTTTCTTTAAGAAAAGCACACAAAGGCCTGTACAATTGAATCCTTTGTGGTTAGGTTTGAGATAAAAAAGAAATTGAGCAAGTTTTCAGTTAAATAGAGAAATTCCCTTCAAACAAAACTATGCTGGACCCTGAGTTGTCCTTAGAAACAGAGACCTAACAGAAGAATATATTTTAGAGCTAAATGAAATGAAGAATCTTCAGTTTGAAAGAATCTCTAGCATTTATTATCATCATAAATTATCCAAAAAAGGAATCTTCATTATAATATTAGGAATTATTTTTCCTTGTCCTCCTCATGAAAGAAAAACATACTATGACTTTTGTTTTTAGTAAGAAAATAAATAAACTTTTAACATTCTTGTATTTATGTTTATGCTTATATTATCTTACATTTCAGCTTAACTTTTTAAATTAAAAAATGTAGTTTATAAAAGTCAAATCCAAAAAGAACACTAAAAATAATTTTAAAAGAGAACAGGTACAAAAATACTTTTCATTTTGTGAATGTCCATTTAAACTAAAATTTAATAGTAAAAATCTTGTTATTTTTTTTAATTTTTAATTGAAAAAATTTTATCTGTATATTTTTGTTGAAAAGTTTACAATGATTCAGTCAGTATTTCTGAAGATATCTTTGTGACTAAACAGTTTGAAGACATTAGATCTGAAAGGATAATAGAAGAGTGCGATGTTCCAGCTGGTCACATAATGCTGTGATGGCTGAATAAAGTTTCTAGTTAATTATGCTGAATTAATGGCATTTAAAAGAACTCACTGTGGCTCTGTAACTATCTTACCTCCATGAAAAATCAGATTTATCTTTTCATCTCTAAAACCTTGTGATGAATACGATGGTACTAACTTGCTGACCTCCTCTATATCTACTGGTAGACTTTTTGCCTACGGGTATTCTTCTGACAACTAATAACGAGATATAATTGAGCTCCGCTCCTCAAAGCCATGACCCTTTCTTTCATTCCTTTAAATAACTTATCATGTTAACAAACAGTATTCACAAATATAAACTGTAATGCCGAAGAAATACCCAATTAAATGCCAAAACCGAAGTAGTTCCACTACTGATGTTGCACAGATGGTTTCAGTTTCTGTAAGTCAAACATCTGGTTAGTACTTTCGATTGGTAAGTGCATAAAACCTTGATCCTGGCTGATAATGAGGAGTTTCATAGCAACTCAATCTAATGAAAAGGAAGGTAAGCTTATGTTTTCAGGAGAGAGGCCTAATGCCTATTAAAAGGAAAGGCAGAGTGGGCATCTGGAAGGTGAGTGATGGAATAGGAGAATTCCAAGGTTTCATGTTGTAATACGTTGATTTGTGACATGAGTGTGCAGTACTGAAGAGGTGAGCATGTACAGCTTTGGTCTCATCCCATTCTGTAATCATGGGTGAAATTGATTTAAAGATGTTCCATGAAACTTGACAGTTCCAATAAATAAAAAGATTTAAAAATGAGATAGCTAAATCCTCAGAGGTTTAATAAACATTCTTTTTTTTCCCCCCACCCCTTTCCCAAAAAGTATCTAAAATTTTGAAACATTCATTATGAATATCTAGAAATCTGTGACATTTAACTTAACCCTTACTTCTTTCTAAACAAATGCCTATGCTCCTATTCTATCTGCTTTTCCAACTGCCTGCTAATTGCTTCTTCTATGTTGGGAGAGACCTGCTTAAGTGAGGGTGACAAATACCCACTCTGCCTGCTTTGGATAGTGGTCACCTTTTCTGGCAAATACTGTCTGGATTTCCCTTGTTCCCACATTGCAACAGGGCTGTGATTTTTAGCTTCACTGCCATCACTTTAGAGCTCTAGTCTGTAGTGATTTTGGCAGCCCCAGAATCTACTGCTTTCTTTTCCCTACTAATAGGAGGAAAGAAGTTCCAAGACACCAGTCCAGGTAAGAAAAAAAAAATCCAACAACAAACAAAATATGAGGAAAAGAGAGGGAATCCTTAGAAAAGTAACTTTAATAACTTGAAATACATTCATTTCCAATTTGTCATGCGAGAATGCTCCAGGAGTGGTGGTATTTCAGCCCCTTTTGAAAGAGTTTTGCTGAGGAGCGTTGGAGCACCGTTGCTGAGCGTAAGCACTGGCTTTCAAAGCAATAAGAAAAACCTGGACATACTAAAAAAAAAAATGTTGAATTGCAACATTGATGTTTCTGAGCCTAATATTACACATCATAAAGGAGATGGCTATTAAGGGTCGACATGGGGTGTTTTAGACTTTCATGAGGTCCGTCCTGTCATATGCGAGCTCATTACAGAGTGTTGTACAGGGGAGGACTGGGACTCCAATCAGAAGGCGCAGACGTGTGGGCACGCTCAACAAAAAACACCTTATTGCCTGCATGTACTCTGTCTTTTCGGTGCCGTTACTTGCAGATCTCACCCAGGCACAGTAATTTCCCTGCTGCTTCTCCTGTTTTGCAGTATTCTGGATTTCACACCGAGAGATCCGAGTCCGACCATGAGAGCCAGTGGGGCGGGAGCCCCCTGACCGATACGGCTTCTCCCCAGCTACTGGAGCCCGCGGACAGACCGAGCTCCCAGCACCACGATGTCTCCTGTGCCTACAGACAATACTCAGATCGCAGTGCTCTCTGCTACGGTTTTACACTGGACCACTCCAGGCTGACCGATGACAGACATTTCCATACTCAGGCCTGTGAAGGTGGCAGATGCGAAGCTGGCCGGTATTTCCTTGGCACGCCGCAGCCGGGAAGAGAGAGCTGGTGGGGTTCTCGTTCAGCGTTGCCCCTGACTAAGTCGTCCCCCGAGAGCAGAGAAGCGTATGAAAACAGTATGCCCCACATTACTTCAGTGCACAGGATTCATGGTAAGAGATGACAAGGATCTGCAGAAGTGGCACCGTCTCAGATAAAGCCACGTGACATAAAAATGCAGCTCTTTATGTGAGAGACAGAAACTGAGAGAGACTCTTGATGCGTGTCCTTGTCTCAGAGATCATATCTGTGGAGATGAGGAATACTTACCGTTCAATTTAAGTTTGACAGTCTGGCTTATATGCAGAAAAGTGTAATTTGTTATATATTTTTTAGTTTGAGAAATTAAGGTGGGAATACCTGACTGGCGTGATCTTAAGAATATGGACAAATTTATACACTTGATTGAAATGTGTTATTGATTTGGCTCAATATCAAGCTACTTTGGATGGAATATATTTAGCACAAAATTAGTTAAAACTAAAGCCTAGCTAGATACTAAGAAACCTTTAAAGTCTTTGAAGAAATTGTTCTCCAAATGACTTCTTTTCTCTGCACTGGTTGTTACTAGATTCTATACGTCTTGCTGCTTACTTTTATTTAGAATTGGCAATTCAAATTAACATTTGGTTTTGGTTTCAGACATTTATCCCCAACGATAATTTTTAGTCAATTCGAGTCTCTCCATCCTTTCAGCATCGAGTGTGAAGACTTGCTTGGTGTCTGGCAGGTTGCAACCTCGGTGCATCAGCACATCTTCTGAAGCTGAAACTGATCAAAAACTCACAGTGAAAGGCTGATCTTGGATTTGGAAAAATCTGAAGGTCCTTGAGCTTAAAGGATAGGCTGAGAGTTGAAAGACTGCAGCTGACCCAAAAATCAGAGTTTAAGGTTGTTAGGATAGATACAGCATTAAAAAAATGCTTTTCTACTAAAATAATCTGTCAAAACATAGGTTGCATCTGAAGAACTCATAAAAACTAATTGCATTAATACCACCCCATTGACTTGCAGAACGAGGCTTTGGAAATAAAAAACCCCCTTGTATTATTTCACTCCAATCTGAAGAAAATTATGTTGAGAGTAGAAAAATGGTGAAATAGCAAGTTCTAGGAAATGCAGTCAGAGGGAAAATGAGGAAAGAAAAAGGCACCTAAACTTTGCTGATGAGCACTGTTCTACACTTTTCCTGTGAGAACACAACTCCTCCCTTGTGTCTGTCCTGTGCTTCTGTCATATTTGTGTTTCTCTAGCTTTTTCTTATCAAAAAAAGAGAATTGAGCAGAATATGATAATTCTGCTGGCAAGTTTTATGCATGATAATTCTTACTGAGCGTAGAAAGATAGTAACGTAGAAATATCATACAGCGGTACAAATGGAAAAGTGTTAGATATTTATTTCATACTTTTATCAAGGAAAATCAACGCAAATGAATAATTTGATTTTTGTTTGTTCCTTAGTTTTCCTGTAATTCCAAGATACAATATTTTCTTTATTGTGTCAAGTCTTACATGTTTCAGTGGGCCTTCAGTCTGCATGTAGCATTGTGAGTAAAACCTGACATGTTGGTCTTACTCCAGGAGAGGAACAGCTTCCTTTGCAAATGTGCCATTTTCATTTAGATTTAGGCAATGTCAAACCCTGGCCTTTCACAATTGAAGTTCTTTCTGATAATGCTATGTGAACGTTGCTGTCTGACCAGTTTCTTTGGGCAGAAACCATTTTCTTCCCTTTCTGTTCTTTTAATGCATCTTCTGGTAGTTCTGTCTCAGAGTCACCTTACAATAATGACAACTGGCTGACCGGTATGGCAGGCCCTGGATATTGCGTATGAGCCTGTGCCTTTCTGGTCACCCTCGGGAAGTCTGGGGCACTGTTGGTATGGTCTGCGCAGTGAGACAACCTGAGCATGTGGTTTAGAGCTGTGGCTGACCAGCTCCCCAGCATGTCACGGCCTGCCTGACATACAACATGGTCTGGCAGCTGGAGCTCCCTTCTACCTCCAGGCCATGGCATTTTGGGACCAGACCTTAAGATGTGAAGGATAAGATTGAGCTCATGATATACTTCCACCTACAAAGGGCAGGATATATTTATTAAAAAAGCCCGTCACTGATTTTGTCATGAACTTTGCAATGCAGCGGTATGGATGTGCCACCCAAACAGATCTGTACATCTGGACCCAACACAAAGCAGGGGGAACTACTCATAGAAGTCTGAAAATGGGTTTCCTTTGAGGAGTCCTGTCAACCAACCCAAGCGCCCTTATTCCCAAAGAAGACTTTGTAAGTGCTGAGGCAAAGGCATCTTTAGGTAATTTGTGCAAGTTCAATGCAGGCCCTCCTGCAGGCACATATCTCAGCAAGCCCTTTATTAAGCCCTTTATTGCAGTGTGGCCTTAGTTGGCTGTTGAGGTGTGGGGATCACTCACTTTCTTCCAAGTGAGGATTGACAGGTATAATTCTGTCCTGTCAGATATGTGCAGGCTGATCACCTTCTCTGGTATGTCTATAGGCTTTATTTTTAAAAGAGAGGTAAGAATAGTTATGTTTTCCTATTCTAAAGGTTTTATGCACCACATATTTTTGCATTGGGATATGATATCGTATTTTCCCGTAACCCTGTCTAACAGCTGTGGATCCTAACGCTTCTAAAGAAGAATAACTACTTCATTACTTCTGTTTATTTATTGTTGTGTAACCTGCATAAAGTCACCATGGGGCCACAAGCTATTCCACAATGATTTCTTTCGCTATGTTTTAGCTCCTGGAAAGGGCTAAGAAGACACACTGGTGTCATGTACACTTGTAATTCCTTGAGATTTTTGTTTTCACTATGGTCCAAATTCACTCAGACTTTGTTGATGCAAAGAGATAGTGAGGGGTCAGGGGCCCGAACATCACTGTTGAGGGCACTTTGGCATGCCCTAGGGTACCCTGTCTGACCTCTAGCTGCTCCAGAAGACAAGGAGTTCCTGTAGAGTTGGTGCCATATCTGCTGGGCCTATGCAGATGCTTGGTTACCCCAGAGCATCTCAGATGGCATTGGATGTCTGTGTTGAGGTGATTAGATCTTTTCTTTGTATATTTTGAGCTGTGTTACTTGCTCCATGTGCAGACACTGGAAACCAGAGGTTGTCACTGAAAAGCAAGGAGTCTAATATGGTCATTTTTGGTGACCTTGCTATGAGTCACTTGACTCTGTCTTGGTTTTCTTTCTGTAGAATAAGGTTTAGAGTACTTGTTCTTCAGGATTTCTTGCCTCTTTCAACCTCAATGTCTGTCCCCTTTCTCTCTTTCCTAGGCAGAGGACACTGGGATGAGGACAGTGTCGTTAGCTCACCTGATCCTGGCTCTGCCAGTGAATCAGGCGACCGATACCGTCCTGAGCAATATCAGAGCAGTCCGCATGAGCCCAGCAAAATTGAAACTCTAATAAGAGCCACGCAGCAAATGATTAAAGAGGAAGAAAACAGACTACAGCTGCGGAAAACAACTCCTGATCCACTGGTCTCCATTAATGGCACAGGGAAGAAACACGCTATCTGTTTTGCAAACTACCCTCAGCAGCAGTTGGCAGGGGATGTCTGCCGTGCCTCCACGGTTGCCAACACTCCTCCCTGTGAACACATCCAGCAACGAGATGGAAAGATTATGAGCCCACATGAAAATGACTATGACAACAGCCCTACAACACTGTCTAGGATAAGCAGCCCCAATTCTGACAGAATATCAAAATCTAGCTTGGTACTAGCTAAAGACTACCTGCATTCAGACATGTCCCCTCACCAAACCCCAGGGGACCACACAGCAGCCTCTCCAAATTATTACAGCTCCCACAGGCAGTACTTTGATAAGCATGCTTACACATTAACTGGATATGCCCTGGAGCATCTCTATGACACTGAAACCATTAGAAACTATTCACTAGGCTGTAATGGATCACACTTTGATGTGACTTCTCACTTAAGGATGCAGCAAGATCCAGCACAAGGACACAAGGGGACATCCGTTATAATAACCAATGGAAGCTGACACTTCTTTTTCTAAAAAATTTTTGTGCTTTAAAAAATAATCTTTGAGATCTAATTGGAAGATATTCTATGTTTTCATGCCCTTGTTGTTACCAGCATTTGATATACCACAGTGCACTAGAAAGAATAACCTAAGGTTTGGGGGAATAAGTTAACACACATTACTTTTAAAAAATAAAAATGCACTGGCATGCAGGGTTAGAGTGAATGGAGCTAAACTCAAAGTTGGTGCCATGCAAGGTGAGAAGGATGGGAGAGGTCTAGGCAGGGAGTGCTTGGGGCAGGCTAGCACAGCAATTTATGCACATTCTGTAGGAGGTGGTTGGTTGGAAATGCTGCCAAGAACAAGCCTTCTGAACTGCCTGTGCCCCACAGGTCCCAGCCAACAAAACTGCTATGCACTCTTTTTCCACAGAAAGTTGGAATGTGTTCCTTTGAAATGCCCATCAAAAAGTGTACTTCTGGGGATCTCTTTATTCCCTAATGGCTGAGTGTGTTATGCTGCTCCATGGTATAAAGCATCCATGGCTAACCAATACAAAAATCAAAAAGGGGAGGAAGAAGAGAGAACTACTCAGAATTGTTATTTCCTTGTGTACTCACATGCATATCTATTTCCATATGCTTAATTTGAAAGGAGTCAAGTGAGCAGTATCCCTATGATTAGTATGACCAGATATTTACTGCTACTGTATTTAAAAGCAAGAGGACCTTTCTCAGTGTGGTTTTGAGGAATACATAGGGCTTAGTTGTCTTGATGTAGAGATGGGAGAGTGTCCTCACGTTTTTGAAAGGTTTCTCAAGGTGGGTAGTGGAGTGAAATGGCAGAAAATTGTCAGGAGAAACAGGGAGAATAGGCTGGAATGAGGAGTGGTCCAAGATAAATGCATTTAACCCTATGGCTATGCATGCCATTTAGTAATAATTATAAGGAAAAGTGGTTCTAAGTGGCTGAATAATTAAGAATTAATTTGAAACACAGAAGGAACTCAATAGAATCATAGAAATTTTGCTGTAAAATGCAAAGAAAACTACGTAAGTGTAAAAATATAAGAGGCAAGAATAGACAAAAACTGTACGGTGGTTCGTCCTACTTCAGATAAGGTTTTGGAGAAAATTTTAAAAGTATAGAAAATTGTAACGACTCTGTCTGACATACAGTAAAATAATAGGTATGACTTTTAAAAAAGGATATGCTTCTTTTCTTGCTTGCAGCAGAAAATTTAATGAATATCAGAACTTATTAGGGATATTAAAATCAGTCACATGTACATAAAAAAATACTGAGGGAAATCAGGGTTCCAAGAAATTCAGTTGTATTAAGAATGCTGATATTATCAGGGCCTGTCCTGGAGTTATAGAAGACATCAAAAGACGCAGAGAAACTTTTTGCAATTTTTAATAATCTCATGAACAGAGAGACACTAATTGATTGGAAAAGAGTAAATAAAAAACATATGCTAAAAAAAGTAAAATAGGGCATTGGTAGGCACAATTGCTAGACCTTTGTATGGCATCTATATGAAGTCTCAAAGTTGGCTGCAACGGGAGCAGGACCACCACTCCCTATTATAGCAATACGGAGGTAAGGGGACTCGAGGTGGTTACTAAAATGAGATTAGCACTAAGTCTAGCTTCATTTGTAACATTAAGAAGCTCGACATATGGGACTGAGTCATCAATGGGACTAAATATAAACCATCATGCTATGGTTTGGGTTAAAAATATCTATTTTCAAATAAAACTAATCAGAAGCAAAAGCTAAATAATAACATTATAAGCCACGTAAGTAGAGATGTACTTGAAAGCAGAGGAAATTACCTCTCTGAACTTGGAATATTGTGTATAGTCCTGATCACTCCAAGGCAGATTGTGAATCTTGAATTGAGTAGTACCTTACTCCATAACCAATCTCTGTTGACTGCAGTGTGATCACTCCTGGTGAAAAGTACGTTGAACACAAGGAAGAGCAACACAGTCTGGTCTTTATTATCTAAAGCTCATAATAGAAAAGGTGGAGCAGAGCTCAGCAAAAGATAAAGAGACTGAAAGATCTAATAAAAACTTTAAATAAACTGGGTCTGTCATCTTTGTAAGGGAAAAGAGTAAAGGGGAATGTCACTGGTGTGCACTAAGCTCTGCACAGAGGAGAGATAAATAATGGTCTAAAACTATTTGAACCAGCGGCAGAAATGAGAGACAGGGCATTGAATGTTAGCCAAGGCAAAATGAGAACAAAATGATTTGGCAAGAAGTTTATTTGACTAAGTGCCAAATGAATAACAAAGGTCATAAAGAGAAGCAGCTAGAGATTTTTGTTTGTTTGTTTGTTTTAAGATAAAAACAAGGCAAATAACTGAGGGAAAGAAAAACATTGTCAGCTGTTAACTCAGAGGAAGGAATGGACCAAACTGGACTTCTTTCAGCCCAACAATTGTATATATTCCTAAAGCATAGGAATGAGAAAGTATTTTTGATAAATCTAGTTCTGGATACATGTTTATTTCACTTATTCCTATGAATAATATGAATAAACTTGTATTTGGAGCCTCATTGTACAGTATTAAAATACAATTTGCAAAGCGAATTAGAGTAGAGGTACATGGTATCATATAATCCCTACTAGTACATATAAAAAATAAGTCTAAGTGTCAATATTATTTTGTATTACAGAAGAGTTTCCTAAACTGTTTAGATGAATGGGATTTTTTCAGCACCCAAGTTTCTTGGGGTCACCAAGCACTCTTGTTATCAAGGTTTTAATTAGAAGGCAATAGAGTTCTGCAGACCAGCTGCAGTTCCCTGGCTGTGGTCTAATGGCCACAAGCAGTCAGGAAACCACAGTTTGGGCGCTGTTGTATTTGCATTTTGACAGGCACTTTTGAAAAATAGAAGACTTGTAAAACAAACAGGCACCGCAGAAGATGCTTGTACTCTATATGATTTCACCTAGGAAAAAAGCCAGTGTGCTATGCAATAAAAATTCCCCATACTTATTTACTGTGATCTCAAAATAAAACTTCCCAAACTGTAGTTCTTTGTCCTATTTTCAATAGTTCCAGTCCACTACAATGACAAATGCAGCAAAACGCACTGTAATGAGTGGAATACTTTATATCTCAGTAGGAAGGTCTGGACGTGCAGCCACCTTGAGCTACAAGCAAAGGCTGATGCTCACTCAGCTCATGGGACTCCAGCAACTGGCACCCTTTAGCACTTCAGTACAGTCTGCCGGAGAGAGATGCCTTTTGTCAGCTAATTTGCCATCCTGCTTCTTTAGATAGCCAGGAATTTCTTCTTAATTGACAGAAAGCATTGAATGTTGTAAACATAGACTCCGCACGCTACATGAAAGCAAGTTTGCAATCTTAATTATAGCATATGATATCACTGCAGCTCATATAACGTGTACTTTTCAATATGGTATAAAGCTTATTTTTTTCCATTACATATTTATTTAATTCAAATTTTCATTTAGTATCCTTCAAGGATATCTTCTTCTTTTATTTTTTTTTGTTTCTTCCTTTTCTAAATCAGATGAGATGAGATATTTTGCAAACCTGAAAAATGCAAGGCATTTGTACCAAATACATTTCAAAAGTGTCACGTTAGCTAAAAATTATCACTTTAAAGAAGGTATGTAGGTTGTGTTTTGGAACAGAAACAATATAAATTGCTGTGTTGCATTGTTTCTCTGACATAATAGTGTTTTGCTATTTACACCAAATTAATATTTTGTAGCTACTGCAAATATAGAGTGACGACAGCTCTTTCAAACCATTTCTTACCGATATCAGTGGACGGTGTATTATGATTTTGGTGTATGTTTTTTGTTTAAAGAAGCAAAAAAGATCCCTCTTCCTTAAACGAAATTGCACCCCAGGGGCATGGAGTTTGTAATTTTGGACAAATTTGCAAAGCAATTCTTAAATTAGAAGAAAAACCTTACTCAGCAATTTGTCCCATTTACTCAAATGGGAATATTTGTGGAGTAAGGTACTACTTAATATTTGTAAGGGCAAAAAAGCTGACTTGTGAACTGGCAATAGGTTTAGGGTTTGCTTGCAATTTTTTATTTTTTATCTCAGGATGTGAGTATGGAAACTATGGAAGTTAATAGCTGTAATGTCTGTGTTTCTATAATACAGGTTATTTATACATGCTTTGAAAAAAAGAGTGCATCTCTCTGCACTGAAGAGCCCCAGAAGTATTTCTGAAGTTTAAATGGCTTTTGTTGATGTGTCCTCAATACTGCCACAGGTTACACAGTGAAATTCTGCTCTTTTAAACTTTTAATCACTCTTATCTGAGTCTCATTTTTGTCTCTGGACACGCAGCATTTATTCATTAATGTCCCTAAGTATGTTAACCACCATATGTTCATTTATGTGAACATCCTGAGTGAATTGGAAAAAACCAAAAGGTCATATAGTATTTCTGGAAATAGCTACCCCAGAAAATCAGACTGGCTGTTGCAAAGGTCAGTTAACCTTTCAGTCAAGGAACAAAGCTGTGGCATACGCATTGTTTTCAGACTTTCTGCATACAAAACTGTATATAATGGGGATTATAGCACACAGTTCCAAGATTAGACCTAGCTATGTCTGTTTTAAGGTGGCTATAGTTAAAGTCTGGCAGCAAATGGATTCAGGCTCTGGTCTTTCTATGAGTCGCAAGTTTGCTTAAAACACCTAAGGATCTAAAGGCAATACAGGCTTTGTTATTAGGAACAATGGTGGATGAACATGCTTTCCTGTAGGTATACTGGATTATAGGAGAACCTATTTTATTTTATTTGCAGTTAGTATTGACAGTTAAATATTTTGGCTGTATGCTCTGAGACGCAAGCCTCCCCCCACCACCCCCCACCCCAAAACCAACAACAGAAAAAAAAAAAAACACCTCAAAACAAAACAAACCACAGTTTTTTTCCTTAACCCTTCAGTCTGGTGTTGGTAAAGCCTGCTAGAGGTGTAGCTGAGGATTTAGCTGTTATTCTGAAGACCAAAAAATTTAAAGCTCTTCTGTTGAGAACATTGAGAGCACTAGTGTGATTCCATTTCACATTTCCTTAGAGCATTTGTTAATAAAAAAAAGAAAGAGATGTGAGGTTAAACTTCACTGTGGCATTTAGCTTATGTATACAAGAGTTCTGTGGATAAATCTGGCTCTAAGTTGCTAGGAATACATCCCTTTCTGAAAAGAGGTAATTTATGACTCCAGCTATGAAGCTGTATTTGAAAGGAAAGATCAAATACAGGAAGAAACAAAGCTTTTTGTCTGGTTGTATTCATTATTTAACTCCCCTCTCACATGGAGTTTTCAAGATTTTCTATTGTTCTAGGATTCAAAATACAGTTTTTAAACATTTTTATTTATTGCAATTTGGACTGCATATGTTTTTTTCTTTTCAGCTACCGATACAGTGGGAAGTTTGGAAATGCAAGAAATAGTCTTGCTTACACATTATAAAACATTGGCACCTTTACATTTCTAAGGAAATAAAGTCTATTAGGAAAAGTATTTTTAAGGCACTGCAACTTTTTCCCCAGGTAAATATTTCAATGCATAAAAATTATAATAATTAACAAAAAAAAAAGCACTTGAGACATAGTGAAGCATTTCGTGTTTGCTTTAAACCAATGGGTTATATTTATGGAAAAAAAGACACAGATTGCCAGCATTTCAAATACCATGCCTTGCAATGTAGAGGGTCTAGTGACATTGTAGCATAACATCTGTAATTTGAAGTTTTCCTTTGGAATGTAATGTAGGAGACACAATTTAGCTATGTCAACAATATCTTGCAAAGTGTTCCCATTTATAATTATTTATATTGTAAATAGCTTTCTGAAGTAAATTTGAAGTTAATGTGCATAAGATGTATTTATTATGTGAAGATTTTTTTGGTTTAAAATATAGCTACCAATATGCAATTTTTGTCTGGTTTTCTACATTTTAAAAACTAAGGATTGTCCTGCACAGGACACATTTTCAGGAATTAATTTTAATTAGTGAGAATATTTCTCAGAATCGGGAGGGGACATGGTAAAAGTAATGTATTTTGACTCCTGTGAATCCTTAAGTTCTCTCTGAATCTCGAATGAAGTTTATCAAATAAGAAGGGACGCTGATAATATACTGCTACCCCATTTAAGAAAGATGCCTGAATCTGCTCAGATACTACTCTGTCAGGAAGAGCTGACTCTCAGGGGTTTAATTAAGATTAATTGTCTATTTCGTGAGTAGTCTGCCAAGTTTCTTGAGGGCATTGCACCACCCCTGCACCTCAGCAAAATCAGCTTGCTGACTTGGAGCATGATGTCCCTTAGGTGCTTAAAATACTACACTCAGGCAAAGAGCAGTGTCATGACAAAGGAACAGGTGAGAAGTCATGTTAAACTGATTTCAGACCTGAGAGCAGGCTATTGGTTTGTACAATTCCATCTGTAATGGATGGAATAACATGGGCCACTTTGCAGCAGCTTAGCCACTGCAACCCTTGCCGGCTCTGGGGTTTAGGTCCTTCCTAGCTCGAGGGTTCACGGTCACAGCTCTCACTTCCTGGACCAGTTTCTGAGCCATCAAACCCCATCCTTTCAGTCACTCTCCCTGAGGCTCTTCCCTGCAGCTGAAGAAATGCGAGTCTGATGGCGTCAGAGCAGTGTGAGCCTGATGCTGTAGTGGGGTGAGAAAGCAGCTTTCCCGGGGAGAAAGTGGTTGTTAATATATTTTTCATTCACAAGGCTGAGAGCAAAATATGCAAGCAGTGGGGATGGGGGTGAGATGCACAGAAGAGTCAGTTTTGAGTCTCAGGTAAGTTCATTGCATAAAATGGAGATGTAGTTGTGTCACTGGCCCTTTGCTCCTGCATGGACGTAGGCACTCAGTTCTTGGAGATGTTCCTGGGATTAGGGAATACTCTGTAGAATTGAGGTGGATGTTTAAACTACATTCACAATTTCCTATGGGGTAGTTTAGGCAGCTTCCCCCTCCTTGTCCTGAATTTGGCCTTGGTTCTCCATGCAGGCAGGAAATGGTGTCATCCTTTCCCCAAACAATGCAGTTTTGCTGTGCAAAACATGTGTTGGGTTTCTTTCTCTCATTTTTTTTTTTTTTTTTATTTAATGCATGGGTGAGGGTTTCAGAAATGCCCGTTGTTGACCTACCTCTATGCCCTTGAAGCCCACGCTGAGAAAGATATACTGAGATCAATAGGCCCTCATGGGACCACATTGTCCTCCATAGGGTAGCAGTAGTCCTAGTTTCTCCATGCTCAGCTCTGCAACAAAATGGAGTGCCATCCTGCACACTGTGTGCCGAAAGTCCTGCCACATCCAAGCCTGATCCTCAGTTTCTCTTCCAGTGCACAAAGAATACCCATTGCCCACCGGTCTCTATTCAGTCTTGGCTCCTATGCTCACTGGCAAATAGTTCTGCACTGAAGAAATCTGCTGTCGTGGCCATTGTAATAAAAGTGTGCGATACCATCAGGAACTTCCTTTATCCCCATATGGTGGCCATCAGAGGCTCTGGCATCAGCGATTTCATTTGATACAGCTTCTTTGACTGTCAGAAGGTCACAAATAGCCTGCTGCTCTGCAGCCCGGCATGCCTGTGTGAATAAAAAGGGCTATCCACCACAGCACAAACCCTGACAGACTACATGTTTTCTTCATGGATATTAACAGGAGTTTCCCTAGGCATGCACACAACGCTCTGGACTGTGGTCCAGAGTCCAGGTGCAAAGTTATGTATACATGGAAACAACTGGGCCTCATCATCATCAAGCCTGCTCATCCTCACAGACATCTCTCTCTGCCCACAATCCTTGCCTTTCTTCCACAGTCTTCTCTTTTTCAGCTCCCTCAGGCATTATCTCTTCCATTTCCCTTTCCTCCCTTCTGCCCCAAGCCCTGGCCTGTGATTTCACAAATCCTGTGATCTAGCTTGCCCAGCAAGTATCCTCTGTTGATCCTGATAATCATGTTTTCCTTTTCATGAGGAAAATGTGTAGCCGGCAACAGTTTCCATCACTTGCACTCCCCTTTCCCTTTCCGTTCTTTATACAGCTGGTGTAAATGCCATACCGGGGACCCTTCAATCTTTTTCTCACAGGCATTAGTTCTGCTACAAGAAAGCTATTGGTTGGGGGAATGGAGGTGATGAACTTTTCAGAAAAGCTACAGACAAAAGATGATAGATGCCTTCAGCATACCAAATACACATACTGCTTTAGATGCATTGCAAAACGTCGTCACTCTTGGCCTGCAAACAGAGCATAAAGATGAAAACTGAAACCAGAGGACATATGCCTGTATTGGAAAATAACAACAAATGCTACTATCAGATGCACCTGAGAGGCAAACTTAAAAATTGGGTCTTTGTCTAGCATGTATTAAATTACATGCAAATAATTAAATATTTATTATTATTGTTCATCTCATCATTATTTTTCATTTGTTCATTATTATCACAAGCTGTCGTCAGCTTTGTCCTTTTTGTCATGTTATCTATATTTGTCACCTGTTATCTACCCTCTTTTTCATCTATAAATAAAAAATATTCTATAATAAAAATTACATTAATATAAAATGTAGAGCACAGTTTGAGGCCTGGGAAATAAAAACCAGAAAGTATCAGCATATTCCAAGCTTTCAATTGACTACAAGTTGCATTATTTGGTACCCAATGTATCAAGTGGCAAGCATCATATGGGAGCCATCTTTCACTTCCAGCAATATTCCCAGGAATTGTTAGTATGACGTATTCAGAAATTATACCAACACTGTCTTACAAGCAGATGAACTTGTAACATTATCAAATGTGNTTTTTTTTTTTTTCTTTAAAGTAGAAACATGACAAAATGGTGAAGAAAGCTTAAGGTTCTTTTGATCATTTGATTCATGTTCAAAGGGCAGACTGGAATTTTTCTGTGGCTTTCTTATCGCCTTTGAAACCTGAGGTAGTTGTGAACTGCTCAGCTTCTTGGGACTGGCTACAGCAGCCTCGAGGCTACGCTGATTTGTGCCACCTACAATGATTGTCTACATGTCCATCACACCAAATACAGTGGTTCTCTGGCTTGTAGAGAGCTTACAAATGCAAGAGGGCAGAAATAGTGGTGAGCATCTCACCATCAATTAAAACACTTTTTTTACATTAGTATTGTCTGTTTTGCGAGGTAAAGCGGGTTGGGCTGCCACCTTTCTCCTGTGCTATTAGCTTCACAAATGCTAAGAAGGTAGCAGAAGATGTGAAACTATGCTTTGTCCCCTACATGGTCCAGCAAGACTGAGTGAACACCCAGAAGGCTATTCTCACCATGGCAGAATAAGTGCCTGCCTGGTGGCTTTCTGCCCACATGGAATCAGGCAGGACAGCTTATGTGGGAATGCCCTTTTGCACCGACAGTGGGGCACCTTGTGAAACCACGTTCGTATGTACAAGCTAGCCAAAAACCCATGCGTGAATGTCTGTGTTTTCCACCACCACCGTGCTGGTGGTGCGCCCTGTCAAAGGACACTAGGATTGCTGTGTGCTGAGCCTTTTGCTGCTTTCTGCTTACCTTTGCATCGATTTGGAGCCCCGTAAGGGGAGAACCGAGACCGCAGAACAGCTTACGCAGTTTTAACAGGAGTTTGGTCCATTTTTCATCTGAAGCTTCTTAGTTTTGATTCTGACACAAGACATTTCATCAGGTTGTGAATTATTTTTACAAAAGCAGAACTGTGTCTTGTCTGTCTGATTTCTCTGTGGGACAAGTGTGTAATTATTATTATTATTTTTTTAAGAATACCAGTGAAAGACATCCTCTGCGTTTTCAATTCGGAGTGCATCAGTGAGGTGAAAAATACAGCATTAGTGTTATGTCTATTTTAGTCTAGGGCATTTTGATTTTTGTTTATGCCTTTTCTTTAATCACAAAGGCAGAGCCTTTCTTCTGTGCCGCTTTCCATCCAACCTCCGAAACAACTGCAAAGTATTAGAATGACTCCAGTATCCTCTCCAGCATGAATGTTTCTTGAGCTCGAGAGAAATGCCCACAGAGTCATTAGGCTGGTTATCTGACAGACTGCTCATAGAAAACAGCTGATTTTTTTTTTTTTTTCCAACTGAACAGCTTTGGCTTCCTGTGATCAATCTTCTTGGCTACAGCAGTAAATATGCTAAACTGCAGGTGCCAGCAAGCTTTGAGACAGTCTGAGGCATGAATGCTGACCCACGGTTGTGTTTTGTGTGTCATCAAATAGCCTACCTTGTATACAACTATTCAGCCTCTTTGTTAACTTCATTTTTTAACTTAATATGTGCTTATTTACTTAGGGAATTAGATCCAGTGTGGGAGAGATGCAAAACAGCCAGCGGTTTAGGAGTTTAGTAAATAATCTCAGCTTTGTTCAGTTTTGCTCTAGGTCAGGCTGCTGCATGGAGTAATTCCATATGGCAACCTGATTCGAGCTTACTCAAAGTAAACCTTAAAACGGATTTTGGCAAAATCCATCCAGCCATCAGGAACCCATTCTCAGTTTCTGCTGAGGATTTCCTGATAGCTTGCTTTATTTAAAAAAAGAAACAACAAAAAAACAACAGAAAAAGAGTAAAACTTTGAAACGTTTTTACTGTCTGAAATACCCTTTCTCCCCCTCCCGAATCTTAACTATCAAAAAGCCCTTCAGGCGGCTTTAATGTATGCTGAGAGCTATAGAAGCTAGGAGGTGCAAACATGGGTTAAGCGACTTTGCCTCCCCCCGGCTTGCTTTGCTCCGTGCCTTCGGAGATGCGGCGCAGCCTCTTGCAAGGAAGAGGCATGAATGGGGGTCTGCTCTTCATCTTTCTGCCCTGGCTCCAGCCTGATCCCTCTCCAGCTGGTGCTATGGGGGTCCATGGGCTACCAAAGCCTCTGCTGCTCCGGCGAGGGTAAGAGGGGAGCATGGAGAGAGCCTCCTGCGGGGTGCCTCCAGTAATCCAAAGCCAGGGGTAAAATCCTGGCATTAATGAAGTCGTTGACAGAAATACTTTGGTCCCACTGAAGCATGGCCAAAAATGTAAAAACATTTCCAAAGCAACACTTGAGGCAGCTCAGTATGCCTCCCTCAACGGAGCGAGTGAAAGCGTAAGTAAACAGAAAGGTTTACTTGTGTTCGAAACAAACATAATTAAAAAAAAAAAAAAAGTGGATAGAGAAACAAGTACACACAGACAATTCTCTCATCATTTAGCTGAACGACGTCGAATGCGAATAAAAACCCTGAGATAAAACTTGGGATAGAGTGGAGAAATTCTGGTGGGGCTATTTCAAGATGGGGCTCTTAGGAAAAGCTGCTGATTGGAATCAATACAGCACGACCCAGAATCCAAAAAGACCATTTCTAAGGCCTGAGAGGGTCACTGAGCAGAAGTGTCGGTTGATAGTATTGCCTTCACCAAGGTGCTTCAGTGTTTGCTTTAGTGACTTCTTGCAGCTGGTGGCTGAGCATACATTTAACATCCCACCTGACATCGCCCTGCTGGGGGAAGGGAAGTTTTTAAAGACTTCTGTAGTTTAAACAACTCCCTCAACTCGCACATTAGCATGTCACAGATTCTGTATATTAATCAATAATCTTTGATTAATGTACTGCATCAAATGAATCGAAAAGGTTGTTTTTTGTGGAAAGAATTTAAAAGGGATTGGAGCTCTGTTTTCTGCTTCTTTTCTTTAAATGCATTCATTCATTTGACTTTTTAACAAGTTGCCATTTATCACATGAAACTTTTTGAAACAGGCCTTGGTTAATATTTTCATTTTTCATGCAGTTAGTGATGGATCATATTTTAGTATTTGTTTGTTTTATTATGCAGCACTTGATTAAGTAATGGCTTCAGAGGGAGGGGGAAAATACAGATACTTTATATCATTAGAAGTTACATTTAAAATTTCCCAGAAGTTTATCAAAAAGAGATGGAAAAGTAATTAGCAAACAAATAAAGAGAAATTGCACTTCTATTTTTTATATAGCGCTTTTTGGTAAAATTGCAGTGTTATAGAAATAATGTCAAAAAGTCAAGGGTAGAGAAGTGAATTTTTCATGTATGCCAAAATGAACGTACTGTATTTTGATTACAGGATACTTTTACAATGGCTATTTTAAAGTGCTGTGTTTGATGCTCACTTAAAAATGTACTACTTGTTGAAGAGATAAAGAATTCAAATTCAATTGCACTGTGTTTGTGTCACAAGGAGGTGCAGAGGAGAGAGCATTCAGATAGAGTTTGCCCAGCCCGGTGTTTCCATATTAATTACTGTCTATTTTTAGCACTGAGCAGGTCACTCCTCCTCAATGAGGTAAGTGAAGCTGTACCAACTTGTTCCAGCTAAAGATCTCTAAATCTCTCTTTCTAGTTGTCATGGTTTCCTACGAGAATGAAGCTCAAGCAACCCCATTGTCTCTTTGTCCATCTGTCAATCACTTCATCCTTAATATCTTTGCAACTCTTCAGCCTAATTGAACCAAGTTTTCGAAAGAGATTTCAGGCTAAATTCTCACAATTTTTATAAAAATAGGATGCTACAGACAGGCAAGAGACATTTAATGATGCAGCTCAAGTAAAAGTGAAACATGAGCTTTACCCTTATGCGCATCAGAACATGGAAACACAGACATAAAACACCAGACCTCAAGGAGTGAGGTTCAGTGGGTTATCTTTTCACAAAACCAGGTATTTTACTGTATTTGAAGTTTCTTTGATACTATCCATCCAGATCTGAGCCTTGAAAAGCCTAGATGGTCCCCTGCATCAGGGAAACGTTAGTTGACATGGTTGAAACAGTGATGTTCAAGTGAAAATTATTTCAAAGGAGCTATGTGGTCTACATAAAAGTGTCACTGAGATAAAAAAGTGGTCTAACACAAATGGATTTAAATTTTTAAAGTGGTTTAATTAAAAAAACCCCAGAACATCTGATTTAGCACTATTTGTTCAAATAGGAGTTAAATAAGAGAAAACATATGTATTTTCATGCAGTGTCCTTTTACTGTAATATTTCAGTTCAGCAGAATTTTTTCCCATAGCTTGGGAATTATTTAGGGTGACAGTGAAGACTGCCATGATGATGTATACAGAAACAGCTAGTTTTATAATCCAAGCATAACTGATAACAGGATATTCACCGTGATATCAGACATTGCTACAATGACCACATAAATTCCATGAGGTGAAGAAGAACAAGGAGAAAGCATGCAAATTCACAATGGTACAGTGCATTTGCAATATGGATTGTACTTATCTTTTTATTTGCCACAGACAATGTAAATTATGTGCAACAGAATGGAGATTCAAATGATCTAGCATCTGCATAACACTATAAATTACACTACATTGAGTACGTTAGAGAAAAGAAGACTTTACCAGTACTGAGTTCAAATGAAACAGTGTTAAAAGCAGTGTCCAAAAATCAGTCCCAGACTAATGATGAGCAGAGCTTTTCAAGTACAGAGGTTCAACTACATTTTGGTGTAAGTACTTTGTACATATGGGTTTTCAAACACACTATTCCAATTCACTTTTACTGTCAGTCAGAGGCAATAACATTAAAATAATAACAAGCACCTGAGGTGACCTGAGGTTTTGCAATGCTTGCGTGAGTGCATCTAGGTTAAGATCTTTAGTGTCTCTCCCACTCCACCGTATTCCACACACAGACTTTTGTCCTCCTTATGGGCTTCCTCTTCTGGTGAATGGAGAACACCCTGCCAGTCGTACACCTTTGTCCCCTGGAAAGAGGGTACCAATCGCTTGGCTGCTGTGGTTGTGAAGGATCTAGTCACTGTCTTGGCCAGCTTTATGCCGCAAATCACAAGACAATCTGAAGGAATTTCTTGGTTGTCCCATAGATTGCACAGCTTTGAATTTACTTTCTTTCTGACCTTGTAGATAAATTCAGACTGCAGAGATTTCAGAAGCCAGATTTAAAAAATGACTAAGGCAAGAGTCATTCAGGTGTTTACAACGAAAAAAAGTGGCACACAGAATAATTACAATTCTGGCTGGAAATTAATGGATGTGTGTAGAAGGAGGATAGACACAAGACCATCAAATCAAGTCGGTAGGAAGGCCAACTTAAGATTCCTTTAACTTAAAAAGAAAAATTCAGTGGGCTTGTGAGCAACTAACATGCTTTTGTCTATTTTTGTTTGTTGATTGGTTGTTTTTTGCATGAGAAAAGTAATTTTAGCACTATAACAAGTATACCCACCTCTACATACCTCACTCCAAAAATATTTCACCAACTCCAGCAACAGTTTTTCCCTGAGTAACCAGTGAAACGCCAGGTCTTAAGTGAAGAGGAAAGAATATATTCAGTGTTTTTAAAATAGTCTTTGTCTTATATCTGGTAAGTAACACAAGGAGACTTGCCTTCAAGTCTGATTACTTAGGAAGCAGAAGAGAAATAATAATTTCTCCATTCAGAGTCTATGCTGCAGGTTCTGTTAAAGCATGTCATTTATATCTTCATTAAGATGAGGTTATTCTCAAATAATACAGAAAGACAGAAGCCTTCAGGTTATTTATATTTTTATATCCTTTTCCATGCAATGATCAGAGAAGACATACTGTCTTTTTTTTTTTAATTTTTTTTTTTTTTATTAAACAATGGCCTTATGGCTAGCAGACAATGAAACAAGACGTATGAACAGATTTCCAAATACTGTTAAGCTTGACAGGGCACCAAGTGTGTGGTTAGAGACCAGTTTTGCAGCCTTTGCGCCTGATTCCCATCTCAGCCACACCAGCGTAAGGCGGGGGGGCTGCCTCCACTGCAATCAGAAGCTGTCTACCTTTGTACAGTTTTACAGAAGACTCATTGTGGCAAAACGACCAGAAGTATTCCTGACTTAAGATGGTGTAAAAGAGAAAGAGAGGGCACAATGAGCCTTTTTGACAACAATATCCACTGTGCTTACTGATTCTTAGATGTTGTACAGTCATCATAAATCAAACAGCAGGTGGTTCTAATTGATGAAATTATTCTTACTAATTTTTAAACTGTCACAGACAGATCTAAAGCAAGTTCTGTGGTCGAGTTGGAGTGGATTGTTTTTTCTTAGAAATGCACAAAGCATTCTGTCTTCAATTCTGAAAGTGGAAACATGACTTCTTCCTGGCCTTGCCTGAGTGTGCAGGGCTTGCTGGCTCAAAGGAAGAATGATATTTGCTTTAAAAAAAAGAAGGACAACATTTTAAAAAATGTTCCAGAAAGATCAGGTCACGTCTTCCCTGAAAGATCCTTAACACCTTTTATAACAGTACCAAAAATAACCTGTGTAGTTTTTGGACAAATTGTGCCAGTAACAGTGCAAAAAAATAAAATCGATGGCCATCTCAGAGACAGAGCTATTGCTTGTGAACAGATTGATGTGTTCATGCACAATTGCTCTGAGAGGCCCTAGACATGTTGGGGTCAAATTGGCAAAATAGGTAGCAACTGTATTCTCACAGCAGCCTCCAAAGGAGAGAGGCAGATGTCTATTCTATCTTGCAAACACATTCTTTTACAATGTGTTACTTCATCTCTTTTATTGCACAAGAGGAAAGTGAGAGACAGGGAATCAAGGATAACACTAATGATAGACCATATGGAATCCATAAACAATGTTGTTCTAGAATAAGATGGCCTTTAAAGGGGGTGGGGGCCTTATTGTACTTGGGCCAGACATTACCTAACTCCCCAGGTGAAAGAAGGAGAATAGGTGAGAATAGGGAGCAGACACTGGGAGCATGCGGTTCAGAACAAGGCTTTCTGGAAGATATAAAGAGCAGCTTGAAACCCTTTAAAGGTCTGAGTTCCTTTGTATTAAAATAGCCTGCTCCTGCTCTCTGGGAGCTGAACCTTCCTCACGAAGACTACTGAAGAAAATACTATTTTGAAACTGGATTAAAAATTTGGCATGTTGTTTGTGAACCACTTAGGAAATCCTGCACTTTTATGTGAAGACATGGGGCTCCTAAGGGGGGAAACAACCGAGGGAACATCTTACAGTACAAAATGCCCTTGCTTTGACAAAGGGAAGCCAGCAGTAACAACAGAGACCCAGGGTTGTCCTAAAAAACTCCATAGGAGAACTGCTATACTGCCACTTTTACAGTCTTTTAAAGCTCGATTTGGATAGCATTGTACCCAGCAGGTCACCCTGCTGAAAGTAGTCATTGCTCTTGGTGCCAGCATTTGAGCCGACCGAGCCCATGGGCCAGCAAGTGGGACAGCTGTCTGCAGTGAGGAACCTAGAGGAGTTAGTTATTTCTCTTTGTATTGCACCTAACCAGCCAATGTTTTAACCGCACAAGCATAGGGAAGAATGATAGTGTCTGTCTCCCTCAGCATATGTGAAGGTTTCAGGTTTTGGCCTTGTTTTATTTGACCTCATTTAGGACAAGAATGCTTTTATCTAAATCAAAGCCAATTTCTAGTATTAGTCTGAACTTGTGAAGACCCCCAGTGAACAAAAATATCACAGGAATTAGGCAATACGTTCAGAATGCATTTTGAAGTTCTAAGCATGTGCTTAAGTGCTTTTCTGGCTCTACTTTAATGAAAGATGGAAACGTAATGTGGAAATATGACCAAGAAATTCTGTTTCATTAAAATTGGAATGAATCCCAGTGATGAACAGAACTCAAAACGGAGTACTATTTTGAGATTTAAAAGTCACTTCTCTCCGTGTTTATTCTCTCCATTTTGCTGCTGCCTGATGTAAGCCCATGGCGAGAACACCACAGCAAGCCTCCTTGCTAAATCTAATGGGAAGTAAAACAAACTAGTTATTGGACAGTGGTTTGTTGCACTAGGGCATGCTGGAAGGATGGTATGAACAATAGCTGAAGTATGAAGGCATAACAGGAGATTTCTGATTGCTTATTCAAAGTTTATCTGACTTCCTTGCAAAGGCCATAGGACACAGAAATGGGAAACAGTAAATTGTTGATATAGAAGAAAAAAATCCATTTCTGTTTTCATTTCTTATGTAATTCCATAAATTATCTAGTAACAGCAATAAAATAGAAGCAGTTTGAAGGAGGGATCTTCATCTGATGCAAAATGTTATAGCTATGTTGACTTCTGCAAGTTGTTTGGGGGAAAAGGCACAGACACCCAACTCCGCGTGTCCCAAAGGGTTTTTTAGTTGGGGGTCTGTGTCTTTTTGCAGCTGTGACCAAATCACCAAGCAGAGGCAGCCACTCAGCCATATCAGCCAAGGCTAAAATGAGGTGTCAGAGCAGGGCACCCTTTCTGGTGGCTCAGAGAGAGAGAGGAAAAATGAAGTGGAAGATAGTCAAATGCCTAGGGAAACGGTGAAGGATTTTAGGAGGAACAATACTCTTTTGTTTTTCACAGGATCTTTTGGCTGGGTTACAGAAGAGGAATCTGTGTTTTGTCTCTCTGCATAAGGGGAAGTGACAACTCAGAGGAGGTAATTGTGCTGAGACTTGGAGAGTCCCTGTCCTGGGAGTAGCTTGGTGCTCATCACACATCCTTGCTTTGGGGGCTGCTGTTTTTTTTAACAGTGCTTGTGAGAATGGTTGCTACCACTAGCATGGCAGAATGAGCAATGTGTGACAAAGGCTGCCGGGCTAGGTCTGAGCTCAGCGGGTTACTGTGGGTGTTGACAGGCAACTTAGACAGTCCTTCTGTATTTGCTAGAGCTATAGATTTTGACTGTGAGCCAAAAGCTAAATGGGTCCAAACTGATGAAGGATAGGTCAGTCAGTTGCTAATACATGTGATGGTCTGGACACAATCTGGATGGCGGGGATGGGGGGAAGGTTATCTATGTGCTCCATTTCTCATATGCAGCCATTGTTGGTTACTGTTGTAAAATGTGACAACGTAGTCCAGCCTTTTTCATTAGTCATTTAAAAAAAAATAGTCTCACAATATCAAGCTGCCACACTTCTTCCTTCCCTATTTAATTTAATAAAAGATAAGCATTAACATCTTTTTAATGAAAATGTTGCACAGTTAAGGACCCTGTAGCACAATGATGTAAAATGGCAAATACATCTCTCAGCTCTTTTTAATATGCATACCCTGGACACCCATGAAAATCCAGTGAACGTTACATTATTATGGGGAAGAACATGAAAGAAAAATGGACCATGAAGATGATATATACTAAAATTTTTCCTATTGTGACTTTTAGTACCACTTTTTTTCATAGCTCAGCAGGAGACCTCAGCTATGCTGAGCAATTGCCAAACGGCATGGTAAACTAACAAGTAGGTTTTCTGTGTGTTGTCTTCAGTTTAGTGGAACTTTGTAGGGCAACAACCCACTAGTAGATCACAACTCATTTTGGCAGGCCATTTTGTGTGCATTATTGACCTTTTCTTGCTGTCCATAAATCCTTGACAATGCTGACACAGAAACGCACCAACTGACCTTTCAAAAAATGTTGGAAATAATCCGTTCCAGCTGCAGGCTGAGGACACTGACCATATTCAAATATAAATCTCTCCATCAGCACCGTGGACTGCTGGCAACAGCAGCATTCACAGTCCCCAAACTGATTCTCCACACCAACAGGCCTGATGTCCCTTATGAAAAAGAAAATTCTCACTGGCTAAAAGCAGGAGGAGAAAACCTCCTTTTAAAAGCTGATTATGCAAGGAAGTCTTAGGACAGCACTGGTTTTACTTTCCCCAAAATTTGGCTTGCAACTAGAGCATTGTCCCTTGATAACTCTTAGAGTAAAATGTTCTTATCACCTGTTAAGTCCTGCGGAGCTCAGGCTCAAGCCCAGAACAACGTGTTTCCTGTTTTTGAGCTGTTACCCTTTCTTCATGTTTTAAAGTACAAGGCTCTCCTCTCAAAACTCTTTGTGCAATGCATTTTCTCCATTTGCAGAGTGCAATGTTTGTTTTCCCCTTTCTTCTAAAGGAAAAAAAACCCAAACCCAAAACAAACAAAAAAACACCTTGAGAACTGACTCTGCAGCTATGATAAACTATTGCAGTTGTGCAGGAGTCCTCATGAAGCTGGATCCTTGAACCACCTTAGCTAAGCTGTGTTACTGTTTGTAGATATGGTCTTAACTTGAGGTCAGCAATGGATAAGCTGTTTTGAGTGACCTCTTGATGAGCATTTTCTGTAGGCTGAGAGCACTGTAAGTTTGCAAACTGCCTTATCTTGGGGCACTTTGTTCATGTTCCTAAATTAATTAGCTTATATCCAGTGAAGAACATCCCCCACTGCTTTCCTATCAAAGCATGATATCAAACCTGTTGGAGAAGGTCCAGAGGAGGGCCACAAAAATGATCAGAGGGCTGGAGCACCTCTACTGTGAGGGCAGGCTGAGAGAGTTGAGGTTGTTCATCCTGGAAACGAGAAGGCTCTAGGGAGACCTTATTGAGGCCATCCAGTGCTTAAAGGGGGCTTATAAGAAAGATTGGGCCAAACTTTTTAGCAGGGCCTGTTACACTAGGACAAGGGGTAACGGCTTTAAACTAAAAGAGGAAAGATTTAGACTAGATATAAGGAAGAAAATTTTTACAATAAGGGAAGTGAAACACTGAAACAGGTTGCCCAGAGAGGTGGAAACGTTCAAGGTCAGGTTGGACAAGGCTCTAAGCAACTAGATGTGGTTGAAGATGTCCCTGCTCATTGCAGGGGGTTTGGACTAAATGACCTTAAAAAGTCCCTTCCAACACAAACTATTCTATGATTTTATGATGAAATATATTAGTAGATATGAGAGATAAATATCACACGCTTCTAAGTAGCTGTGCAAACTTGTGCATTTCTTTGGCAAGGAGGAGGCACTCTACCTCCTATTTCATGGAGACTTGTGTGCCTCTGTGGAAAATATAATTTGAGTAACTGAGAGACAACCTAGAGCTGACGTAGCAGCAAAGAGCTTTGTGCTTAGGAAGTGATAGAGACTAACCATTTGGCAGGGTCGAAAGGGGAATTGTCTTCACATATGATTAGCAATTATATTCAGGGTGCAGAAATTAAACTTCAGACTACTGAAGGGAAGATCAAATATCTCTCCCATTGTTGAACTACAAAGTTCTCTAACTGTCAAGGGAGAGTATGGGAGAGTATGGGAGATTCTTCATGTTGCAAGGTGGCTTCTGAAATGTGTGGTGTCAGCCTCTCACATGCATAAGAGAAAGTTCCATTTAGAAAAACAGAAAAGACAAAAAGTCCTTATCTAATTGTTTCAGGATAGTAGCTGAAAGAAAATCTGCATCATATATGTATTAACATTACAAATCCCACTGGATATTTATTATGAAAAGTAATAATTTTAATCATATTTCACATTTCCAGAGTAATGCTATGCAGTCAGTTTAAATTTATTTCCAGAAAATGTATTGATGTGGATAGCCAGGAAAAGATGGCTAAACAAATAAATGGAAGTTTGTAATAAAGTTGTTTTCTTCTGTTTCTTCCTTATTAAAGGGCAGTAATCCCCCAAATGGACTTTTTTCAGCCCCCTTGCCAGGATCTCTTTTACTTTGTCACCCATGGGCTTGATAACACAGATTTGACTTTGCTAATATGCTTCTTTCTGTTTGCTTTGTGTTTAATTCTGGGAAAGAAGTAGTAGTAGCATGTTCTGCATATAAGAGTGCTTCACATTTCCTTTCCAGCTGGCTAGTATATATTTTTTGTAATTGTTGTTTCTACATTTGTTTCAAATTTCCCTGCCTCCTTGAAGTAAGGGATAATAGTTTTGAGAACCAGTGCACGGGTATTAAACTCATCTGTGTAAAACGGAATTCCAACAGCTTGGATGAGATTCTAACACTTTTTTCTTCCTCTTGTAAGGCCAGAGACCATGTAATGATCTAGTCCAGCCTTCTGTATAAGGCCATAAACCTCACCATGGTTCCAGAGCTTCTTGTCACTGTGGAGTTTCTAAGTACACTGTAAACACTAAGTAACAGAGAATCTCATAAAATACTTCTGAAAAGTCATGGTGAGAAAAGCTCTAAGTCTAAAAACTACACCTTTTGGTGGGTCTGCAATCAGTAGATGTATTTCATAACTGCATATAAACTTTTTGTAAAAAGCCAAAATAACTTAGTCCTCATGACATGACTATTTCAAAGCTTTTAGATCTTAAAGGAAAACAAAGACTTAAATGAGTGTTTGTTTTGACAGTATACTTTTTATGCAGAGTGCTTTGATACTGTTTCATTGGCTGAACATCTACTTCTTTTCATAGTATCTTTATGTAGATCAATTATTCTTTTACATCTCAAGATAGTACTTTATATATTCTGCCTATATTTGCAGAATATGTAATTTGCATTAAAAAACATTGACAATTTGTTCATACCATGATTTGTGTGTGTCTCCAGCACTTCCCTCATGATATAGGAGATCTTTAACTTCAGCTCTAAAAGCTCCTCACACAGAAGGACCTGGAATCTCTAAATCTGAATCACATATTTTCCTTGAAGTTTGCTTTGCTTTGCTTTGCTTCAACAAGTCATTGCTGAGCTCACTCAAGACATTGGTAGTGGACAGCATAATGTTTCCATAAACAAATGCAGAGGTTATTCTCATCTTCTCTATCACTCACTCCTCAAGTGAATTTGAGAACTTCATGGAAACAAATGAATAAATTATGAGAAGAAAGCCATTGGTAGATTTATTTAGCAGCATATCACCAAAGGTTCCTTTCACCATTCACATTCTTGCTGACAAAATGTTAGGCAACCATAGTCTCTTTAATGAGAGCCTCTCCTTTTATTTCAGCTTCTTGTGCTTATATTGCACTTATGAAGAAGAATCTAGTCTGGAGTCATGCTTTTATGGTCCAGGCTTCCCTTGGAAGGCCATTTAAACCAAGTCCTCATTTTTCCCTTTCCTCTTTCTTCCACCTCAAATTTCGGTAGTTGAGTTTACAAGAAAGGGGTTTTCCCCTTTGTTTCCTTACCATTTTCATCCTCAACCAGTCATAACGTTGATGTCCCAAAGAGTAACCACAAGCAGTTATCAGCTCCCCAAACGATAAACAGTTAGTTCACTGCACTACTAGGCTTTGGCCAAGCTGTTAGTGTAGAGTTAACCTATACTGAAAGAAAATGCTTTAGCTTCTCTGATAAGAAATTACTGAAAAAAAAAATCAATCTAGCGTTTGGCAGCAGAAATGCTTAAACTGGCTTAAGTGGTTCCCATCCTTCGCTAGATACTCCTCTGCTGGATAACTGTGAAGAGAAGTGGCTCAGAGCTGCGATATGGCTGGGAAATTGCGTCGCTGACAAAGTTGTGTTTCTGCTGGATCAGCTCCTCGCTCTGGTTGACCGTGGAGCTGCCAGAGGGGAGGCAGGGCGGTGGTGCAAGGAGCAAGCACCTTGGACAGAGATTGCCACCAGCAGCAGCACCGCTGGAGGAATAAGGGCGTTAAAGACGTGTGCGCTTCTGTATGAAGCACTTCATGAACCGCAGCTTCAGGATGAAGCCTTTTCATACCCCCACAAACTGACAACCACCCTTGTACCAACACTGTGACGCCTGTAGGTGCCTGTAGATTTTGCGTGAGTCGAAGAATTATTTGTGGGGATAATGAGTTCGAGACGAACTGGCTCAGATGGCGGAGCCTTCAATTTCAATTAATTTGTTGGCCAGATAATTCCTTTGAAGGCATTATAAAGATGGTTTGAGGAAGTAAAACAGTTTCCAGTCATCAAGAACTGATGAAAAGTTAAGTCCTTTTCTGTGGTAAACCTCCCAAAAGTATGTCAGTACAAAGGAATAGTTTCTTATTAAATAACATAACATCACTCATGTTTTTTCTGAAAAGTACGATAAAAAAATTTAGTCCAAGTTGACCCTAACTAGAACAACAATTATAGACTTATAATTGCCTAAAATACCATTTAGAGTTTTCTTATTTTGTCTTGATGATTTGGGTTTCCCAAGTGTTTGAGTTTGCAAACTTACCTAAAACTCTTGACATCAAGGCAGGTTTCTTTCTTTCTTTCTTTCTTTCTTTCTTTCTTTCTTTCTTTCTTTCTTTCTTTCTTTCTTTTCTTTCTTTCTTTCTTTCTTTCTTTCTTTCTTTCTTTCTTTCTTTCTTTCTTTCTTTCTTTCTTTCTTTCTTTCTTCTTTCTTTCTTTCTCTCTTTCTCTCTCTCTTTCTCTCTTTCTCTCTTTCTCTCTTTCTTTCTCTCTTTCTCTCTCTCTTTCTCTCTTTCTCTTGCTGTCTTTCTTTCTCTCTCTCTTTCTCTCTTTCTCTTTCTCTCTTTCTTTCTCTCTTTCTTTCTCCCTTTCTTTCTCTCTTTCTTTCTCTCTTCCTTTCTTTCTCTCTCTTTCTCTCTCTTTCTCTCTTTCTTTCTCTCTCTCTTTTTCTCTTTTTTTCTGTTTTACATCTTTATATTCAGCAGGAATGATTTTATGTCTATAACTTAAATGGTCCTTTTAGTACATTTGAGAAAGGACAGATTGCCCTTTCATCTCCTAGTTCTGCTGAGCCAACCACTGAGTTTTGTAGTAGAGTGAAGAACGAGTTTCAGACTTGACATGTAAAGGAATCACTTGGTTAAGTGTCAAATAATTTTTGCAGTTACCTTCTGGCCACTCCAGTTCTTATAAGGAAAAATTCTGGGAACTAGTAACAGACAATTTTGTTAAAATGTGGTTCTAAAATAATCATATCCATGAAAATGACTTTTTTCACTGGCTAGTAGAGCGCAAACATCTACTAGTAGTATGATGAGATGGGATGAACCTGCAAGAATTTATAACTTCTTAGTGGCTTAAATTAGTGGCAGATAATACAGATGTTACTATACCTACTGCAGTCTCTTTGGTCTTAGTATCATCAGAAATATGGAAAGTTACTCTGTTTTGACTGAAATAGTAGGAAAAACCTAGTAAAAAGGAAAATCTGTGTTTCATCCACAATGAATTCTGACCTTGAGCAGTCCAAGAGAACATAAACTTTGAAAGCACAAGTTAAAATTTTTAAATGCCATGTAAATAAAGTTGCTTCTCATGTGGGAACAGTAATACCATCTCTGGGAATATGTCATCAGTTCCTGCTCTGTCAGGTGATTTTTTGGCAAACAATTCCTGTGAGCCTGCAGGTTTGTTTGTTTGTTTCTTCACATCCTTTGATGGAGACAACAGTCCCCAAACTCTGTCAGCTTCCTCTGATTGCCCACCTAAAGTTAGAAACTCTATGGACCTCTGCCAATATTCTCTGTTTTAAAGCAACCAGTGTACAAGGTTTCTGTGTGTATGTTATGAATTCTCAGGGTTGGATGCTAACATTTCTTCTCTTTTCAGTAGAGCAGAAAAAGAAAAGTACTGGGGAAAAACCAGTTCTTTGCTTGCCGAAGTGAAACGTTTAAAATCACTGTCCTTTGGCATGAAACAAATAAAAGATAACTTTTGGTACTTAGGGTATGAAAACAGGAAACTTGATTCACAAAACCTCCCGAGAATTTTTTTCAAGTCCAAACCTTTTAACAGTTCTAGAACCAAGGATGGAAGTATTGCTAAGAGAGTGAAGATACTGCTTCCGGGAATAGACAGGAAAGGGTGCACCTAGGATACTAAAGGTCTAAGATCTATAAGTTAAGGCCTGTAGTCAAACTCTGACTGGCCTTTGGGTTAGAAACAGTTTTCAGAGAACAAGAGTCGAAAGACACGGCCACTGGATTTATTCTTCACATTCACAGAGCCAGAAGTGACCACAGAATAACATCAGACTCCTTTAGGTAAAAATTAAGTATAAGCATTGGGACAAAAGTCAGATCTAGTCCACCCAGAGACATTAAGTGCATTAATTTGCCATATTTGTACTAGTGCAGCTTAATGTTGGTGATTGGTAATGAAAGAGAAGTCTTCCATGAGGCAGCCTTCATCTGGCATTGAACTCATATTCATGCCAAAGTTCCCATCTGCAAATGCAATGAGACCTCCATTTCTTTGCAGCTTAACATCTAAGGCTCAGACAAGATTTATCCCTAACAGACTGGCCAGCTGTTAGTGTTTTCTAAAATCTTAAAACTTATAATAACTTCTGAATTATCAGTCTTTTTTTTTTTTTTTTTTAAGTTAGTATGCCTGTTTTTTTGAACTTTTTGTATGATATATTCTTATTTGCTGAATTTTGTAATTATTCTCAGTAAAGTGCTTAAAAAACCCTCTTAAGGGGACCTGGTTCCTTGAGCTCTATTAGTGGTCAGCACATTATCTATGGACTAAGAGAGTACTCAAAGAAGGGCAGGAGACCCAGGTTCAGGCTGCATGTTCTCATTTCCCTCGTCTCTCTGAGAGCCCCAAGGAACAAAGGGAATACTGAGTTCAACAGGCTGTAGGGTTCTGAAACTATTGTCTTTACCGCCAGCCTGGAGAGCAAATTTTTCTATCTTGGGAATTGTTTACTCTATACAAAGTAAGAAAGAGGGGAGGTTCACATGAATGTTCCCTACGGGCACCTTGTTGGGATGCTTCCACTGAGGGGTAAAAGTAAAGTGTATTTTAATCTCATGAATGGTATGGCAAAAGGCCAATATCCCATGGGGTGTAGCAAGAAATACAGAAGATACTGAAAGTCTAAGATGGTCCTTTCTTTATTGTTCCCACTGGAGCGCCTTTTCTGCATTTAAACTGGTTTTTGAAAGTGTCCCCCTGAAACACTGTTATGTTTTATACAATAATTTTAGTTATACCTCATGGGCAGCATTTCTAAGATTTACATTTCTGTGTTGGCATCTGTCCCACTGACCTGCCTCCCATTTGTGGGATGAAGCTAGTTTCCAATGAAAAAAAATATGGCATACTGCCCTAGTGTTACATGGAATTGGCTGGCTATACTGGGCTCAATTCTTATCAGATCATCATACTTTTCTAGTGAGATAATAATTCTTCAAAATAAAGAAGTTGGATTAACTAAAGCCCATCCCCCAAAGCTGATGACTTCATTATAGAAGTCAGTAACGAGTGATCTCAAACATACCAAAGAGCTGTCCCATGTGGATCCTGTTTTCCCATCGTAACAAGATTGGTAACAAGATTGACTTACCTAATACTAGTCTCACTCCCTGTAAGGGAAAGGGAAACACCGATAGGAAAATTGAAGGAAGGGTATCCCTTTTTAGCCCTGTGAAGAGAATAATAAACCCATCAGTTAACGTAGAAGCTCTGTGGACATGCAGTTTTGCTCTCAGTTTTGTAATGTTTCATTGAGATGTCTGCTAATGTTTTACATGTCTTGACAAGAAATTATTCTATCTTCCTTTTGATTCAAGGTATAAAGATATGCCCTGTTCAGAATGGGGAACCCGTGCCATATTACAGTCTCTGCCACATCAAAGTTAATTAAGGAGAGAATGAATGGGAACAGACAGCGAATGAGACACCGTGTCTTTCTTCTGTGCAGTTTTGCCCACTGCTTTTTAGCATGAAGCATTAAAATACGCCAGCTTAAATTTTGCAGATTAATGCTTAAAATGCTTAACTTTTTTGCAGATTCCTGGGCCTTCCATGTTTCTGTTGCTCCACAGTTTCAGTCTCTGTGGTACCAGCTGTTGTCATACGGTCTGCAAAACTAGACAGTATTTGTATAGGCATCAGTCCCCAGAGGCCTGAGGAGCTGCAGGGCTGTATTATACCTCCATATATTCCGCAGCTTTTTTATGCTCCCTTTGGGAATACTTGATCACATTGTTTTCTCCTTCTAAACTGTTGTCGGGTCCTGTTAACTTAGTCCACAAATAGCATGATTTGTTGCAAACATTGCAATTGGGAACTTGCAGATTTTACTACTTAAAAGTAAGATCAGGCTTGCTGTGAATTCCTGCATAACTCACAACTCTGTAAATCAGAGTAAATTTTGGACAAGTAAATCCACATTTCTGCTTCTTTCACATTGGAACAATCCAATGTTTTTTGCTTAAAAAAATAAGAAATAGAGCCACACAGGGCCTGCCATTTCAGTACAGCCACATATAACTCCTGGGTATGCTGTCATCCGCTGGAAACCTGAAATCAGCTACCTGGGAACAGGACCTAGTGAACTAGAACCATAGAATGGTTTAGATTGGAAGGGACCTTAAAGATCATCTAGTTCCAACCCCACTGCCATGGGCAAGAACAGTTTTCACTAGACCACTAGGTTGCTCAAAGCCCCATCTAACCTGGCTTTGAATGTGTCCAGGGATGGGCCATCCACAACTTCTCTTGGCAACCTGCTCCAGTGCCTCACCATCCTCAGAGTAATGAATTTCTTCCTAGTATCTAATCTAGATCTACCCTCTTTCAATTTGAAACCATTACACCTTGTCCTATTACCATACTGCTTGATAGAGTCCCTCACTAAGAAGGAACCTCCTCATTCCATCATGGAAAGGCCAAATCATTAATTTAAAATCATCTGTTTCTAGCAATTAACCCTTTTTCTTCTACATTGGATTGACTCCCCAGTGCACTCAGCTTCCTCCTGCAGCTGGCCAAATTTCTTGTGTACAGAACAAGGAAAAAGATGTAGAGGGGTATGTAGTGTTCTGCTAATTATGTGAGCTAAACACTGTCTTGGAAAAATCTCTGCTATCTGTATCCTTATAAGAGAATTCCTGTGAGAAATTCCTTAACCAATCAGTTGAACCTCTTCAGCATGTTTGATTACAAACAACTTTTTAAAAAAAATCTCTTTTTTTGGCAGTTCCCACTTAGGATTTTGGAATTTTAAAGTATTTGTCACTTATTACTGAAAATCAAAGCAGTGGGTATCTCCCCTAAATCAGGTGATGAACACAGCAGAAAAGCAGAGAAGAAAGGAAATGTGTCTGTATTCTGTGAACGGTTTGGATGATGAACATCAGGTAATGATGGGAGCAACCCAATGAAAAATTGGTTAAAAGAAATGGCTGTGAATTATTACATACCAAACAAATACTGTCCATGTTGTACGTTGCATGAAGCTGAATGACATAATAATGTGGCTCATAAAAAACTCTCTCATATTGTGTATGGCTAAAGATTTTGAATTAAAATTGCACAAGCAAACTTATAATTGGTATCTTCTGAATTCTGATTGCTTAAATTAGAAACCTTAATGTGCTTACTAAACTAAGAGAATTCGGGTAGGGGTATCATTTGGACTAAGGAATTAGGAGGGCAGAATATAGACAAGACTTTGATTTACTTCAAGTCAAAGGAGAAAACACTCACTGGAATTCAATCCAAAGTTCAGAGTCACACTCTCATCCTGGCTGAACAATAACTGTCTTCAAAATAAGAGCAAAATGTGAGAAAAGGTATTGGGTTTAAGCTTTAGGTAAGAGAATATGGGTGGAAATAAAGATTGTTAGGCAAAGGAAATGACATACTAGAGTTCATTAGGTATCAAGAGAGCAGTTGAAACTTGTAAGATAGCAGAAGCTGAGCCAAGTTAGACATCACAAAGGAATTCAGAACAAAGAACAGAAGGTTCTTTAGTCCTATAAATAAATGGATGGAAGGTTGTCCTACCACTAAAATAATACTTTGCTTCAATTGTTAACAAGTGATATGAAATAAAGGTGAGAAGCGGTAAGACAGCTAGGTAAAGGGAATAAAAATATTGAAGATTATGGGGGAATAAACTCTGAATTTCATGTCCTTTCCGGAGTTCTGAGTGGGCTAGCATATGAATTGCAAGACTGGTGGCAAGATATTTAAAAATAAATTTAGCCACTGTTACCATATGATTGTAGAATAACAAACATAAGTTGTAATGATAAAAGGCTGTGTTTTTTAAAAAGCTTGAGGGATGTCTGCAGCAACCTTTTTGGGTTTTTTTTACAAGTTAAATGTAGTAGATGCAATATATCTCAACCTGAGTAAACTGATACTGTGCTCTGTGAGAAATTATTGGTTAGTGTAGGCAGAAGAACTAGTTTGAGCAGAGACTATATTGAGTGAGTACCGAAAGAAAGATGTGGTGTAAGGCAGCTGCTAGTGGTAGTCGTGAAGGTATGAACTAAATACATTAAAATATAAATATCTCAAATAATCAGCCTGGATTATAATTGCAGTGAAATGACACTGAACAGAGAGAATTACAAATTCGTGCTTTTGGGTGTTAATAACAAAATTCAAAGTTCATTGGTAGAGGAGGAGAAAGATTTTGCATTAGTTAATTGTAAAATGCTTGTAATCCACAGGTGGGATACAACCATGGGAAAAGCAAATTCAGTCACTGGATTTATTATGCACAGCTTTTTCAGCAGAATTGAGGAATTGATTTTACTCTTATTCAGGGTACTCTTCCAGAATATTGTGCATGGATCTGGTTATCCATGTTCTAGAAACCCACAGTTCAGCTAAAAATTCTAAGTGAGAAGAATGGGGGGATCAAAAGATGCAGAGCTAATGTGTGAGAACAATCTAGAGGAGCTGGCTTTGTGTAGCATAGCAAAACAAGAGCTGGGAGAAATTTTACTGCTGTCTCAAAATGTATGGAAACAAGCCTTAAGAAGAAAAAAGAATTATTTAAGCTAAAGGACAATCTTGATCCAAGAATAAATGGGTAGAAGATGCTCTTGAAATGATGTAGGTTGAAAACTAAAGACAATTTTGAGTGCAGAACACAGCAATGTTGTAGAACAAAGAAAATTAAGACAAAAAAATTAAGATGTGGCAACTTGTGAATAGTTATGATTGCCTGCAATAGCAGCTTAGACTGAGTGAGATATTTTCCAGTCCTATACTCTTAATGTAGTTTGTATACGCAACACGTAGTCATGAAATACTTATGGTATTGATTCAGTTTTGCTTGAATAACAGATACAAGGGCTGTGGCAATGCTAAAATAGAAATAGTGAGACATATGTTACAATTGATCAGCCTTGTATGATCAGAATTTTGCCTTTATTTGAAACAATAAAGCAATGCCGGAGCAGATTCTCCAAAATCCTTCAACTGAACCCACATCAGAAACCCGTCAAAAATTATTAAACAAGAAAGCGACATAGAATTGTTCTATTTTATTTTTAAACCTAGATTCAAGAATCATGAGACGTCTCCCTATGGTTTCTCAGTATCACACAGCTGAAACTTTTTATTTTTCATAAACATGATTCCAGACTTCAAAATTTTCCCATCTTACCAAAAACTTTTGGTTTCTTTGTTGGTGGATCAGTCCCTATAGTTTTAGTGGACTTCACTGGATGTTTTTCTTTGCTATTAATCACAAATTTAATGTCTAAAAATCCTTCTAATCCTAAATTTATATTTGTGATTACTTTTCTGTTCACCAAAACCATATGGGAAGCCTTTAGGAGACCTGATGTAAAGTTCTTAAAATGACACACTCTTTTTGGAGTCCATGATATGCAACTTCAGTTGCTGTGGAATAAAAATGCAATAATAAATTTTATTTATAAATAAAAGTTTAACACTTTCCAACATGAATTCTGAACTCTTTTGTCTAGCTATCCTCATCAATAAATAAATTAATGTGCACATAACACCTCTAAAATACCTGTGAGAAGTAGATGTAAGTATTATAGAACAAATGTCATCCATAAGAGAGTGGTTATCTGGTTGTATGAATACAGAGGGAATGTTATGTACTCTGAATAAGACTTTGTGTACAAGTATCCAACTAGTAAAAGCTTATAACTTAAGAAGATAGTTATAGTGAGTTATAAAGCACTGAGAAGGTGATGAGATAACTTCAAGAAGGAAAGTAATCCTGAGGAAGTTAATCCTTTAGGCACTTCAACAAGCAATACTTTTCACAGTTCACATGCTGTGTTTCTGAGCCTTCACTTATAACAGGTGAAGAATATTAGCTTGAATGGGTTATTCACGGATAAGCATTAGAAACAAGTGGGTCTTGATGAAAGGTAGCATTGCCTTAAGCAAGGATAGACAAGTTTGTACCTGTTCATCTCCTGAGATCCTCTCCAACTGAAATCTTTTTATGATTGTATAGTAAGACACTATCTGTCTATATGATATATACACCTGTGTAAGGTCTAAGTATTTTCTTGATGATTTTCAATTTTTTTCAAATTTTACAAAAACATCTGATATTTGCAATAAAATTTTCTTATTTCTAGATCATTTTCACTCACATGTAGAACAAGCTGCATGTGTATCAACTGCCACCAATGTCAATAGGAGCTTTGGAAACTTCAATCTGATTTACGTTTACAATCTGTGGGGAGTATTGTGTAGATAAACAGAAAGGATATAAAGATTTTTGTTAATTATGTTTTTTTAGGAATGAAGCTACTTTGGCTGGAATTCCATTCTTGTAATTAAACACATAAATTTGACAACTCAACTGCCAAAAATCACACCAATAATTTGAGGACCATACATGCAAATTTCGAATCCACCACAGCAATAATGTATAGTAATATTTTCACAAGCTTCTCATAGAAGGATGAGGCAAGATGAATGTGTCAGGCCTTAACAAGGGGAATTACAGATCTTCTGCAATGGTTCTATGCTATTTTTTTTCCTAAAAGTTCAGGTAAAATTAACAGCTTATATTTTCTGCCTGTCCAGGTTGATGCTGGGTGCAGATGCAAAACAACTGATTTTAGTAGTAAGTAGTAGTAAGCAGTTCTACAGTAGGTTCATGTCCAAAGAACTACTACTCTTTCTAAATTGTAGAAAAGCAGGAAATTTTGTGGAACAAGACAAAGAAAAGCTTTATTGAAGAAGGTAAGTATTTTTCCTGCCTGGGAGCTAAGTACGGAGTTAATGCCATACAACCAGAGACAGAGACTTTTTGGCTTTTCAAGACAGCTGAAGCCTGTGTCCTGCTGCAGAAGCTCACTCATGTTTGTGTGAATGTGGGTCCCAGAAGGGAAAGGATGTAATGATTTCCAAGAACTTAGCATTGTAATTAGGATATGGTCTTCCAGAAACTGTAACATGGCATAAAATACAGCATTGTCTTTTTGTCTCTCAGTATTGGAAGCACCGGTTCAGCTTCGGTCTCAGGCCTCACAAAGTTACCTTTTTTTGACCTCGTGAGACTACCTGCATGTCAAAGCATCTTGTGACTTACAGCAGTTATGCTGTTGTCTCCTTATCTGCTCATCCGCTGTTGTTCACGAATTGTGTCCTTGTCTTTTGCATACCAGCTGTACTTTGCTAATCATCACTTCTGCTTCTGTGAACCTCTGTGGAAAGTCATCAATGCTTGCAGGTTTTCTATGAGATCTCACCCTGATGTAGACAGAGTGTTGTCCTCTTTCATGATTGTTATCTCCAGTTCTGGTCAAGAGAGTGTGTGATGTGGTGGAAGGAGTACACACCATGGTCCAAACAACATTCCCATAGAAAGGAAAAATGAAGGTTGGTGTATTCATTAGACAACACTGATGAAATCTTGTAACTCACCAAAGTTAGGAGTAGCTGGATAAAGTCAGCAGACCACTAGTGATATTATAAGCTATACTCATGGCTTGAAGTTGGCACTGCATGGTTAGAGAACAGAGCATTTTAAAAAGACCTCTCTCCCCTTGCCATTTCTACTTTGCTGTCAGGTTTCAGGTCATTCTTCTCCACTGAATACTCACTCTTTAGTTTCCTGATACAGGTGGCTACCATTTGTAGAGCTATCAATTTCTTTGCCCGTTTTAAAGCAGCTATTATTCATGCCAGTCCCTGCTTATCATCCTCTTTATTCGTTTAGACAAGAACAGCTACGAAACATTTTCAACAGCTTGAGATAAAGGTTAAGCTTAAAGATCACATGTTATCATGCACAGCTTCAAAATAATGGGCTAAACCTGCTTCAACACAATGTTCCGAAATCATGTCTTTAATGTGCATTTAATTTGTGCCACTCTTTCAGATGTAAGAAATGTGAAAACATGAACCAAGCTAAAAAGCTATGGCCCATAAAGAAAATCATCTGCAGCAGCGTAAAAGGTACATGCCACACTTTTTTTCACTAGTCTTCATACGCAAGATCATAGAGAATTGAAAAACACACCCTTTTTCGCATGACTTTCATGGCTTTATATTTTAATAATATTATGTATCAGTGACATATGTCTCACTAAAGAAATGTAATTGTTGAAAGTCCTGTATTTAGCCTTCAAATAATTTTAGAAGTTTTTGCATTAGAATTAATGGTAAACTCACAGCCCTTGTTACAAACAATAAATTATCACTACATGTCTTGCTATTGAAATAGATTACTTAACCATTCACCATTTGCCATGGGATGCTCTCCAGATGTGTTGCATCTGAATTTCTCTGAATTTTCAGTTGAGTACTACGAAGTTAATCTGTTGTTTAGCACACCAAAAGGATCGTTAAATATCTGCTAAACATTATACCAGTTTGCAATGTTCTGGTGTAAGGATTTTTTTCTTCTCTTTCTTCCCTCTCTCCGTTCCAGTGATCTTTAACAATACCCCACTGTTGCAATGCTGTTCTTTTTCCTCCTTCAAAGTATAATTTTATGCTAATCCTTGAGCTGTTGAAGAGGGCATTAGCTTTCAGCTCATTTTCTGATTTGTTGTGCTCGGGAAACTTTGTTACTTACAACCTGGCACAACCTGAACTTTCCACAAACATTACCTATTGCTTCCGTAGTTCAAACATTTTTTTTAAATTTGGTAGAGATTACACGATAAAGATGCGTGGTCCTTCTGTCTACTGTATATCTCACAATCCAATTGTTGAGAGGACTGACTGAACTTTCATCTCTATGTTGGAATATGGCCCAGATTCTGGATTTCAAAGCGACTAAAAGGAAGACAATCATTAAGACAATGTTCCCTCAAATCCCAGTTCAAATAATCTTAAAGTCTATGCAAAACACAAATGTTGACCTCACAGAACTTTCCAACCTCCAGAATAGATCACAAAGCTCTGAAAACACTTGCAAACATATTTCTGAAACTTCTCTTTTTTTATTGTGGGCAAAATATCCCTTGGTTGCCATTAGTTTTGCTTAAATCCTGTGGAAATATTCAGAGCTTCCTGGTGTATTCAACAATTCAGAAAAATGGCTCATCATCTCAGTTTAGTTCAGTCTGCACGATTGCTTGTTTACTTAGTCCCCACTTATTTTTTTCAGGTTCACTATCAGGCTAGACAGCTCTGTCAACTCAAAAAGACATGCTTTTTTCAAACTATTGATCTCTGTTGCTCTTCCAAATCCTTTAGTATTGGCTCTTAGGATTACTATAATGCTATAATCATTCTGTTAAGGATTCAGATTTGTGGTGGACTAAAAGATGGTAACATCAAAAGGATTGAAATGCCCTTGAAGTAATCAATTTTTGTTCATCAAATACAAATGCTGAGAGGCTGCTTTCAGCTAATAATTTATAACTGAATTAATGACACATGGCTTCCGTCAGTAATGGTCTCCTCTCTGGGATCTTTTTTTTCCCTTTCTGTGATCTGATTTCATATTCTGGGAAAGGAAATCAGACTGCTAAAGAATTTAATCAGAAATGGGGACTGTCTGAAGTTAAAAGTTTAGCTTTCTTGCTTCAAATTGAGTGCTGCTGAAATCTTTATCTTTCAGTTTTGGCAAACTTGTATTTTTAAGCCAATCCTACTCATGTGGAATTATATTTCCACTTTTTTATGCTACATACAAGGAAACACTGAGTTGTGGGAAGCATCTTGCAAAAGTTTTAAGTAAGTCCCTTGCACGTGTAGGTCTTCAAACATTTAGGTTGATGAGAAATTTTCCTTATTAACAGAATGGTCCCAAAAATTGGGCATAGGCAATTCATCTTCTCTTACAGCAGCCTCCTCCTGCTTCTGTGCTGGATTCTGGCAACAGGTTCAGAGAAAAACTGCCACTTTTGCAGTTTAAAACAAACTTAAAATAGTTGACTTCCATTTCCTGTCACAGTCCTCTTTTTCCTTTTCTTCTTTACTAGTCATTTGAGACGAGTCAATTTGTTAAGGAAGGCTATCCAAAACACTNCCCGCCCTGAATTTTCTGTGGAAAGGGGAATATGTCCCAGGCTTGCCATCTGTCAAAACATTCTGAACAAGAATAGCATTAAGAAGCCAATGCCAGATAGGGTTAGAGAATAAGGGAAAAAAAACCCCAAACCAACAAACCTTTATAGAGGAAAACTCAAACACCTGAATAAGTTCCAAATTGTTGGACATCTGCGTAAACTGATCTCAGCTTCATGGTGTTTCCTCTCTGCTAGATTGATTAAGGACTACCTAAAATCACCAGCTGTTTGATGAGGTTGCTCTGTGATACAGTTCTTCTATGGTGCAGTCCTTGTTTATAGCTGTCAGATATTTCAGGTAGTGTTTGGGGTTGGTTATGCAGGGTAACGTTTGTGGCCAGAAGGAAAAAAAATAACCATGATACCAGCTTTAGGAATGAAATATCCCATTAATATAGTTATTACCTCTTCCTATCTCTTTTTGTGAAGCACAGATATTCAGAATCACTGAAGTAACTTCTTAAGTATTGCTTACACTTTTCTTACATGTACAAGCTTTACAAGTAATCTTGGGTCTATAAATTACTACCAAAAATAGCAAGTAGGCTACCATGTGTTCTTTAAGTCTTACAGGTAACATTATAGATATGTTTCCCTTCATACAAACCATCTGCTCATGTCCAATGAATCCTTTTCACCATTTCCTTTCTCCTTGTCCGGTTATCCTTCACCATCTCCTCCCTTTCCCCCAAACTCCTTGCAGCTTATAATTTGTTTATAAATATATCAAGTTACTTATATTTAATAGCTGAAAGTACTTACTCAGGATAATTGTCTTGTAGCAATTTGTAGTTTGTATCCAATTAATACTAAATCTTCAGTTGTAGCAAATCTTCAACATAGGTCTTGCATTGGAAGTTATCTGTTGTTCTGCTGTATTAGAAGTGTATGTGGTACGGATATCATAAAAGTATTGCTGAGTTTATTGCCATTTTGGTTGATTTTTGGAATTTTAAAACCTTTAATCAGGAACTTACAAAATGTGCAGTACCTAGACTCAAGGTAGAATAAAAATACTTAACCAACACTGAAATAGTTAAATAGAAGTAAAAAAGAATGCATCACATCAGTTAGCAAAGCAAGAGTATAGTAATGTAGACTAACCTATTTATGAAAGAATTCTCCATAGGACATTTGACTTGTACACAAATCACCAGTGTCTGAATTTGTTGATTCTCAGAAAACAACAGTTAAAATTCTTCAAGGTGCTTAGAACCTCAAATGAGCCAAAGCTAAGCCTCATACAAAGCCTTGCAAAATAAGATCAGTGGGTAAAAACCAAACACAACATGAACTTTTTCAAACATTAAATCAAAAATAGTCACTAAGTGTTGAAAGTAGATACACTAACTTGGCCTTGCAAAGAACTCATACTTGGTAACACTCAAAAAAGCAATGTAGTTTTAAAAAATGTTTCAGATAAACTGAGACTTATTCTAAATAAAAGTTACAAAATAACTGAAGAACCATAATAAAAATGATCAATAAAAAAAGCTTTTAAACTAATTGAAAACATTGTAACATTAAGCTTTATGACAATCATGCTCTCTTTCCTAAAACGGCCTTACACACAATTTTTGGCAGGGGAAATTTTGTTTTAAATCCCCTCCCACTCTGCAGTTTAATGCAGTCCAAATGTCTTCACTACTGAGAATGGAGCAAAGACAACGTTTCTCTTCATAGACATAGCTGGTGGTCCCAAAGCTCATTTATGACAAATACCTGGACCTTCTCTAATTTTGTCTTCCACGTAGTCAGGAGTTTCCATCATCTTTTTCTCCCTTGGTGTTCTCTTCTGTTAGTTTTTCAGTGTTTGAGCTGAGATGAAAATATGTTAGGAGTTATGCCTCATACACAGACATGTGGAAGTGGACCCAAAAAGCAGAGTCTCAAGAGGCCTTGAAGATGTTAAACAACCTCCAGCTCCAGAATAAGAGAGAGAAATGTCTGTTTCTTCAGCGGAAGGCTCAGTACATCTGGGTTCCTTTTATTGTACAGGATGTCAAGCTATCTTTTGTCTCCCTACTTGCACCTCTGGGCTCACAACATCCCCATGACAATGCTGAGAATGACTGCGATGGCTGCCATCACTTTGCCTGAGCTGGAGTCCTGAAGAAGCCACTGGGATTCAAAGTGCAGGAGACAGCCCATTCCAAAACCAGTAAGTCTGGCTCCCTAGGGCTGTCCTTTTTTCACTTTTTATTACAGGATCAGCCCTATCCTGAGTCCTCAGAGCTGCAGAAGGAAATGCTGCCCATACTACCGGAAGCTGGCTCCAATTACCAGCCTTTAATCGAGAGGGATGAAGATGCTGAGGTACTGTCATCCTACAGACACATGGGTATGAACTTGAAATCTGCAGCTAACTTCAATGGGATGGTTCACATGCCTGAAGTTCAGTTAGTGCGTAGCTTCCTGCCGGAAGACTGGTCATAAAACTTCTGAGTACTTCAATGACTTTGGGGGCAATGGACCACCGAGTTAGGAGGTACGTTCTGTGGGAAGGCATAAGAAAAGCATTCAAAACAGCTTCATCAGTGAAACAATAAAAGTACTTGAATATGCTGTTTACCCCAGCAGTTCCTGGCACTGTTGTTAACTGCGTTGCAATCTCAATGACATCAGAGTCTGGGTTAAAGGTAATCTTCAGAAGCAGATACCTTATAAACCAAAGATGACTCTAGTAGGATAGTACACACGTCTTTCCTGTCTTGATCTGTGTTGTGGGCAGGTGTTTATCACTTGTCAGTTAATCCACACAACCAAAAACATTGTTAAAAGAAACCTTTAGAACTCTTTCACTAACCCTGTTTGGCAGTAAATGGTTCCAGAGTTTATGGTTGATATCTAGAAGCTATAATTAGCTTGAAAAGTGTTAGTAAAGCACCTTTTTACTTCTCAGCTGGCCTTTAAAACACAGGACAAAGGGAAATGCAGTGTACAAGATACGCAATCATACTCAATAGCCCTTTGAAGTCTCATCTGCTAGAACAAGGTCTTTAACAGCCTTTCTTTGGTCTGTAATAGGCATTCTTGGTTTGAAGAGGGAGAAGGAGAAATGCTGAGGACATGCTGTCTGCTTTATGTTAAGGCTGAGGTCCAGTCAATAACACTAAAGGGCACAACACTTTGCACTTGGGATAGAGTCAGGTAGGAAATCCCATGCCTACTCTGTCAACCGTAGCTCTGAAGGAAACATTCACACTCCTGCCTCTGCTGTGCAATATGCCCTGACTGTAAGTAGCTGTGAGAGTCTTCATTCAAAATTCTGATTTTATTTTATTTGTTTGGGAAGAAATCAGGAAATGCCTTAAAGATGTACCAGGTTGCTTACATGTTCACAATTCTCAGGGTCTGCAGAGCATCCTGTTGTCTTGGGAAAATGAATGTGAGTTTATATGGTCAGTGCTTTACAGGCTTATATTTGTTAAGCAAAATGAAACAGTGGCTATTACTATGTTTTTCCCATCTTTGTTGTATACAGTCTAAAATAAAACGCCATTATTTTCAGAAGTATGGCCCACCTCTAGAACTTTTTCCTCGTGTGTCAAAAATGACTCATACCTTTTTCATCCAGTAGTGATAGCCAGGACTATGACATCTAAGATGGAATTATTTTTTGTGGGGAAAAATATATATCTAAGCCTTAAGACATTATGTAAAAACCCAACTCAGATAGAAGGTCTGGGTAAAGATGTGAATTGAGTTATACTCATTGTTTCAAAGACTTCAAAATTTTTACTGTTATTAAGTTTTTCTAGTCATATATCCAAGACATTATGAAAGATGGTTTGGTATCGCATTTCTTTCACACAGGCACCAGCAGAATCATATGAAGTTAATATACTGAGAACGCAAAATATGGGGTAAGTTGCTGAAAAATATATGGCCCTTTTCTCCATCAGTTCTCTTTCTGAATATATATTGCATCCAGCCCGGGTGGAAGTGGCAGTGTCAATATTAATGCAGAGCTTGGTAAGGTTCCTGAACAGCCAAGGCAGTATGATTCAGCAAAGGAAGCATCATTTATCTTGGCACTGGTTGTGAAATGAGGGGCAGGGTGTGGGTGATGTCATTTTGTGTCATATGAGGTGGAGTCTGCCAGGTTGACCTAAGCAGCTCCTTGTGTGCCTTCCGTTTTGTCACCAGTTAATAGAAGTTGACCATTCAGTTGCAACATCCCCTCAACCCACCTTTGTCAAGAAAACTGTGCACATCTGAAAGACAACGAAGCCCAGGGCTTACATTCTCCTGGTAGCACTTTCACAACCACCGGTGTGAGTCTGATTTTCCAGCTTGCTTGCATTTGCTCTGAGTTGTTTTTACAAGGAGCTCAACACACCGAGTTCATTCTTTGTATTTTTCTATTGATTTTTCTACAACTGATGTGAAATAGAAGGATCTTTTAGGCTCTTTGTTTAACTGCATTTCCTCGTGTTTTCCCCCTTAATCTTCGTAAATCCAGATCTTCCTGAGGTTATGGCAGTATGTTTGTTATCGCTTCTCGTCATGTGATATTTATCTAGCTGTGACTGTGATACTGCTTGTGTTTCTGAAACGGCGCTAGGCTCCTCTGTTATCTTTCTGCAGGTGTTGGATTTGCCAGCCTCAGTGCAGTTTGGTATCCTCAGTAATTGCTGATAGTCTTTAAAACCAGCAATCTGGGATTTTCCCAGAAAGTTTACCTTCTGATATACTGTTTGGATTCTTGTTGCAGAATGAAAATATACCCAAAAAGTAAGAAGAAAAAAATAGCTGACTAAATTATTTGCTGCTTAATTGCCTAAATCAACTGCACATTTCAAATCCTGAAATGCAAAAGGAAATAATCAATATAGCAACTTGAGACTTAAACATGCTGCCAGTTGCTAGGTTTTTGCCAGTGAGTACAATTCATCCACTCAAGGTTTTGTCTTCAAATTACTGTCGAAAATATGGATCATCAGATTTCATCACTTTAATCATAGTCTGACTCCTCAACACAAAGAATTTACACAAATGGAGGCATTTTAAAGCCTTCACTTTTCATGACAAGGAGGATGTCATACAGAATAAAACTTTGCATGCTTGTTTTTCTGAAGCGTACATGGAAACTTGTATGGCGATGACCCAAGGAAAAAGTAAAAATTAGTTATTTACAAGAGCTGACCTTTATCTAGAGGTTGAATAAAATGTAATCTTGGAGAATCCTAGAGGTGGTTGTTTAATCATAGGTGTATTCTGTCAGAGCGGGACTTACTGTTGGTTTTGCAGCAGACAGAAATCTATTATCTACCCAGAACCATGAGCTGCTCTTCTCCTTTTTTTAATGCCTGAAAATATAGTAGCAGCAGCAGCAGCAGCAGTAGAGTTTACCCACATTGCAAACTTTGTTGAAGTAAGAAGGAAGAAAGGAAACTTTCAAGCAGCGCTATTTTGAAATAGACTGACCTTCTTCAATGGTTTTCAAACATCAAAGGATTGTGTATTCTGTCTGCAAGTTAGTTTTCTGAATAAATTATTATTTGATTCATCTCCCCATGATCTATTTTTAGTCTGTTGGGAGACTTTTGAAAGCAAAAGTGCTTTTTATTTTTTTTCTTCTTTCTTGGTTTGGATCATATGGTTTGGAAGCTTACAGCTCTTTCTTGCTGCCTGACAGATTCTCACACAATTACCCTTCCAGCAAACTCACCCTTGCTGGAACTTACTTCTTAGGAATTCCTCCAGTGCCCCTTGCACTTGTGGACGTCTGCATATTCTGCTGATCAAAGAGCGTTCTTCTCCATCCACTTATCAAATGGTTTATTTTTACATAATGTGTCTGTTGACACCACAGCTGCTTTTTTGAACTGGGGAGGGGAGAACTGCTGCTGAATAGAGAAGATGACATTAAAATTGAACTGTACATTTTTGCAAGTAGTAGTGGAGCCGTGGCTGTGCTTTTGGGGGGTTATTGTTGTCAGTGGTGGTGTTGTCTACAGCAAAGCCGTCTGCCCGAGTAGCAGTCTTACAAGCATGAGTGGGGCGCTGCTGTTTTAGCAGACCTACCCAGCTGCTTTTCAGAACCTGAGGCCCCTACTTTATCGCACACTATTTCTCTACATAAAGTTAAATTTAATCCAAATTCAGTGGAAAAAAATATGCCTCCTTTCTTAGATAATAAGCTGTAAACTGGTGTTTACCAACATGTCACTCCTGACCACCACAGACTGGAAAACAAGCTGCAGATAGCTGTAACAAACCTGCATGAATGAAGACTGTAGATTCTTGAATAAAAAAATATGATTATTTTTGTTTATTTATTTTAAATTTGGCTGTAGGCAGACCTGGTTTGTTCTACTGGCAGTAACACGTAAGTGCAGTTTTGTGGTGTCACTTCTATTTAAGGTGTTTACTATACAAACTTTTAATCTTGAAATACTTATTCCATACCCATTTTTATCCTGTGTCGGATAGTAGTATTAAACGCAAAGGTAATTTTCTGTCAGCTTCCTTGACCACTGAAGTGGGCAAAGCAAATCTCTGTTCCCTTCAAAAGTTTCCTCAAAGATGTGGTGTAAACCATACCAACTTCTGAACTCACCATACTTCTACCAGTGCCCAGTCCCACCAAAATGTCCATTTGTTTTAAAATCATAGAATATGACTCATAATGCATAATGCAACCTGTGAATTGCTTGCATTGCTCTGTCTGACTTCCATTAGTTAAGGCACATAGGCATAAAATAGTGTCAGAGCTGCTTCTCTCTCTGCTGTCAGGAATTTACTGGGACAGGCCTATGAACGAAGAATGTGCCTTCTCCTCCTCTCTGCTTGAAAGATTTTCCCACCAACCAAACTCCTCTTTGTCACCTTGCTTGCCTGCTATAACCAGGATAAAATGTGTACAGAAAACAACTGTATTTTTTGGAAAATAGGCTGCAAAATAAAGAAATCTTGCTTGGAAAATGGCTGGTTTTGCCATTGAAAACAACCAGTAATTAAAAAGGTGACAATTACCCGTCAATTTTTTTTTTTTAAATGCCCCACCAGAAATAGTTCCACTCTTTGAAAGCAGTATGCATTTACTTAGTAATGTGAAAACCAAAATATTCTTCTACATCTTCTCAGCCGAAATTGTCAAGAAATTATTAATAAACAATTAAGATTATCTGAGGACTTGTAAAAGCTGATAATACAACAAAACTATTTCAAGGTATAGTCAACTACTGCGGGAATTATTGTTCTAAAAGCCTTGCAATTATTTTATAATAAGCTCAGCCAAATTTACCACTGACTAAGGTACTGGCATAAGTGGTAAAAGTCAGTACTCTATGCAGGCATTTGCCACAAAGGAGGCAAAAGGGTAGGCTGACATAGGAAAAAGCATCTGGAGAATGTGATTTAGGTAGAAAATAAGTGGCCTTGTCTCTTGTGTCATTTCATTTTATGCTGCCTTGCTCATTGATATGCCTTGTGCATCTCCATCAGTCTTCTTTGATTCTGTGATGCAGCTCTGGTACCACCTCCGTCTCACTCCACCAATTTCTTCAGCTAGAAGTTACTGCTGCACAGTAGAGGGAACAGGCAGGGAACATCTTCCGCTTGCAGAAGATTCCTGTTAACTCCTGTGGGATGCTGCATATGAGGCCTCACTGGCACAAATTATCTAACTTCATTGCAGCAGTCCTTGAGAGCGAGGAAGGGAAGCAGACTTCCCTTCCAGGTTGAGTGAGAAGAGAGGGGGCTTCCCTGTGTTTCTCACCCACGCGGTTGGCTTCTCTGCTACCCATGCTTTGGAGCAGGATGGGCACTACTTAGGGCAATATCTCGTCTGTGAAATGGGAGCCATTTTTCTGTCCCTCCCTTCACCACTTCATCTCCCCATGCTGTCACGTCTTGTTTTACGTCTGGGCTTGGAAGAGATGTAAAAACTGGTGACGGTGGTGCTTCACTTCAGACCCTTCTGCCTTTGCGGGGGATCCCATTACCCTGAGTGGCAGTGCAGCTGCAGTTTCACCAGCACGATGCCCAGCTGTTGCATAATATAAGTTAGAGTAATTCCCCTTGCTTGCACTCTCCATATCTCCATCTCCACACTTGGTTTGGTGCTCTCAGTCTCCAACCAGAGCTGTTCTGCTGCCCGGAGGCACCTTGCAGTGAGGTTAGTGAGCTCCCTGCTCCAGAGCTACAGCCCCAGGGCTCACACAAGGGGAAAAACCGCAAAGAGATGAAGGATATAACTTTATCCAGTACAGACTAGCAGATGCTCCTATGGCAGACCTCAGCAGTGCTTTGTCTCTGCCTCTACATCAGTTTGGGATCGAAAATAAGAGCAGTATTGCTGTCATTGCAAAGACTGTTTGAGGTAGGCAGAACTTAAGTGTGAAATTCTGATCTGGGCAAGTGGCATAATCTCTTGTGTGTCTCAGTTTCTTACGTGTAAAACGTTGATAAAAAAAATAGAAAGATTGCTGTCAGTATAGGTATACTACTTTCAAACCCGAGCAGCTTCACGTTTGTTACTGTTAACTGTTTCTCTGGCCTTGGCTTCTGGTAAAATTCAAGTTAACAAACTTGTAGCCTCTATTTTGAAGCCTGCAAGGGGTCAGCACTTTGGTTTACCGTCTGACCAGTATGGTGCCTAAACTCTCCTGTGTTCATGTGCTATTTTGTTACTCAATCAATTACTTTTTCTCCCTGCAGAATGTAACCTGCTCAAATAACTGTGATTATACATTCATACTTGCAAAGTCAAAATAAAAGCCTAGAGCATATGGAAATGATCAGAATACGGTGTAATAGCAGCAATGCCATTTACTGTATATAATCAATTTAGCACACCAATAAATACATACATATATAAAGCTTTGACAAGCACGCTATTCTTTTCTATAAAACTTTTCATTTAAATTCTGGTACCATTGTTTTGGAATAAATTTTCTTGTCACAAAGATATGGCTTTTTATTTGATTCAGTCTTATTGCATCACTAAAATATTGATATCTTTTATGTTTTGCAAACATTTGTGGACACACCATTAAGCAACATAAAACACAATGCAGTAACAAATGCCTGTTTTATGACTGCTGTCAGACTATATATTCTCTAATGGTCTAACATTATCAGCAATCTAAGCCTAAATTATCACAACTAAAAGTCTATGAAATACAAGACACATATATAATCTCCAGGAGTCAATGTATTGAAACATTAGAATTAAAGGTTCAGGCAATCAATTCAGCCAAAAATGCAGTTTTGCAGACGAATTTTTCATTCAAGCAGCAAAAGGGAAAAGGAAGGAAGCAGCAAGTTATTACCAAAAAGATTGCCCATACCAAAGAAGATATAGTTTCTCTGGACATTTATGTACTGTCAACAGGAGGAAGGAAAAAAAAAAAAAAGGTGAGCTAGAGAAAGAAAAAAGGAATTTGGTAAAGGTGCAGGGTTTATATCTTGATCACTTTCATTGTGAATGCTTTTTGGTCGATGAAATTGTTCCATTACCTGTTTGTAAGATTAATTTCTGTTGTTCTCTGACAGTTTTTATTTGGCCTGAGAATTTTACTGTGTGTCTATAGGAGCAGAAGAATTTAAGACAAGAATGATAAATTGCTAACAACATATGGTTCATTCCAAGTTGTGTGAAAATACTCCCTGTGCTGCTAGAGAATGCAACTAATGCAAGTGTATCAGGGGCACCAGATTTAGATAGTGATAAAGTCCAAGGTGTTTTGTTGTGTATGGCATAATTGGCAGCGGTCGGTGGTGAACACATACAAGTAATTAATTTGTCTTTTGCATGATGACCATTTAAAAGTTTTTTTCATCTCCTGTGCAAACCCTAGAAATTAACTTTTTTCTTTTGGTTGTCTTCTCTTGTAAAGGTGATGACAGGATAAATTTCATTGGCTTAGAATGACAATATTAATCAGAAGGGTCTGTCAAGATACATAATGGTAATCTATATTGGAGAAGCGTATTGGCAGAATGTGCTTCTTATTATGAATCTCCCTTTTATTGTAGTCTCTGACAGCAACAGTTTAAAGAGTAAAGAGAATTCTAAAATCTCGGCACCACAGACAGACAATGTCAAGTAAAGAGAAGCAGGGAGGAAGAAAAGCAAACAAGTTTGAAAGAAAGAGTCCAGACTCTCAAATGCATTCCTAATCAAACAGCAAAGGGATCGTGATTTAGTAAGATTCTAAAGTATGCCATTTACTCTCCATCAAAAGGTTTGTGGGTTTTTTTAACTTTCCTTTCTAAACTAAAAAGGTAGAAGGCACACAAAAGTCTGCTACCTAAGATGGTTTTGAAATACAAAGGTTCTGTGTTTAGTTTACTTTTTGGATTAGATGTGTCAGTTCCAACAACCCCAACTAACCTATGCTCTCGTCTGTCCTCTGTGCATCTTGTCCTTCTTACAGAGATTATACCTCATCTATTAGGCTCCTTTTTATTTTTGTTCCCACTGCTTCCACAGATTTTCTCCAAACACTTCGCCACTTTTGAAGATCTACATTCTTTGTCATTTGTTTATTGTCCTCTAATGACAGTATTGGAGTTGTTTATGGAATACTAATTAAAGCCTCTTTACCCTATTCCCTTTGGAAACGAAATGGAAACATTTTCCATTGACTCAAAGAAAAATAAGTACCATGGAACTAATTTATCTTATTCACATTGTAATTTGCTAGACACCCTCTTTTCCTTGCCTGCTTATATTTTTAAGACTGTATGACAGTAATCAGAACTTAAGAAATATTTTTTACATATATTTATATTTTTCTGATTAGTCCAATAAATAAAAATTAATAAGTATTATTATGGTTTACTATTCTATATCTTCTTTTTGAACTCTCGGGTCTTTGCAGTGATTCATAAAACTGTGTTATGTTTCTTTCTGTTCCCATAATTTCTGTGGAATACAATATTACTTGGAAATTATAATAAGATTTATTGTAAAATGGGAGTGGGAGTGTGTTCGTGAGTTGTTCTGCTGAATTCTCTAGAGGTACACTGGTTTTGTCTGGCCTTAAAAATTTATAGTAACTTAGAAAAGCTAAGTGCAGGATGATCTACCATGGTCTAATGAACTAATTCTTTTCCAGTTGTACCAAAAATGAAAGCATAGCTGATATCCGTTTCTGTAGGGAAACTACAGACACGGCATTCGATATCCTCCTAGACACTTACAAACTGCATTTATGTAAACTCTCTTGAATTCATTGGCTTATACCTATTTGAGTAAGGACTGCTTACTCCAGGAAAGGTTTTCAGGCTCAAGCCCTGCCTCAGTACTCTCTACTTTAACAAGGCAATTATCTCACTCTCCTGAGCAGATTACAAATTATGCAAAACTATAAACAAGGTTGAAAGGGCAAGAGGAAAATAGAGGTAATGTATGAAGTATGCACCATGCTATCAGAGTTCTTAAAAGCAACACGACTTGCAATTTGGATACAGCATAATATTAATGTGAAGATGAATACAAGATCCTTTCCTAGCTTGAATGTTGCATCTGAAACGTAAAAAATGGAAATAGAAAATAAATGGGGAAGAAGCAGAGGCATTTTGTGCGCTACACACTAACTTGCACAAGTTTTTGTAACTGAATAAATGAATAAATATACAAATACAAAAGTTGATAGATAAAGAAATAATATTTTCTATTTAATTTTCCACAGATTCACAAGATTCTCTTTGTGCTGTTTTGTAAAGGGCTGTGATTTATTCAGGGTAAAATTGGATAGGTGTGAATTTTTGGACAGCAGTGATACTAACAAATCAAAATTGAAATTTTTAGGATGTGGCATTGCAGAAGCATTTTAAAAATTTTTTTGTACCTCCTGATGAATAAAAATGTGAATATTTTTGTTGGAAATATTTCTGAAGGAAATTTTTTTTTTAAGTAATTGATGAACTTCTTAAATTGGATATAAAGACAGAAACAACTCTGAGAAGAATTAAACTGAACATGGTACTGGTGGTTGACCAGACAGAGAAAAAGAAGTTTGTGAAAAGCTGGTGTTGAGGAGCTTACCAAGGAATCTGCAGCAACTATGCCGAGATCTCATCTCAGGCAGATATAAGCGTTTTTTGGTTTTTTTTTTTCTTTTGGAACAAAATAATGTCCCTTCTTGAGAAACAGAAGCTCTATCTGAACTAACTAAAAGTAGACTTGAGAAGACAGTATTGTACTTTTTTTTTCAATTTATTAATCTATTACATTTAGCATAAACAGTTTTTGATAACTCATCTCACAATAGCAGAAACTTGCCACAGTAATTCCAGGAAGAGAAAAAGTTATCTTCTTGTGGCATTGGTCTTACATACTCTGACTTGAAAGTACTGTTCTTAAATGTTTAGACCAAAATATTTTCAATTTATCCTGGACGCTTTCTGCAATACTGTTGCACGCATATAATTGCATACATAAAATTGCACTCCTAATATCTTATACCACAAATCTACATCTTGGCACTTACATCTCGACACTTACATCTCTTTTAAATTAGAGTTTTTTAGAAAATGTCTGAGTTCTTAGTGCTTTTGTTCAGGTGTAGGGAAGTCAGTTCAAAGCCAATACCCTGCTAATTAATACAGCGTGGGGCAATTTATCTTTTTGGAGTGAACAGTTTTCCTTGATTAACTTCAACTATTTCTGGGTGAAGTGTTGTCCAATGCAGGAAAAAATAAAAATAGTTTAATCGTAATTTGATGGAATACTACTTTATTTATATGCATGTCATTGTATTGTCTATGTAAATGTTGAGTATTACTTTAGTTATTTGATACATGATACATAGAGTTAAGCTAGTCACATTACTTGGTCTGTATGCCTGATCGTCTAAGTGGTATAATACTATTTCTCTTCCTCTTTTTGTCACAAAAACCATTCAAAAGACTATTGAACAATTTTCTTCCTCTTGCCTGAAATTATTTTGTGAACTTTCTTTAAAAGAGAATTTTTCTTGAGACATGCTGATGGAGCCATGAAAATTAAAACAAAACCAGCATAACTCCTTTGAATAATTATTTTGTCAGATTTCTTTTGTGTTTCTCACTCACCTGTAAGATTTTTAAGTACTATGGCTTGAAAATGGCTCCTAACTTGACCCTCAGCCCTCTGCTCTGAAGCAAAATATTAAAATGGAGAAGTTATTCAGACTTACTGTTTCTGGAAGACTTTGTAAGCAATAAAACTACTATAGTTCTGCTGCATAGAGAAGGATGTGGGTAACAGTGTCTCTGTTCTGCAGATGTGTTTCATTTGGGCTTCTCTACCATTGGCTACAAGAGTTTGAGAGACACGGAATATTAGAACAATTAGATCATTAGCTACAATAAGAAGCTTTTTTTTTTTTTTTTTTTAGTTCTTTTTTTCCCGGTTTTATATCATCTAGTTATTTACTATATCTTTTACAGATTGCATTACTGAAAAAATTGGGGTTTTTTAAGAAAGTTGAACAGAACGCCTGATTTATTCATACCTCTGTAGTAACAGATCTTTACTCCACATGAGATCAACATACAGTGCCACAAAATGTATCTTAACCCCTACTGTCCCAAATAAATACCATAGGAAAGTCTCAGTATGACAATCCCAAATGACATACCACCAGTGACTACACTTGTATCATCTCTGACAAAAAATATCTGATTTTAACCCAGATATCATATTAAATCTTATTCAAATTAATGAGTACAAAATGATAAGGAAGAGAACTTTCAGCTCTGGAGTGAAGATAATATAATATGTATTGGAATTTACAGTAAGAAAACATGTCTTTATCCAGTTAAGCGATAGAAGGTACTGCATTTCATACAGGGGTTGAGAAGAAGGGATTCCAAATGCTGTACTGGCAAGTGGCCTTCTTGTGATATATTTGTAGGGTCATTACATGTGGCTTTTAAAATTATTTTTAGATGCTCATTATGACTTACTTTAAAAAACAGACAGAGAATTAAAAGCAATTCTCTTAACACACCCTGGTAATAGTTTTTGTTTTAGACAGCATTTTGTGAAGTGTTCATGTAAAGCTATTTTTATTTTTAATATTACGTATTATTTACTTTCACTTATATTTTGATGGCTTACTTCAGCTATCCTGCTTTAAAATATGGATTGGGTTGGACTGGGTTGTAAAATATTGGATTTCATGGATTGCTTTGCTGGATTTTCACTTCGCTGGATTTTCTGTTTGCTGTATTTAATGCATGACTTGTTCTGCTTCTGTGCATGTAAAATACTCTGGTTGCTTGGAAGGATTATATGTTGTATAGTGAAGATAGGAAGAACTGGATGAAGAGAGACTGATGACATTTTTTTCTCTTCAAATTAATCCTGAAAAAAAGGTTTTATTTCTTTTAAGTTTGTAGTTGCTCCTGGAAGTGTGATGCTCCTTGAGGACTTAGAATTTTCTCTGAAATGGTATTTTGTGCATAGGTTTCTCACTATAAACTATGCGTTTGTAGTGTGTGATTTATTTCATGGCTATTAGATTGTTCTTTTATCCCAAATATTCACTGTCATTATGTCTAGACTTTTTGCTGTCATAAATTTTTTGTGAAGACTCTGTAGAAGAATGATGGTTTATATACCACTGCCTATTATTGCACACTAGAAAAAACTAGTTAACTAACTATTGATATCACTGTGATATGCTGATCTGGCACTCTGACACTATGGCTAGAAAAAACTTAAACTTTTCTTCTGTTTTCAAATCAGAGTTACCTGTATGTTCCTGTGACAAATAGGACTCAGCTAAAAAAGGGCAAATCAACATCACATCAAAATTCCTTTTTTTGAGGAAGAAAAACAAATGCACCACCCCAACTAACCTTCAAATATTGTAAAAGTCTGTCCAATGAAAATGATGCTCTGTAAAATTTTGAACTGGAATATTTGGTTTCATATTCATACATGTTAACTTTGATTATGTAAAAGGAGGTTAGATGTCACTTTAGTTCAACTGTACTGCAAAGGAAACCTTTTAATGCTGGTTACATTTCAAGGCTTGTGAAGGGAGAAAGATTCTGACTTGATGAACTCTGATATCAGACAAGTGGTCTTTTAAATAATTATCTATAAAGTTATGAACAATTTACCTATTTTCTACCAGAAATGAAGCATTAAACATTAAAAATGATCCCTGTCCTTTTGTTAGAGAGACATATTGCTTTGAGTTTGTTAACTTATATAATAAGGAGGAGGAGTAGCATTTTACTGATGATAATCTCTGTCACTTTATCATGTTATGAATTGAAGTTGTTGAAATAAGTTTTTATGAACAAAACCAGTTCATTTGAGTATTTTACTATTTCTATTATTTATGCAGTGGCTTGAGTTTTTGCCCTTACATTTCTTAAAGTTTTATTATATTCAAGAGTGCAGTATGTCCATCTCCAAATAAAATGCCTCCTAAAAAACCGAATAGTAGATTTGAAAAAAATCTTTCAAATACAAAGTTAATTTGGAACCCAATTACAATAACTGTATGATTACGATAAATTAAAATTTTTCCATGAACCATATTTTAGTAGCTAATATGAAGATTTGCTTTCAGACTATTGCTTACGATGAACTAATCTATTGAATGGTGTATGTTTTTGTCTTGTCTGGGTGACAGTGCCCACAGATTGAAAGAGTCAGTAAGACTTCACGAGTCCAGGTGCATACAACACCTGAGAGAACTGTAAGACTGAAGCTGTAAATTGAGAATTTCAGTCTCTAAACATTTTAAGAGACACGGATCACTTTGATCTTTAACATAACTGATTCAGATTTTCTGTCTCTTTTCTATTTTAACAGTTTATGGGCTTTTGCTTTATTTTTTCTTCACTTGCACATTTACAGGTGTTGAAAATGTGGTCAACAATGTTATAAAGCAAAACAGAAGTCTCATATTTCAAGTGTGACTGGAACTTCCCCAATTGACGTGCCTTATTCTGGGCATTTAAATTTATAGTTTGAGAGACAACACCTGTAGGGCACACAAGGGCCATTTTGATCACTATGAAGTCAACAGATTTGATGAGGAATGTTGAAGAAAAGCCAGCAAGAGAAAACTGAAAAAGCTTAGTCACTTTAGCTGCATTTCTCCTCGTCAATGATTTCATGAGAAACCCCAGCATCTGCCATCTGGGAGACAGTGGGAATTACAATTTCAGCTTACTGAGCCATTAACTCTTACAATCCCTTCCTTCCCTTTTGTAAACCTGAGGACTTGGTATAACTTTAGTTACGTGGGAGGTTTTAAATGAGTAATGCATGCAATGCATCCTTATGCGAAGGATTGGCAGAAATATTCTTGAACAATATTTGTGTTTTTTTATTCAGGTGGAAGAAACAAATGTCTTTGTGGAGCTAGATGGTTGGTCTGTAGTTTCATCTGAAACTTGACCTATTTGTAAAGCTCCTCAGTAAGACAAATTGAGTGGCTAGAGAGGTTATGGATGGATCAGGGATTGCAGAGAAATGGTAGAAATAAGATGGCTATACACAAGGAAAGAAAGGACATGTTCTGGGTGTATGACCTTGAGAAAATCAGAGATGTAATTTTTGGGTCAACTTTTGCATGAAAAAGACTCCTGTATCTGTGGGCAAGTCAACTGTCTGCTATCTGAGTTCTCTTGGCACTTCAGATATGCTACGTAAGTAAACAGGAGTTTATCTAAGAAAGACCTTCACAGAATCGGTGTCTCCTATCACAGCAAGCCACAAATCTGTTAAATTTGGCTAATCACTCACATCAAAGAAAGGCAACAGTATGGCTATAACTGGAAAAGCATCTTAATTTAGATTTTTTTCTAATCTGTACATAATTAGAGTACTCAGACTGAAATGCTTGGTTCAAACTTACTTTACTGTTAACCTTTTTAATTACTGGAACACGGCAGTTTCTACTTTATTCAAACAACTCATTTTGCATGACAACTCTGTGTCATTTTTATCAACGAGGAATATTATTTGTGAATGTAGAGAGAATTTTATAGAAGGTGATAAAATCCCCTGTGGTCCTTACCCTATATTTGTGCATACAAAGGTGGCTCAAATGCACCATGCAATGATTGCTGAGCATTTGAACATACCTGTAATACCTTCAGCTGCTTCAGCCAGCTTGCTAGGGTGGGATTTTTTTTTTTCCAGACAGTTCAATGGCCTGATTTTGCCCTTAATGTGAATCAACAGACAAATGGCAGTGAACTAACAGTCTTGAAAAAAGTACATGTTCATCAAAGTCATTCTGGTAAACAAATTTTGGCAGCTCTATTAATCACGTCAGTTTATGCTCCCTTCTTGCTCCCTTCCCTCTGTTCAGTCTAGTTGTCACGTGCTGTGTTTGCCTTATGTCAGCACAAGGATATTGGAATGAAGACAGACAAACCAATACAGAACTATATTTCAGTAATTCACCTGAACCACACACCCTGTATGGCTCATGATCAATAAGCCAAACTGGTACGTATTAGTGAATGAGGACTGAGCCATTTTTCCACTAACATGATTCAAAAGAAATATTAATATTACAATTATTTTTATTCCTGAGCTGGTTTAGAAACTGCATGTCAAGCTGTAGCTTCAGTCTACATGGAGTTTTCTGTGACTACTGTCTATGTGCAGAAGTTGTTATTTTATTTTACGCTTGCAAATTTACATCCCTAGGTAACCACATAATTCCGCACGTGTAAATAGGGTACCCATAAAATCTTACCGTTCCTGCACGCGGAAGCATTTGTGGGAAATTGCATGCTCGTTTTACAGTCTACACTCCTTTTTTGAAATTAGCTATGTGACAGCAAGATTGTTTCCAGATCTGTAAGTTTTTCATTTTCATAAGAATACTGTGACCAAAATCAGAAAATAAATCTGTGGCTTTTTCTTAATGCATTCACATTTTTCCGTTTCGCTGTGAAAACAAAACAAAAAAGCCGTAAGTAGAACTTCTGGGAGAAACCCCACATGTATAACCATGTTTTCTCGCTAGCTATTTTTTCCTAGCTGCTAGGGTGGCTTCTTTAGCTTTTACCAATTGCCAGGCTCAGGTCTTCCGCCCTGAGGAGCTGCACACCTTGCAGACAGATGTGGGTATGTAAGAGTCAGAATGACTCTTTCTTCCTCCCTACCTCACTTCCCTACACTTACTCACTTCCCCACGCACAAGTGTTTACAAGGGGAAGCCTTGTACGGCTTTTTAACTTTGCCCCATTAGGGCCAGTGTAGGAGCTATTGGTGTAGCACAGCAAAGAGCGATTTCGGCAGGCACTGATCTTGTGCAGCGTGGAAGAGAACGTTTCTAAGCAGCCCAAGCTGCTTAGAAAGCCCAAGTGTTGATAATTTGATGGCTGTAGAACGGCAAGCAGCAAAGCTTATTTCTCTTCATGCTGTAACTTGTGAGCTCCTTTAGGATGACGGCAAGTATGCAAGAGCAGACAACAAATTTGAACACTGTGCGAATGCTGTTTGACCTCCATATACTTTGGCCCGTCAAGAAGTTTAACGTGTATTAGCGGGAGTCGGGCACAAACGCTATCTCCACTCGATGAACTGGCTCTCTGAGGCTAAATGGTAAAGTTTGCAAAGTATTTAAATGGAAAAAATGCTCTAACCTAAGAGTAACGCCCATTTCAGAGTGACGCTGCTTATCTTTTTCAACATTTAGAGCACAGATTTAGTCTGCAGTAGAGGTTTTCCACTTCCTCTCCTGCTATCTGGAGTGAACGTAGGCTCTGATATAAGTAGCGATAGGTACAGGAGCTTTAGCAAATAAACACAAGAACAATACCAGCAGTTGCTGGTGTACTTGAGACAAACAGATTCAGCACAGATATGCAACACTTTTGGGGTATTTTCTAGTATAGTATTTTTTAGCATTTTTCTAGTATACTGCAAGGAACATTGGGAATGGCAGATCAACAGCACAGGAAAAATATGAAAATCAATATGATTCTTACTGGTTTAATATTACACAAAGGACTGATTTTTTTTGGTAGATAAACTTTCAAGACACAAAATACTTTTAATACATAAATATTACAATAAGATACTTTTAATACTTAAAAATATGTATTACTCATTCTAGCAGTGGTACGTTAACAGAATATGATTTATTTTTTCCTGAGAAAATATGAAAAGGTGTATTTCCTTGCAAGATTTAGCTAGCACTGTAGCTGGACTAATGTTTTGAGTTACTGATTTTTACAGAATGCATATAAAGACTTTGGTATGGGAAAAAACCCCACAGTCCACATCAGCAACTTAATTTTGTATTTCATCTTATGTTAAGGGAACTGTAGCCATAAGAGAGCAAACCGAGGAATAACTAAGGACCTGACTCTCATTCTTGCTCAAAAATTTTTATACTGCTCTAGCATTAAGTGAGAATCAACTTGATGTGCTTTAAGGTCTGAAGAAACAAAATTATCTGCAATTTAGGTTAAAAGTGATGAAAATTATTCTAAGGCAGGCTCTGGTTTAAGGGAGTCTAGTTGTGGTATTCATATCCAAACTTCTTTAGCATTCTGTAGTGGAGGCTTGTCTCTATTAAAAGCTTTACTGATGCTGTCAGCTGTGATACTGTTGAGTAGAATTTAACGGACGAATAAAAGTTTGAAAGCTAAACCAGCTGACTTTAATCAGTTTATTGATTCGAAGCTATACAAAAGTAAGCAATTAATATCACAAAAGACCTGACTGGAATAACAATTTATTGGAGCATGCTGCTGCCATGGTCAACAACACAAATCTAGCATGCAAAATTAGTTACTTATTTTTGTACTTTATTTTTCGATTACAGAGCATTTACAGTATTACTTTATTAATACTTTTTTGTTTAAAAAGCAACAGAAAATCAGCAAAATGTTGGTTACCAGGATCAGTTTTACATTTCATCTGGCGTTCTTAAGATAGAAAATATGATGTATACACAATGTATGAATCCTTAGGGACCAAAACCCACTACTTATCCTGTGCCTTCAGTAGAAAAGAAAAAAAATGGGAGTTACTTTATAAACTGTTAGGGTAGTAGACTAAACTAAAGGTTAGGGGAATTTCAACTAAATCCCAAACAAAATGAAGATACCAGGAAAGTTTGATTCAAAACTTAACAAGGATGTTACAAATTATATTTTAAATAAAATAGTAAGTAATCAAGATTAGGAATGAAATCATCCAGTTAGCAGTACAGGCCAGCAATACAAAACATAACAGTAAGAGAGAACTTTCAAAGTCCAGAAATTCAGATGAAAGTACATTTTTTAAGAATCCCCATTTACCGTTCTGAAGATACGATCGCTGGCAAAATAAGCATGGAAATTGTTGATGAGACAGCAGTATGTCTGATGCGCAGAATCATTGCTTCTAGCTAAGAGAACAGTATCTCATCCAAATAAAATGTTTCAACGTTTGGGGCAAGAAGTTTGGCTTCGTAGAGTATGCTTGTAAAGCCTGCAAACCGCTTGCTCTAGTTTTAAGGATGTGTGAGTAGCATGAGAAAATGTTTAGTGCTGAGAATTAAAATTGACTCCAGAGAGTTACTGGCTTCTTACATCATTGTTCAGAAACTCGTTTTAAAGCCCTTTTTTTCCCTGCAGGTTCCTCTGATTATTGGTCACTCCTATTGAAGACAGGAGTAGACATAACTCATAACTCACCAAGAGGATACTTACAAGTCCTTGTTTCTTTTTATAGGGTAGGAGTGCAGAGAACATCAGATGACTCTTTTAATAATAATAAAAGAAAGGTAGGGACTTTTTAATAGACTGAAACATAGAAAAGGTGCTAGAACCTTCATATGCTTCATGGACCAGCAAGCTACCAGAACCAGACTGTATTATCCAAATTATGTTAAAAAAATCCTACAAAAGGATGCAAGGTTTAGCTGCTTGCTTGCAACTGTGGAAAGCTGCAAAAGTCCTACTCAACCACTGCCTAATATGGGACGCAGCATAAAACTGAGAGGAGACTGTACTTTTGGAGTTTTATAGGCCCTCATGTTTTGTTTCTCTGTGGACCTGGGAGCATCTTAGTCTCAATAGCACTGAGCAGCTTGGAGCCTAATTCCTAGCCAAACCCCACTGTGATTCACAGGATTCATTCCTGAGGGGCTTCGTCAGCTAAGTGTTCCCAAACCATCCATAAGGGATCAATATGTTGTGTGTGCTCCCCCCTCAACACTCAAAAGTATTGCAATGGGGATGCCTCTTGCTCTTTTCTTCTAGACGGCATCTACATTGTCTTATTAACGAGCCCCACATGGTTCCCTTAGGGTTAGGTTCCCCGGCCTTCTGTTGTGGCCTTGACCCTTGTGTATTACGAGTGGGGCGCTGGGAACCCTGCGGAGGTGGGAACCTCAGATCTGGCCTTGCAGCACCCTCCTACACGCAGTTTCACACTGTCTCAGGAAATCCCCCTCTCTTCCAGATTTCCCGTTCCTCAAATGGGAAATCTGGGCTCACCACTGAGCACACACAAGAATCCCCACACTGCCAGGTCTTCTGAAAACTCCCACTGCTCAGGTAGTCTCCCTGCCTGAAGAGCTCGTCTGTACCGTTTATACCTTCCAAATCTGCCTACCTTATCATGTATCTGGATGACATGAGTTAATCACCACTGCATGACGTGAGCTAATCACAACTTAATCACAACTATATGCCTTGACCACTTACTATACACAGTCCTCGTCACTGATTGGCTCTCCCTGGCAAAGTCTTTTTCAGCAGGTCCCAGAGATACCTATCTCCAACGTGTACATTCAGGCAGGAAATTAGATACAAGCTTTATTTGCATGTTGGATTGTTTTTTTCCTAAAAAAAGCCAAACAAGAAAAAAAGTGTTTGCCACAAAGAATGTATTTCAGCTTGCCCATTTCCTCATCCCATGGTCCGCAGTTGCAATGCAGGCAGGAGGCAGAGGGGAAAGCTACCTCGATATCAGACATACAGGGCTCACATAGTTTAGTCCAGAAACACACACCTTGAACCAGTTCAGGGCAGTGAGGGTTATTCTAGCCAGCCATTGCTTTTTCTTAGGGATAGAAACCCCACAAGAAATTAATCATTCTGCCTTTCCCTAGTGACTTCCTCACATTGGTGGCCCCCACCATGCTGAAGTATTTGCTGCCTTTGTGTGTTGCAGTTTCCCACTCATGGCTTTTGCACATAGCATAACTCATTGGGGTCCAGACTGAGGAAGGATGAGGCTGTTGGCGTAGCAATGGAAAAAAGGCTTCTCAGGGAATCTTCAAAGGTGTTAATATCCCCTGGGGACATTGTACATTGCATAGAATCATAGAATAATTTGGGTTGCAAGGCACCTTAAAGATCATCTACTTCCAACCCCTCTGCCATAGGCAGGGACACCTTCCATGAGACCAGGTTGCTCAAAGTCTCATCCAATCTGGCCTTGAACACTTCCAGGGATGGGGCATTCATAACTTCTCTGGGCAACCTGTTCCAGTGCCTCACCATCCTCACAGTAAAGAATTTCTTCCTGAGATCTAATCTAAATCTACCCTCTTCCAGTTTGAAGCCATTACGCCTTCTCCTATCAGTATCTGCCCTTGTAAAAAGTCCCTCTCCAGCTTTCTTGTAGGTCCCTTCTAGGTACTGGAAGGCAGCTATAAGATCTCCCTGAAGCCTTCTCTTCTCCAGGCTGAACAACTATCTCAGCCTGTCTTCAGACAAGAAGTGTTACAGCACTCTGACCATTTTTGTGGTCCTCCTCTGGACTCGCTCCAGCTCTCCCATGTCCTTCTTATGTTGTGGGCCCCAGAGTTGGATGCAGTATTCCAGGTAGGGTCTCACAAGAGTGAAGTAGAGAGGGAGAATCATCTTCCATCGACCTTCTGGTCGCATTTCTTTTGATGCAGCCCAGGATTGCATTGTTATATCCAGGACATAACTAAGGGGCTATGCAGGTTTCAGGTGTAATCATTTGGATTTGGACTGGTGCTTGAAGGTCTTCTCCTTTTGCCTGAAGTGCTCATGAATGATTTAGCTATGTGCTCTTTTGTATTTCATGCAGATGTTTGTCTTAGAAAAGATCTGAGGCAGCACGAGGCCATTTACAAAGGCAGCTCTTAGATGGATTCATCTTGCCATAAGCTACAAGATTGATGGGCAAAAGTGGACCCCCAGGTTATGAAAAGATCCATGAAAAGATTTGGGTGAGTATTTTTTTTCTTCACATTTTTCCCACTAGAGGGTGAGTTGTTCCGTGTCAAACTGAGGTGTCTGAGCAGGGATTCCTTCTGCCAGGCTGAAAGGACAGAGTGGATTGTGTACTTCTTGGAGATTCATTGCTGGTTCAGGCCAAAACTGTCAGCAAGGAGATATAGTTAACTGGGGGATGATCACCCAAGATGCTTTTCTCAGTGCAGTCTGGTTTTCACATCTAGGAGCCCTAACAGTGTGGAGCTGATTGCTGTTTTGGTACATATTTTCAAGCAGGTCAGGAGACAGTATCCCTCTTTTCCAACATCTTCTGTAGCTGCTAGAGGATTGTAGCACATTTACATCACAGGAAATTTCCTTGTTCTTTTCTCATGTCATTTGTTGGTGAGAATAATAGAGTGCTTTATCTAGGACAATGGTAATATGCTCCTGTCTTGTCTTGTCTCCTGCTCAGTGGTAGCAGAAATATGCCCCGGTTGTCAAATCCCTCCTGTCTTGTGGTGAGTGGTTAGGACAGCTTGCTGGAGGAGTCGTAGCTCAAATAAATACCTGAAGACACTCTCATTTGATTTTCAAAGCTCTGCAGTAGGTTTATTAATATAATAATTCACTCACTCACTGAGGAACAAAGTTTTCACGTATATATGAGGCTGGTTGAACACTGCTTTCTGTTTCTAACACTGGCAAAGACTCCAGAAGCAAGCTCTTGGTTCAGCTACACTGTTTTGAGATGTATAGCACTGAAGTAGTTCCTGAATGCAAGTAATATCAGGACCCATGTGACAGAGAGCACTGGAGAAGCAGCTACGTTCTTGTGCTCAGAATCATTGCACTTGTGAGACTAAGAGTATGTTATCAGCTTTGTGTAACCACTTCTACGAGTAGAATATGCAAAGTTATTGTTTTTTATTTATCAACGGTCTAGAAAGAAGGCACAATTAGAGAAGGGTCAAATATGAAAAACTGTATTAGACTAGTAGACTAATCAAGACTTGATAAGAATCATAAAAAGCATAGGAAAAATAAGACACAGTGTCTGTTTACCTACTCCTGAATGCTGAGATGGAACAGTGTGAATGAATTCTGCCAATTTTGAATTCAGTGCTGGCATTCACGAAAGTAAATGTTGGCTTTAGTGAGTTTGCCTCAATGACACTCTCATCTCAGTCTGCACCTACAGTGAAAGTAGTGAAAAAAGTATTGCAAAAAAAGAGAGGGAAAAAAATCACAATGTTATTGTAGTGCCAGTAATAATAACTGGCATTATGCCCTCAATTATTTTCCATTTCAAATGTGAGATCCTATTTAAATACTTCTGAGACATAAAAAATATTTTTGGTGCATGTATCAGAAAATTTGCAGCTGGAAAAATAAAATTATTGAAGGAATGGAGAGACTTTGAAGGGGCTGGCAAACACCAGAATAAGAAAGTAAAGGCAACGTAAGTTAGCATGGTTCTGATTATGAGAGAAAGGATTGTTTAAATAATTTAAAAGTTGAAAATTTTCAAAAGGAAAGAAAAACATTGTACAATGTATAATCTCTTTCTGGAATTAATTGCGACACAATACTGTTGCTTGTAAAATCCCACCATAATTTTAAAAGGTTTATATTTATTTGGACAGTAAGAAATAGAATTAAACAAAAGATTTTAAGATCAAATGTGAGGATTCTGTATCAGAATGAAAGTGAATTACTTACTAAAAAGTTAAGGGGTATTTTTTCCCATTATCAACTTTTTTTCACACTTTTCAGAGGACCTTGTGCCCTTTTGCGGAATAGCTGGCACTGGCCACAGACAGATCAGGATGCAGGACCTCCCATTTAACCCAGCAAAATTTCTACATTTCTCAATGAGAATTATACTCTTAACAGTGCTCCACAGCAGGTTATTGTAAAACCTTGATACGTTTTGAAGAGTATCCATGTATGCCTGATTTGTGGCTAACTTCTTATGGAGAATAAAAAACATGTAGCACAGAAAAAAAATGCACAAGCATAAATAGCACAGACAGCAGTGTCTGTTCTCTCTCCCACTAATGAGGGGCTCAAATCAAAAGCAGAAGAATGACTTGCTTTGTGCGGGAACCCAGTGACTGAGCAGAGATCTGCGTTCTCCTTTGCTGCCCTGTCCTGGGTAGGTTTAGCCTGGTCTGCAGGTAGGCTTGGACTTTTGATGCAACATAATTGATTGCCAACTAATCTGGATTGTTTCAGCTTTTTTCTCTCTCTTTTTTTTTATTTATTCCCAGTAGGTTTTATTTTTATTATAAGTAGTTCTGGGTAATCCAAAGAAGAAGTTTTTCTAATCCTCTCTGACTGATCATGCTCCCCTACTGGCATTTAACACATTTTTGACAGGACATTCTTCTTGTTCGAAACCTGAATTGACTTTTTACGGATTTCTTTGGTCATAGACCAGGAAATCAACCAGAGCAAAATGCTTTCTTTGGTAACCAAAGTTCCCATAAGAGATGTTTTCTTCCCATAGTCAACTTAATTTCAGTAAAATATGAAAATCAAACATTACTTACTTTTTTTAATTAATATTGCAGTGAAATGCCTGTAAATAGATTTGCATAGTAGCTCACAAGCTGAAATGTACTGCAGTTTAAGAGTTTGTTTTTTCTTGTGTTGTAGTGCAGATGCTGAGGTTTGGGGAACTGGAAATTCTAACAGAAGAAAAGAAACTATTAAGTGTGAAATAAAGTAAGAAGGCGTGTGAAAAAGGTGCTTTTTCATTGCTGTTCCACTTTTATGCTGACTTGTTGGCAGGTATAATGTTATGCCAAATCATGACAATTTCAAGAGCAAGATGAGAAATTTTCCTTAGGATAAAAAAAAAAAAAGTTAACAAAATTGGTTAAAAAAGATGGCAATTGAAGTTTTCAAAGCATGCTTTGTAAGCTCCCTTGCTTTCTACCATATCTGTAATTTGGATCAGCCACCAGGATAGTGTGTACTTGAATAGCAGAAAAGTGCCAGCAGGGCTCAGGGAGAAAGCTCTGCAAATTGCTAGCTCACCTCTGAGCTCTGGTGTGGATTATGGGATCAAAAGTCATTACAATACACGCTTTGTTTGCAGTTATATGAATGAAAACTAAGTTTACTGCGCAGAGTGTTTGATGGTTGGATTTTCCCTGGTGGAGTAAAACAGCCTTGTTCGTATTTCTGAGTGACATTTTCAGGGAGGTTGAATTTGTTTGGAAGTACCCCCATATTTGTGGGTTTGTAAATTTAGATCTTCAGTAGGGAATATGGATAATTTAATCATAACTGCCCTTCCCTGAGCAGAGGTGAAGCAAAAATGCAAACGTTTCCATTTCCAGTGGCTGTGCAAGACTTTAGAGTGTGAGGCATTTTACTGGAAAAATTTCTGGTGAGATTGACTTTTAAAATCACTCAGTACTGTGCCGACTATGCTCATCGTTGAATTAGTGGTAGAAAAAGCAGATCAATCCATAATTCTTCAAAAGTTTATTCTAAGAATTTGCTAGGTGTTAAACACTAATAAGTGCTCCAGACTATACCAAGAATTATCTCCCTAGATGTAAATTAAGCCACATGTATGACTTAACGGTACCTTCAAATGAGTAGCTAGGGATAGGGGGAGTGAGGATATTTATAGCTGATCAAATGACGAATGCACATGTTGAAATAATGGAAAAAAATGCAGTAAAAATAAGTTGGCATCATGGAAAAAAATGGACAAAAGAATACAAAATAAAGTAATCAGAAGCGCTCAAAAGCAGGTCTGGGTCAATTGGTTTTTTTCCTAATCCTTAGAGCAACAGTGAAACCTTCCTGACTTTGATTCTTGATGAAATAGCAACGTGTAAAACCTCTGTGAACTGATTAGAAATTGAGAAATAAAATAAAATCAGTGTAATCATTTTAATCCTTTGAAAACACCTTGTCACTTCAAAATGAGAGAGATATTCATGTGAAAAGCAAATTTTGATGACATTTGTAAAAAGAAACTTTTAGGCAACTCTGAATCCATCTTTTTTTTTTTTTTCGCAAGCTAGTGTGTTCAAAAAAATTGCCCCTTTGATCAGAATAGTTTGATTAACATTTTTTAATCCCCCCAAATGTTGCGTTGGCATAACATTCCTGACCAGATGACACAGCATAATTCGGATGATGAGCTGGGACAGAGCTTCTTAATTTTGCTAGTCATTCTATTGTGAGATCTGTCCGCAACCAGCTCTATTGTCACAGCTCAGCATCACAGGTTAGTAGCTGTATGCCACATCTGGAATGCAGTGGCTCTTAAAACCAGGTAGCTAGACGATAGACTTTTCTGCTATAAAGCACAGCTCTGGTAGAGATAGAAATTTAGATGATAAGGTAAAATCTTTTGGGAAAAAAAAATATTTTGTTTTTTTCATTTACAGTAAGTTTTTCCCCCCATGTTTTATGTCATTTTGATGTTTACCAATCTACCTACATTTGAGATCTGTAAGAAGTCAGAAAACCATTATTAGACCAGGGGGGTTTTGAGCACAAAGACTACTAACTTATAAGAGAGATGCATAATTAATAGAGATTAATACCTCCAGGCTGTGACTCAGATCTTAAAGACTTTGAATAATTCTTTTGCCCTTTTCTTAATTGACCCCAGAAGAAAGTTAAGAGTATGCGTGCCTTGTCTGAACAGATCAGTTCAAATGAGTTAAAGCCGGGCAGGATGAGCATGGGTCCAAATACCCAGAATATGAAGTAGAAAAGCTTTTGAAATCAGAGTGCTCTGTAACTGCAGGTGCTTCTTGGCTACGCTGTGAAACTATTTTTCTTTGTTTTCTGTACTCTGCAAGTTGTGTATGGGGTTTGTTATTCCCTGTGTGCTGACTACTGCTACACGGTAACACAATCCAAACAATAAAAGCAATAAAACATTATTCTTTTGGATATCTAAAAGTTAAAACTCTTCTTGATTCATCGGAAGCAGCTTAATATGTTTCTGTTTTGGAAATCTCTGAGTAAATTCTTTAGTTTTTGGACTACTATTGCAGAATGTATTATTTGCACATAAAACATCTCTGGGCCTCTTCCTTCAGTTCTGCCCCACAACTGGTTTAAATCAGTGGGGTTACTTGAACAAGGACTTACTGCTGGTAATTATAGCTGAGATATAGTTAGTAGGACCTGACTTCCTAGGCTACTTAGACCTCTTTAAGAAAATGCCTCCCTTTGTCTCTAGTTATGAGAGAGAGGTAATCATCTTCTATCCATAAGATTTTTTTTAATTTTTGTTAAGAAGGCCTGCCCTAATAAGGCACACATCAGTCATGGCCTAAGGCTGGCGAGGAAGCTAATTCTGTCATCTTTTTCTAGAGGAAGGAGTTACTGAAGAGTTGGCGTTACGAGGGTCACAGAGAAACAAGGGAACCAACAATCAGACACATTGCACGTAAGCACCTTGAAGGCAATAACCTGCTAAGTAAAAACTAACATAAATTGTCAAGCCGGCCCAGTATTTCCTCCCACCAGAGTCCTCTGCCATAGAAGGGAGGTCTTTTCTGCTTTTGTGTCATTTCATGAAGATGGATCTCCACCTGGCTGGCAGTTCTGCAGAAAAGAGCCTAGGAACTACAATGGACCCCAACATGAGCATGTATTCTCAGTGTTAAACTTCTGCCAAAAATATTTTTAAAAAAGCAAACACTGTATCAGGATGTATAAACATGAGTATTATATGTAAACCAGCTGCTCTGTTGAATACTGGCCTCAGCTGGAGCATTACTGCATCCAATTAAAGGCACCATATTTCCAGAAGTTTGTGAACCAAAAAGAAGGGGTGGGCAAAGCAAAGCAAAAAGATTGATCAGAAACCTAGAAAATGTGGCTTTAAAGAAAGAATTAGAATGGTGGAGGACAAGGAACAGAAAACTGAGAAGTAGATGTAAGTCTTCAAATATGTAAAAGGCTTCTGCAAGGGTGAGATTTACAAAATGTTCTCCAGGCATTATTTAAGACATTGATCCATTGATCTTTAGGCTGAGAAATAGCATGCTAAAATGCAGCTAGGAAGGTTTAGGTTAGACATGAGAAGAGATTTTCTATCAGTAAGGATAATTACACAGTGGAAGAGATTTCTGAGGGGAGCTAAGGAGTCTCAGTTGCTGGAATTTTTTAAGAAAATATTAGATAAACATCTGCTAGGAATGGTTTAGGTATAGTCGATTCTGCCTTTAGACTAGTTGACCTCTCTACTAACTCTGTGATCATGACTGTTTATCCTGAGTGATTTGTACAATACTGGTTTAAAGGTGATAAGGTCAAATGTGGTGGATATATTGATTTCCCACTGTCACTGGCTAAGCTGGGTGCTGGTTGGGGAAATGATGAGCTAAATTTACCAGCAGTCAGAGAAGACAGTGGAAGAGGGCAGAGTCTGAGATGAGTACTAGGGGTAATTTCCTTTTCCTCTCTTGACCTCTGGTTTGAACTTAGCTGATGGACTTGCCATCTGTACCTGCTTCTTAAAGGAGCATGCTTTCACCCGTGTGCTGTAAGAAATGGCATTTCCAAGTTCAGAACTGATCACTTCAAGTGGGAAAAAAGTAGGGTAAGAGAGCACTTTGATAAGTAAGACTGTAGCAGGGAAATAGCTGTTACAGGTCCAAATTTCAGTAAGACGGAAAGAGAGACAGAAAGAGGTAGTTCACTCTCAAAGCAATTTAAGTTACAACAGAAGGTCATTTGAACCTTGGTGGAAGTGAGAAAAAACTGAATTTGGGATCTGCAGCCAAAGAGACGAAGCTGACATCTTACCATCCAAATTATGAGACATTGTACCATATGGTCAAATTGTATTTTTAAACTGCCCTCATCACCCGAATATAAGAACCCTCCAGTAATGCATTAAGTGGGGTGATTTATATCTGCCAGAGGGGTTTGTTCTTTTGATCATTCCTTTTCCTGAGGGGCACTGTACTGTTCTGGTTTAGGAGTTTTTTAAATGGTATGACTGATTAAAAAAATGTTCCCCAACACATGACTTTGATATTCATGTTTCATTCCCAGGAAATCTTTAGGATTTATCAGTGCAGCCGTGTGAAGCTAGTGAATTTTCACTTGGTTAGTTTTGTTATTGTGACTACACAGAGTCTACCTTAACTCCAAAAATTACAATTTTGGGGTCAGAAATGTGGAGCTTCCTAATTTCAAATACTTCACAGGCAGCAGTACTTACTAGTTAATATTGTATCTAAATGAGGGAAAAAGCTAAGAAAGGTAGGAAAATAATTTTCCCTTTGTTAGGATTTTTTTTTTTTTTTTAGAATATAAAAGCTAGTGCATTTTCCCCCACTCATCTGTTAAAGAAACAATGCTGATGTTCTGTAGCTCATGAGTTGTCTCTTGACATGGCAGATGAACAGTTTCTGTGGAGCTGTGCAAGCTAATATCAGCTGAAAACTTTTAATATGTGATCAGAGAAGTCCAGTCTTTTCTGGACTTCAAGAACTTAATGGATGAAGGACTCCAAAATTGAGTCCAAACAGTCTTTTAAAAATGTGGGTCATTACTGACTTCACATGGACTTAATCTCTTGCTTAATAACAACCAAAGATTGTGTTCACTGAATTACTGTTTACAGTAATAATTCCAGGAGGTCTTTCATATCAGGTCTAAATATTAAGTACCAGGCAATCCTGAAAGACAAATTTTTGCACATTTCTATTAATAACTGCATGATTAATGATTTCTGGCATGCTTTATGTTCATCTCAAGATGTTTACAAATACTGCTTTTTACCCATCGTTCAAACTTTACTTTTGTCAAAAGCAAATTGGCTAAATTAGTTACCTTTACCTTATTTCCCTTTATCCCATATACACACTGCACATCATCTAAAAACCTTTTATTCTTCCGCAGGTTTTCAGAATTCATACACTTGGATTCTGATGCTCCTGCTGGTTTGAAGAAGAAATGCAACACTAATAAATTATAATAAATTGTCAGTCTCAACGGGTCTGTGACCTTCAATCAGTAGGGGGTTATGTGCAACACTTCATTTCCCCTTCTTTTAGCTCTGGTTGTTTCCCTTGCTGTTAGGCAGTTTCCTTGATTTATGGGTGGGCCACCAGCAGGACATCTCACCTGCAAAAATAGTTCACACTGTGTTGTTTATTGTACTAAGTAGGCTTCATGCTGGCTGAGGGTTTTTACAAGGGAAAGGAGCTGCTGTCAGTCTTTCCATCATTTGAGCAAAGCTGGCTCCAAAGTTCTCTCAAATTTCTACATGAAGTCTAGGAACAAGAAGCCAGAGTGAGCTATTGGCCCTTCTTCAGTGTTTCAGTCTCTTTTGGCTTTTTTGACTAGAAGTTCAACAGAAGATGAGAACAAAACTAATGAAGAACAGGGATAAAATTATTTTTAGAATCCACTCTTAATTTAGAGCAAATATTTAATGCTGCCCACATAATTTTCAATATCTGATTTCCCCCCATCTTAAATTGTTACCTGCTGTGTGTCACATTGCCATTTCTTGTGATTAAAACAAAAGGGTTTGATTTGCTAAAGGAAAAAAATCCCCAACCTTAATTGTCCCAGTGCTGTAACTTTAGTGCAAATACAGGACAGAAACATTACTTACATATTTAGCTTCTAGGAGGCAAGAAAAGCAACCAGCAAGTCAGTAGACGTACCCACATGTTATGTTTTTTTCTGTCTTCACATTATGAGATTTTCTAGGCGAAGAATATTCCATGTTTCACTAAGGCAACATCAAAGTAAAGAAATAAAGACCCTGGGAATATAGAGGGGTTTTGCATACGTTTAAATTGCTAAGTTCTGTAATAAGAATTCATATAAAGACAGTCCATTGTGTCACTCCAAAATTGGTAAAATGTTCCAGAGGTTGTCAACACATTTGGAGGGATGCTTGCTGTTGATGGCAAAAGAATCATCATATATAGTCCAGAAATAGTCCTTTTTCACTCTGCTCCTCTTTGGACGCTTTGTGCTGCTGTGGTGAGAAGTCATTAGGTGGCTATTGGCTGGCATGGTCAGTTTTGTTGTATTACCAAGGCTGGACTATTAAAACTCTTTCCATGTTATAGAACCTTTATCAACTGCTTGCTGGACCAAGACCAAATTCTTTGTTGAGCCAGTAGGAAAAGCACAACTGTGTAATGCTTTCTGAGCATTGCCTCGACTGCAGTTAGGATGTGGCGTCATGATGGCCCATTTTGCTGCTGTTTATTATTTATTCATTTTCTTTACAAGTCTCCAGGTGTTTCCAGTCTCTGGTAAATCTTGCTGCTACATTTCTGGGGCTGTGTTTGGTTCCGTGTAGTTGAATAAAAAATTATTCTGTTATAGACAGTTGGGTTTTTTTTTTGTATTTGTATGGGCATTTTAGGGTTTTGAGAGTGTAGTTGTGGTTCAAACAAACAAGGGCACAACAGAGAGAAAATATTTTCTTCCCAGTCCATCAAAAAAGTTGGTTGGGTTGTGGAGTATTCTAAGACTCTGTACATGAAATCATGCTGCTTATCTCATTAAACTAGGACGAACTGGCATATTACCAAACATGCTGTGATGCCACCAGACAGTTTTAAAGTTAAAAGCACAGGTTAGAACTGCAAACTCTAAAGATGAACAAGCTAGGGTTATGCAAGCATGCTGTAGGCACTCTGAAGAAAATGAATAATGGTATCCTGCTTTGCTAGTTCATGTTGTTGTCTACCTCCTGATTGTGCTTCCTTTGCTAAAACACATACAATGTCTTTTACCTCAAGAGTTTTTTTGCTGTTCTTTGGAAGAAGCTTTAGTCATTTACAAGCAGAACATGTCTATCTATCTGTCTGCTCATGTGTCTATCTGTCTATCTATCTGTCTGTCTGTCTGTCTCCCTACCTACCTACCTACCTACGTACGTATCACACAACTTTGCAGAGGAGAAAGGACTCTTGCTGTAAGGGTATTTAAACCTACTTAAAAATTACTATATTCACTACCTTATACAAAAATACTGTATCCATGAAAGAATATATTTTTTAAATACCACTTAAAAATCTACATTTTTTTCAGAAAAAATGAAGTAAGACATTAAGCAAAAACTATTACCTCTTATTTCTTTCTCCAGGAATTTGCTTTCAAATGCATATATTTTTGATATGCTGAATTATAATACCAGTCTTAGAAATCCAAGAAACAGAGAATGATACTTCCATAATGTAATTAGTCAGTTCCCCAGTGTTAAACATGTGAGATTTTTTCATTTATTCTGGAAAGAATGCAGTCAGAAATTTGATTGGAGATTACTACAGAACAGTGTTTTTCAAACATTTTTCATCTGGAGACACCTTGAGAAAATGATGTGTCTGAATTCACCTTTTTTCAATGTAAAAAATGAAGCTGACTGATGTTAGTTGGTTTTCTTTTTAATTTCTTTTCTCACATCTCTCAGAAGTAGTCAAGAGACCACAGGGATCATCAGGTCACTTCTTCAGAAATATTTATTAGCCTGTGTAGAAATTGTCCACTTGACAAATTGTTAAGATACAGTTGTCTCTGTTCCCAAGCATGCTTAAATAATAGTAACTTATGAATAAAATTCTGCTGGTTTAGGTCTCTCCACTGATGCAAAGATAAGTAGCAACTGTCTGTGATACATTTTGTTGAATGTGAATTAAACATAAAGTGAAATAAATCTTTAAGGTTATGCTTTCTGGGTTAGCCTGGGTGAATAAACATGTCATGTGTTGCATGGACTTCAGTTTCAAGAGATCTGACTCAAAATCAGGGCTCATTGTTTGTCAACAGCAACAATACATTTGCTGACCTGCTCTTGAAGGCCAAAGGATTTTCCAGTTCACAGAATCTCCTTGAGAGCTTGGTCTGCTCTGCTCAGCCTGGGAGACATTGGCAGCGACACATGGGGAGCTCTCACGTTGCCTGCAGGCATTATGCCTGGCTCTGCTATGTAACAACTACAGCTACACTACTCTCATTTTTCTAAGTTGTTGATTTGAGTATACACAGTCAAAATATCCAAAGAATTTGGTGGTCGTCAGAAAGAGTGGACTTTGCTTGCCAAGATGAAGCATGATTTATGGTAATGTGTATTAAAACTTTGACTCCTTCCACATTGTGCTCAACTCTTCAGCAGGTCTGTGTGGTATATGTGTGTTGAAAAATATGTATGGTTTAAACCACACCTCTGTTTTAAAGTCTGATGCATCTGCATGACTCTGTTCATGACTGAAAGGAATAAACAAAACAAGGTCTGTCTGGGTATTCAAGGAGATGGTAAAGTCAGTTTTTCTTGATGGATGTTGGAGGCTGGTATTTCGTTCTTTGAACTCTACCTTCTTCTGACCTGTCTTGCAGAGATGTTGATCTTTTCTTCTGCTACTCTTCCTCTCATACTCAAATAACCCACGTAGACATTAGCAAGTAAAGCGATTTTCCTTGTCCTTTCCATTGAGGAGACTGTGCCTGCCTTAGACACTTTCTAGAGGTTTCCATAGTATCAAGTTGTTTTCGTATCACTTTTCAAAGCCACTTACCCAATGTTGAGTTTTAATATATCTATCCACCAGTCTTCCCAATATTGAAGACCAGTTTACCCACTTCTGCTCTTGATCATCTTCATGGCTGATATCATGGCGCTGATACAGGTCTTCCTCCATAAATAAATCTGCAAAGCTGCTAATCTGCTTTCATCCAAATTACTTTCTGATTATCTCTGCTGGATGTCGCAAGTAATCAGCCAGGGATGCCAGACAAACAGTCAGGGATTGCTCATTTCCAAAAGGAAAACATGAAATCAAAAGGAACACAAATGCCCTGATAACTCCTCTTCTTCTCTATTCTTGAACCTGTAGGTTTTCCTGGCATCAAGTCAAATGGGCTCGCAACGTCGCTTTTGAAGTGGTTCTATATGATATAAATAAGCAAAAAAAAATGAACCACCCTAACTAACTGTATAAATAAAATGCATATTAAGTTGTAGTTTGCTTTGCCTGCTGACTTCTTGTATTTCATTTCTTGTATTTATTGTTCACTGTTAAAATGCAAGGTGTTTTTGTCCCAGTGAAATGGAATAGAATTACTTTGGTTGGAAGCAACCTGCAACAATCATCTAGTCCAACTGCCTGACCACTTTCAGGCTGACAAAAGTTAAAACACATTAAGGGCATTGTCCAAATGCCTTTTAAAGACTGACGGGCCTGAGGCATTGACCATGTCTCTAGGAAGCCTGTTCCAGTGTTTGAGGAGGAAGCAAGCCTTTTCCAGTGATAGTTATCTCTCCTTGTCCAGCACCTGTTCACAGCGACAAGGAAAACTAACAAGATGACAATGACATAACTAAAGTTGCCATCAAGATCCCTATGCTTGGCTTATTCTGAACTCCAGGGAGGGCAAGTGTCTGCTTGCATAACTCCAGGAGACATATTTATGATATGAATAGAAGGCAATCTAACTAAGCAATCTGGTTAGTAATTAACACTTCACTTTCATCACCTCTGAAATTCAGTGGGTTTAATTCTTTGGAAATTTGACTGAAATTGTCTTCCTTTATGTTTGCAATTTCTGCTGAATAGTCAGTTTTCTAAGAATGCTGAGTGGATTTTTTTTTTTTTTTTTTTTTGTTAAAGATAACTTGCCACTTTTGAGCTACGTATTCCAAAGTGTTTTGGAAAGGAAGTTAATATCATTACTCCTACTGAAAAGCATTTTCTTTTGGCTGTCTTTCCTCCAGCCCCCCTAAAGAATAGTTGGCTCGTAATGTTTAATATTTTACATAATATTTTACTTATTTTCCTCTTGGCACTGAAACAACAGGGTCAAGTAGGAAATCTGGAATATGTTCCACATTTTTCCCTTCTGTCTGTGATCAGTAAGCTGCAAGAGATGAAAGGGATTGCGACTTGAATGCTTCCTTTCTGTATTTTTTTTGAACCCTGAAAATAGTTCTATATTCTTTTTCATTCACTCATTTTTCTGCTATAATCATAAATATAACTGACTGGAAAAAATGGCAATTGTCTTCCAAAAAATTGATCACCCTTTTAGTGATTTTTAAAAAATTGACAACAATTCACGGGGAAAAAGCAAGGTTAATATTTTCATAGAAGTGTAATAGGCATGATATTTTTGACAGAGTGAGCTGTGTATCCTATGTGCCATAATATTACACGTGTATCTTAGGAGAGCAGTGTGCAGAGCTAGACTCTATTTCTTCTTGCATTTTTCTTGAATTATTCCCTCCTGTATTCAGATTTCATATATTACTGTGGCCAATTAAGTAAATCAACACATATATTAGTGTTCTAACTGTCAACAAAAAATGACACAGACTAGAAGAATTACAATTTAAGTTTCGTGTTGCATAGTTGTAGCTATATGGCAAGTAACAAACTGTGACCAGACAGCTGTATACTTAAATCAGAAAAATGACCGAATTTACAGAGACCTTATTAAATAAATATACAGCATATATAATGAATTGTATGCAAGTGGTTTGGAAATTAATTTTTTAATTCAAGAAAAAATGCCTGCTTCAGAAATATACCCTGGAATTCAAATATATTACATATAAAAATTTCAAAGTATGACTGAAGCCTGGAGAAGGAACACTAAATGCACAACACATTTAGAATAAGCTAAATAAATTTCATTACCTTTTTATTTTTCTCCGTGTATGATATAGAATTTTCTTGGTGGTTTTTTTTCCATTCCCTTTCCTTATTTGCATATGAAATAAAACAGGAAAAGGCAAGTCAAATAGTTTTTCCGTTGTCTTACAACTGAAACTGCAAGAGCTCCTTTTTAATCCCCTCCCTTTCTTTAGAATAAATGTATCATTTCCCTAAAATTGCTCAGAGATAACACCATGTGTATCTGCAGCCTGCCTGGCAATGTGCCATCTCCAGCATTGTGCTGTGCAAAGGTCTGCATTGGTATTTGTCAGTCATTTCTGGGCGATTTATAACTGAGCTGCAGTCGTTCCTCCTCCCCTCCCCCATTCCCACTACTGCAGGAATTTGTGATGAATAGGATGGAAAATCCACAGCGTGCGTATTACTTAACAGGAGGCTGTGACTACGGTTTAAGTCTCAACAGAAATCGAGAGGCCTCAGAGGAATTAAAGGGGTTTTAATTCATTTAAACTGACCAGCCCTGGTTTAAGTACTTTACGATTGTAAGCCTTTATCATCTAGGATATCTATTACACTCTATGAAGCGTGAGAAAATATACATATTTTTCTTCTTTACAGCAAAATCATTAGCCTCCTTATTCACCTACATGTCAGGCCCTTTTGAGTTACAAAACCTGCAACTACATAATTCAGCTGAGCTTTAAATGCAGAAAATATCTATTGAGAAACCATGGAGAGTTATTATGCAGATACTGTGAAATATCCTGTCTGTGTCTGACCAAAGAGCCAAAATTAAACATTACGTAGATCAAGTCCTATAACACTTGGTCTCAGTTCAGTCTCATATTGAGGGCTTCCCCTTAAGCCAAAGGCATTTTCAGTAGAAGACTGGCTGGACATCTAGACTGTGGAGCAGGTGCATTCTGTAGTGCAGAGTGCTCTCCTAGTTCCTCAGATGTTCAGCTCTAAGAAGGTGGTGGTTCACCTTGCGGGTCCTTCTCAGGGTAGAGGAAGAGGTGCAGTGAGTCTAGGTCTTCCTTTCAGCAAGAGGAAAAGTGTTGGGAGCAAAAGCCAGGACATTCCCCTGACCCTCTGAGACCATGTCAGGATACTGAAAAAAGACAAAATATAGTTTGGTGAACTTACAACTAGACATTTGTCTTTCATTATAGCATATAAAGTTTAATCTAAAACCAAGTTAATCAAATCCACAAACCAACACGACTTAAGGCTTAAAAGGTTTTCTAGGCATTATATGTGTTTTGACACAGAAAATAAAGTTTGGCAAAGACAACAGACAAAAATCACAAATGACAAAACCAAAGACTAGCAACAACTACCCTTCAAGGTCATGCTTTTTACGGCCTTGCATGTGGATAACAGCCAGGTCATTTGCAGTCCTTTAACAGTCTGCTCTCAAATGCCTCAGTGTAGAATTGAAATGACGATTATGAGAAACCTTATGATGAGGTATGTAAAATTGAGAAAGTATAGTCCTGCATATATTTGGCTAAATGAATTTTAAACCCTCTTCATGTATTAAAGAAATACATTTTCCTTCTATGATAAGGTGACTCGCTTAGTGGACGAAGGAAAGGCTGTGAATGTTGTCTACCTGGACTTCAGCAAAGCCTTTGACAGTGTTTCCCGCAGCATTCTCCTGGAAAAACTGCCTGCTTATGGCTTGGATGGATGTGTGCTTCACTGGGTAAAAACTGGCTGAACAGCCAGGCCCAAAGAGTGGTGGTGAATGGAATTAAATCCAGTTGGGTGGCTGGTCAGAAGTGGTGTTCCCCAGGGCTCAGTATTGGGGCCTGCTCTCTTTAATATCTTTGTCAATGACCCGGATGACGGAATTGAGTGCACCCTCAGTAAGTTTGCAGATGACACCAAGCTGGGCAGGAGTGTTGATCTGCTTGAGGGTAGGATGGCCCTACAGAGGGATCTGGACAAGCTGGATCGATGGGCTGAGGCCAATGGTATGAGGTTCAACAAGGCCAAGTGCCAGGTCCTGCACTTGGGTCACAACAACCCCAGGCAGCGCTACAGGCTTGGGGAAGAGTGGCTGGAAAGCTGCCTGGCAGAAAAGGACTTGGGGCTGTTGGTCAACAGCTGGCCGAATATGAGCCAGCACCGTGCCCAGGTGGCCAAGAAGCCATTAACATCCTGGCTTGTATCAGGAATAGTGTGGCCAGCAGGACTCTGGAAGTGATCATCCCCCCATACTCAGCACCGGTGAGGCCCCACCTTGAGTACTGTGTTCAGTTTTGGGCCTCTCACTACAAGAAAGACATTGAGGTACTGGGGCGTGTCCAAAGAAGGACAATAAAGCTGGTGGAGGGTCTGGAGAACTAGTCTTATGAGGAGCAGCTGAGGGAACTGGGGTTGTCTAGCCCAGAGAACAGGAGGTTCAGCGGAGACCTTATCGCTCTCTACAGCTACCTGAAAGGAGGTTGTAGAGAGGTAGGGGTCAGTCTCTTCTCCCAAGTAACAAGTGATAGGACAAGAGGAAATGGCCTCAAGTTATACTAGGGGATGTCTAGATTGGATATTAGGAAAAATTTCTTCACAGAAAGGGTTATCAAGCATGGGAACAGGCTGCCCAGGGAAGTGGTTGAGTCACCATCCCCGAAGGTATTTAAAAGACATGTAGACCTGGTGCTTAGAGACATGGTTTAGTGGTAGACTTGGCCATGCTAGGTTAATGGTTGGACTCAATGATCTTAAAGATCTTTTACAACCTAAATGATTCTATGATTCTATGATTTTTAGGATGTCCTGGTGTGAGCGACACAGGACTCATTTCTTTCCTAATGCTTGGGAAAAGCTATATTTGTGTAAGACTCTGGTGTCTGAATTAGTGAAGATATTTACTGTAGAGCCAGTCATGATGTGTGGGTTTCAAGGTCTCAGTGTTTTCGAGCTCGCCAGGTGCAGGGATGAGGAGGAGGGAGACTCGGGCAGTTGACCCAAGCTGGCCAACAGGATTGTTTCGTACCATGAACGTCACATTCAATATAAATTAGAAAGTCTGCTGCGAGGGGGGCTCCCCCTGCTTGCATTCTCCCCCTTGCTCATGCTCTTCCCCTTGATGGCTCTCCCTTGATGATGGCGATCCAGAGGACTTCTCGCCCCGGTGCCGGATCCCTGAGGCCTTCCCTTCCTCCTGAAGCTGTAGCACTCGCAGTGTCCGACATTCACTGTCCACTGCTGGGAGTGCACAGCTTCCAACTGATATAGTTTGGCTGAGTATAATCCTTGTACTGTATATTCGGGTATCGGGATCAGTATGGGTTCCTTTGTGTTAGTACGGTTAATTATCCATTTTTATCCTATTAAATCTGTTTATCTTTCAACCCCTGGGTTTTCTTGTTTTCTTCCCGATTCCCCTTCCTGGGTGGGGAGGGGTCATTGGGTGAGAGAATAATTGTCTAAGTGACAAGAAATTGTTATGGGTTTTCTCAAACCATAACATAGGGGTGTTTATAGGATTTGGCAAGATGAAGCCATTTGGTCTGCTGTCACAACTGTAGCACCACAGAGGACAGTTTCACTTTTTCAGGAGAAAGGTCTGACTACAAATATCAAACCAAGTAAGTTCAGGCTGTCAGAATTCTGAGGTTCTACATCAGTGATGGATGGCTCCTGACTGCTGGTATTCGCAAGTGTATTTTTTCTTCAGGCTTGGCTGTTTTAGTTCTATATTCCCAAATGCTATGGCATATTTTATATCCTTTTGTAGTTCGCAGCAAGTCAAATAAATATCTTGAATTGGAAGTTGACCAAGTTCCTTGATTATCCTACAGTGAGGAAAGGAGCTTTCAAGCTACCTAATCTATGTAGCTAATGTATGTCTAAAGTACTTCTCCCATTTAGTATTTTGCTTGAACTGGCAGTTGTCCAGTGTGTCTTTGTACCAAAAAAAAAAAAAAAGGAGAAAAAGAAGACTTATCTTCATTATGTCCAAGGAATTTAAATATTATTATTTGCTAAGTACTAAAAAAGCCAAAGATCTATTAAGCCAAAGATCAGCCCCAGTGCCAGAGCAGCTACTGCTGGACATACAATATTAATGGACTTACGTCACTTCAGAGTACAATTCTACCTCCGCATTCTAACACTGTGCTGAATGTGGCAAAGCTATGCATGCGGACTTTGCTAACAGCATAATATAAGTCTACAGGAATCTAGAAAAATCTCTTCTCACTGGGAGCACAGGGATATGCTGTGGCAAATTTTTGACTGCAGTTTCTTCACTACTGGCATTCGGTCTCCAGTGTGTGCAAAGCAACACAATAATTCATGGGCCAGTGTCTCCAACCCTGTTACTACCCGTCGTGACTAGTTTCAGTCATCAGTGAATGCTCAGTTAACCAAAAGCGCTGTGTATTTAATGGACATTTGTCTCTACTCACCTGTCCTTGGAATTTGTTCTGTCCAGGATGAGTCTGACACAGGAAGAAGATGAAGAAAATTACAGTAAAGAAAAGCCTTGTGAATAATAGTATGTAGAGCATTTTTGTAGTTGTGCACATCTAAATATAGTGCAATAGTGTGTGCCCAAGCAGTAAGAACAGAAAAGTCAGTTAGGGCTACCTATTGCCATCTTTGAGAACATCTTTTGTTCCTTCTGCAAGTAATATTTCATTGTGAACAAAAAGAAGGCAAATTCAAGCAAATTTATTAGCACACTTCTTAATAAACTGCCCCGCTTTATTTCAGAGATAATAATAGACTACATATGTGTTTGCACCTGACTTCTATCACTGATATTGATAGAAAAGATACATAATTTTAGAGATCATATATAGGCCTGCCAGCACAGGTTTTCCCTAGAGCTTTACCTATGTAGAAAGCATAGGGTACAAAACAACCTAAATCAAGGAGATTAATTTTAAATAACAGAACAGGAAGTCCTTTAACCACTTTCTCTGAATGTAATGTCAATAAACATTAATACAGTATAATCTGTTGAAAAATATATTATCAGTGGTACAGTTTGATGGATAGTATAAAAAGTTTAAGAATAACAATGAGTCTTTAAATGATTTAGCTTTGTCTGTTTGTCTTGCTGAATATTACTGCAAATTATCCTGTCAAATCTGTGGATAGGAATATTTCTAAAACAGTCACTACTTGCTCCAATCAATAAACTAGGTACTATCTGTTGTATTTCTGAAAATGAACATCATAAGAAAGATCTAAATTGCTTATGGACATTCTGTTGCAAGATAATTGTCAAATTATGTGAATCCAACTGCAACTATTTGAACATTAGAAATGCAATAACAACTGTTTCATAGCAAAAGTTTGAAAGGGTCACAGCATTACGGCACTTCTGTGACTAATAATCACTCTTAGCTGGAGAGAAATTCCATTAAATCAGTGGTAAAATCATTGTAATAGAAAACATACATTTTCATTTGAATCAGTGTGAACATGATTAGGAGGCTCAAGTCAGTATTAGTTTATACTTACTTGCATGTCAAATCAGAGCATTACATAATTACTTGCTTATGCTCTTTTGTGCATGTTTGCCTACACAGACAGTAAATTTACTCTGCCTTCCCTTATAATAAATTCAACCTTGTTGTATTAAGTTCTTTGGGTAACAAAAATAGATTAGATGTATGTCTATGCCCTCTACAAAGCAATACAGAAATTCCTAAAAATGCTGTCTTCTTGAAAACCAGGCACTGGAAATTTCTATCACAACTTTTATGTGAAGTTGTTTATTTTTATTATAATTTTTACTGAAAAGTTTGGCTTTTATAGAAACGTTTCTTTTTCATTGGAAAAATAAATTAGAATATAGAATCACAGAAGAGCTGACGTTGGAAGGTGCCTCTGCAGATCTGTAGTCCAAGGCCTCTGCTAAAGAAGGGTCAGTTACTGGTGTCCAGTTGGGTTTTGGATATCTCCAAGGATGGAGACTCCACAACCTTTCTGGGCAACCTGTGCCAGGGCTTGGACACCTTCGCTGCAGAAAAGCTTTTTCCTGTTTTTAAATGGAATTTCAGTTTGTGCTCATTGCCTCTTCTCCTGTCACTGTGCTACACTGGGAAGAGTCTGTCTCTGTCTTTCTCACCCCCCACCTGCAATCAGGTTTTTGTACACATTGATCAGATCCCCATGAGCCTTCTATGCTCCAGGCTGAACCACCCCATCTCTCTCAGTCTTTTCTCATATGACAGATGGTCTGTCCCTTCATCATCTTTGTTGCGCTCCAGTAAGTTTCTGGCTGTCTTGTACCAAGGAGCTCAGAACTAGATCCTCAGGTCCTCTGCAGAGCTGTTTCCCAGTTGGTTAGCCACCAGTGTTTACTAGAGCACTGTGAGAAATGAAGTGTTTTCGTGACTATTCAACTTGCAGCAGATTTGGAAATGTTATTGAGATGTCTTTCTGTACAAATGTATCGGTCAGAACTTACCACAGGCATAAATAAACTGCTATAGGCAGCTTGAAAATGAAAATACATGAAAAAGGAAACAAAAACTAATTTAAAAGAATCACTCAAGTTAACCACATCTATAAAAAAATTAACTGTTGGCCTTATGTATCTTCTTCACTTGTAACCTACAAAAGTGATTTGAAGCTGGGTTGTCAAAAAGGTTTCTGATGGTAAAAAACCAGTAGTATAGCTCTACCTTTATTTTCTTCTTTAGGCCAGAAAAATATTCAATTTCTAGTAAGTTCTAATTAACAACCAGATTTACACCAAGATCAGCAAAGCTGGAAAGTCTGCTGCTTAGCAAAGTAACTTTCTTGTCCAAATCCTGGATGACACGCAACTAGGTGCCTAGATGACATGGCAGAAAGGGGCAAGCAGATTCAGCCCATACTGTCTGACACAGGTACTTATATTCTGCCTTCATTTTATCTGTCTTTGTTCCTCTTGCTAAATTAGTGTTATGGTTTTTAGTCTGATTGCACTACTTTGAACTCCTGAAATGAAAAACAAGTCACTTGCTGAACAAGGGCCGTGTGATACAAACAGTGATACACAGGCTGTGTAGCCTGACTCTCAGCCTGACGATCTCTGTGGTTGTCAAAAGCAAAGGTTTCTCAGCTGAAAGTATGATATGAGAGGTTAGATATAGCAAAACCACTACATCTGACCTATGAACCTATGCTGCCTTTTGGCAGAAAAAGATAAATAGTCATCTTCCAATTAGCTCAAAGTAGGAACACAAAGACAACACATTCGAGAAACAGGAACAATAACAGGTCATAAAGCAAGTAAATCTTAAACAGCAAACTGTGGAAGAAAGCAGCAGTTCACAGAAGGAAAGACAGAGAAGACACACCATGCCACAGACTAGTCAGAAACTACCATAATGCTGATTGTGGGAAAAGCTAATGAGGCCAGTGTGGTTGTTAATCTTCCTTTGACTCAAACAAGAGTTATGTACAGGCAAAGGAGGCACAATTGAGCCAATTTAAAACAACTTAAGAACCTTCATAGTGAAACATAATGCAGGTGAGATGGAATAGGTCTGCCCACGCTCAGGTTCTGGAAGAGCAGTTCCCCGAGTCTGGGGCCAACATTTTCTGCTCTGTGTCTTGCCCCAGGGGTGTGACATAGGGCGCTGAGACAGGAGGCATTGGCACTAAGGGACAGCCTGTCTCAGGTAAAAAGTTCTGGCTCACGTTTGGGCAGTCATTTGCTTGTGGAATCCCAAATTATGTCTGACAGCAGATGTTCATAGAAATCTCCTGAAAAAAAGTTTTTGTGCGAAGCTTACTGAGGCCAGTGAAAGCTTTTCTGAACTTAACTTCTTGCCTAAAAAATTTCCAGTCCTTACCTTAACTCGTCCCAGTCTTATCACCAGTAGCAGCCACAGGTACTTCTCTGTGCATTTTCCCACATTGTCTGCAATGGATGGGTAATTTTACCACCTTTATTTACAAACCCATTGCCTTGTACTCATGTAAATGCTTTCTAAAGCACTGCTTCTCTTTAAACCCACAGAACTGAATTTAAGAGAAAAGAAAACCCTCAAACCCAACATTGTGAGCCTTGGTGTTTTCTACTGGGTCCAATCCACTGCGTATCTGAGTCAGAGAGTAGAGACAGGGAACACCTTTATTTGTGCATTGTATTAGTTAAGGATACTGTTAGTATTAAATAGCTTACAGACAATAAAATTAAGAGATCACTTTTGCACCTGTCCATCTTTTGTATCATATAATGTTGACAGCCTCCTTTCTCTTAAAAAAACAATAATATCATGTAGCTTGTACAAGTTTTTGGTTTTTTTCCCCTGTTACAAAATGGTTATGCAGTTTTTGTGTCTTGCTGAGCCTTAGTATGGTTTCTTTAATTCAAAACAAATGTGCATGCTGCATTTTTCAACACAATTAAAGACTAGCTCCTGATAGAAAAATAGCGTTAGAATGAATTAATTGTTGGTACTAGTTTGATACCAGATACAAAGAATCTGGTTTTAATTAAGTGTCCCTCTGGTGAAAATGCTGTGTTATAAAAATGACAACTCAGCATGCATTTGAATACTGCATTATAACTTTCATGTCATGTTTGCATAGTTTACTGTTTTATGAAATGTATTGCTGTGTTCTGCCCTACTGGAATTGAATTAAATTATGAAACTCAAGCTGGCACAGAAATAATGGACTGAGGATGTGTATAGCATTAGATTCTTCCCTCTCCTCCTAATAACAAATAAACCAAAATGTCATCTGGTTTCATTTTTTTGGAGGAAGTGGAGCGGTATAGAAAAGTCAGGAGGAGCGCTTTCATACTTTTTAATACTGGCATTGCAAGATGATGTAAAATTCTGAAATAACTTTTGCCTGGCTGGAGGAACAATCAGAAGAAAGTGCTTCAAACATAACAAACAAAATCTCTTTTGTTACGATTTTATTTTTGGAAAAAAATCATACTGTGGGACTGTCAGTGCAGCTGTGACAGTATAATTCAGGACAGAGCACATAGGAAATATATCTCCTTCAAAACTGAGACTGAGCTCTTAAGATCAGTAAAGCCCCATGAGACTTTTCACAGCTTCAAGGCCTTAAGTTAGGGTGTCCCAGCTATTTCAAATAGGGAGGGTTTTCTGCTTATCTGCTGTCCTCCCTCATCTGCCCTAGCCAACATGTTCTGCTTTTCCTTTCATCGGCTTCTGCACGTGAAATGATTCTTCAACTTCCCAACCTAGTTTTGGATTCTTCCTCCGATTTAGGCAAGGGAAGAAGACCTAATTGAAAATGATTGCTTAATGTGTGACTACTTGATGTTTAACAGACATTTCTGTGGTATTTAACAGTGAAGTGTTTCACTTATCTGACCGGGTTTTTGGAAGCTCAGTGGTTTGAAGTGCCTGGGAAATACTGAAATAAAGGTGCTTAATATGCATGAATATTTTGCTATTTCATCCTGAAAAAAGCAGTTATAGTTTTTTGAAAGCATTTAGGCTATATTTTAAGTGATGTAAAAGATAAGCAAGGTTACATATCAGATTTAAATTGCTCAGAAAAGTTGTATGACTTGTCATAAATATTTATGTTGCTTCTAAATTAAAGGATCTCTTTTAGTCATTGATCAATTTGTAGTTGACTAAAATGAACTTAACGTGCCAATCATCCGTGTAGGAAAAGTATTAAAACAGGTGTAAGATAAAGCTGGCATGGAGACTTTTTTTCTTGGTTTTTTCGCAATTAAACACAGCATGTTTGATCAAATTGTTTCCTTTCTCCTTTGGAGAAGAAAACCAACAGTCACAAGGAGAAAAAATACCCTTGGCATTCCCTTAGAGGGTTATCCCATCATCAGAATGAACATCTACCGAACTTGGTGAGCAACCCATGGATTGTTCCTCAGCCACCCCAGGAAAAGTTGGCCATCTTCTGTTTCAGGTGAAAATCTGTGCCTCTGGTCCACAGCCCATCCCATCAACACCAAGGAAGATGCCTATTAAAAAGAGAGACAAAAAATCATAAAGGAAGGTAACAGTAATAACATTTGAGATTGTCGGTCACTGGGTTTTTTTTAAAGTTGCAGAAGTAGCAGAAGAAAAAGGGAGGCTTGAGTGGGCAAGTACCAACAGCCAGAGTTAGTGAAGGGAAACTAAAGAGTTTAAAGCTTACGGCAGAAGAGGATAATGAAATGGTTACAACAGATGGGACTTACGCTGCCAGAATATAACTAGCTTAAAGTTCAGCATCCAGTCAAAACTAGTTGTCCGGTCTCCATCTGTGGAGCTTGCTCTGAGGCCTTGCATGACCCTGTCTGAGGCTGTTGTGTAAAGTGCACGGTATAAATAACTTTGGTCAATATACTTACTCTCTGTTGACTATAAAGGGAGTTGAGATAACTGCCTTAGAGAAAATACCTAACATTTCTATGGCTGTACTTAGAGGGGATGAATCTAATCGGGATGATGAGCAAAATTTGGAAGGAAGAGGGTGTTCAGTTCCTTTATGAGGAACTGAAAAGAAGGTAGTGTGAAGGAAGGTGATAAAAAAGAAAAGAACAAACTAGGAAGGAGAAGTATAAGAAATTAAAAAAGGATGCAGAACATAACAAAAATATAATCATTAGTCACATTTAAAATGAAAGCTGATATCTCTGTATGTTAAGTTCAGAAGTCTACAGATTCAGGCTCTGAAAAGACCCAGGTGCATTCCCTGTCAGCTGAATTTTCCATTATATTTATCAGAAAAAGGTCTATGGAGAAGTGCCTGTAAGTATGCAGCTCCACCTTTAGAATCACAGAATCATAG
>VZSF01007414.1:1235563-1249471 GCA_013398295.1 Chionis minor | reverse complement strand
CGGCTGAGGCCAAACCAGGACACAGGGACAGAGGCAATCGGGTTTGTTTAGCTCAAGAGGGCTGAGGGGAGAACACCAGCTGCTGTCCTCACCTACTTAAGGTTAAGAGAGTAGATGGAGCCAGTCTTCTCAGCAATGCATGAGAAAAGGATGTGAGGCAATCACTGTAAGGTCAAACAAGGGAACTTCCACTCCAATATAGGAAAAAATCTTCCCCAGAGAGTGGTTAAGCACAGGGTCACGTACCCAGAGAAACTCGGAAATCTCCCTCCTTGGAGATTTTCAAAATGCAATTGGACAAGGCCCTCAGCAACCTGATCAAGCTTTGATGCTTGCCTTGCTGTGAGCAGAGGGCTGGACCGAAGATGTCCAGGAGTCCCTTCCAAAGTACATTTCATTATGACCTACACCCATATTTCCAATATTATTTCACATTGTCATAGCTACCTAGTGTTAAGTGCTAGTTCCAATTTGAGCTTCCAGTTCATGGAAAATGTTGACATTTGGCAACTACTTTTCAGTTTTGAACAAAACAAATTTTTTAAAAAATTATTAAGAATAAAAAAAAGATTTATTAAATCAAAAGATTGTTTTGAGACTACAGAAAGTTAAGTATATTGATTTAAAATATATTTTTTATATTACATTTAATGATTTTTATTCATAGATTATTTTCTGAAAAGATCATGAATTTGTAATAGCAACTCGTCCTCATAAATTCTAACTTTGTTGTTTAGGAGGAAGACTTCTATTTTTTTGTATGCAAACATGCTCTGGGGGAAGATGTGGCTTATTTTATTTCAATCTACCATATACTGTAAGTTGTGGCAAACTACCTTCTACCTTTTCATGGCTATTTATTGAGAATGTAGTAAACACATGAAAAGCGGATGCTACTGAACATGAAAACGTCCTTCATCAACATGTTAATTAGCTGTTGATTTAAATACCTTTTTCAAGGAAAAAAAATCTTCTAGTCAACCTTTTGGACAGAACTGCTCCATTTTCTCTTAACACTTTGTGACTTCATAATTTCTCTACTTCTCCAATAAAAAGGCCTGGCTAAAGAAGCCTTAATTTCTCATGCAGAAGAAAAGTAGATTCCAGAGGTTGAAAAGGGTGGGGGGAAGTTAAAGAAAACCCCAAACAACCCAACAGCTTTCAGTCTTTATTTATACCCTCGGAAAGCAGAAAGGGACATCTACCCCTATCTTTCTTTTGCTGCCAAGTCACTTCTGAAGGCTACCTGGTGACACCAAAACTGTTCTTGAGGTCCACAGAGATTATTCTGTTGCCTTGCTGGCAGACTTTAGAGGTCAAGGAGGTAGCCATACTGTGCTGCAGCCACCTATGGCTGTTGCTCTATACCACCTCCATTTGAGTCTCAAGATCCATTGCTCCAAAGCATAAAACTACCCAGGAACCCAGTTCTTCCGCAGCTGCAAAAGAAGGGCTGCCAAGGGACTGAGCTAAAGAAGAAGTCATAGTGCTGAAAAACCAGTTTCACTGAAGACAGTACTTAAGCTGACTTAACAGGGCAGGTTTTGACCTGCTGCACAGGAGAAAGCCGGCAGCATTCACAATTTCCTTCTCCTGCTGGTATCTGGAGGTAAAAGGAATTTCCTAGTTACACAGTTGACTAGTTACTCAAATAGTCTAATGCCAGATGGACAAATACACATACATGTATTTCAAACCAGCTAACTAAAAAGTCAAAATGCTAGTATGTTTGGTAAGAAGAAACCAGTGCTGAACTTCTAGAACGGAACTATTTGGATTTGTCCTCAGGGTGTGCTGGACGCGTTTGCTGAAGTCTGCTGACAACAAAAGCATTCAAACAACATCTCTGCTATCGATGGGGTATGGAGGAGGTGGAGCAGTGATTTCTGCTTCCGCCATATGACTTCCTCCTCCTTCCATCCCACAGGATTGACAGCACACCTACCCAAAGCTGCACCGCCTACCCTTTCAACGCATGGTCACCCCTAGTGACCTCTGCTCTACTCACCTACCTCTGATATTTGGGCAGAAGTCCACGGAAAAGCTACAGATATATTCCCAAAAATTATGGTACAGTGCTTTTTTTACTAGTCTGTGAAGAAAAAGAGTGAAAACATCACATGACATGCTAAGAAAGGCTGTGACAGGTTCAGAAATACTCCCAATATTTCTGAATGTCAAGGTTCTGTCTTAAGCTCCCAACACACTCACATTTCTAAAAACTTTCTGTTGTCATCAGGTTCAACTATCATCTAACTTCTGAAGCCAACCTTTCTATCAGTCACTTGTAGCGTATTTCAGAAGTATAAAATCACAATTTTGTTATGGACCTGGCTTTGACAGCATTACAGCGTTAAGACCACACATCCCATAAACTCTCTCACAATATGCCCAGTGCCTGCAACTTCAACCAAATCCATTCTTGTTCATGGTCTCTGTAATGCTCCAAATATATATAAATTTATCTATATTACAGAAAAGGGCAATCTTTTGCAGGAAGCACATTGTTTTACAGCTCATTCCTTACCTTAAGTACAAGGAAGGTCTATTTTTCTAATCAAATTGAATTTAATCAGCAGTATAGCTCCTGGGTATTCATTTCAGGTCTACAGTAAAGAGCAAGCTTAGAAAGTGAGCAGTAAAAACATTACATTTCCTTTTTAACACAAATCTACAACTGCCTCATCCTCCTCACTCAGATGTTTGGCAGCTTCCCCATTAGCTTCACTACGAGACAGTCAAGCCCATCACACGCAAAGTTTGCTAACATTTCTCTAAGAGGTTTTCTTTTTGTTCCTCATTGGTTACACAACTATTTTAATACAAGGCTATAACTAGTCAAAATTCATATCCATTCAATTTGATTTTTTCCCCCTGCATAGGGGCAACTCAGTTGCCATACACAGCACAAACCGCTGCCTAGCGATGGCAAGGCACAAGCAGATTGTCTCAAACTCTGCGTTGCCACAACAACATGAAGCAAGTTAAATGGTTCAGTGATACCAATGCAGAATAAACACGCTCCAGCACCATTTACTGACTTATTTTCTTTTTTAAGTGCTTTCCTGAATTGTCAATTACTTTTTCTTCAAGGAACATGGACGGTGCTGCTAAAATTTTTGCTCCTTGGAAAGTCTTCGTTGATGACTGTGACCTGCCAAGTATGACTTCATGAGGTTTTTGGCTTTCATCACCACTGTACACTCTCAGATTATTTCATCACCAAAATGAAGTTAAACATCAGCAACTCTGTTAGCAGCAGCTGGGATGCAGGGTTGGATTTCATCTCAATCTGGCACCTACAATGTCAACAAATGCTCCAACTACTCCGGGTTGCTGTCCACAGTTCTTCAACTGCCTGGAGCAACAGGCACCTACACAGCACCTTTTCACCTGACACTAAAGCAGGTTAGCAGAACTACACCCTAGAAAGGCAGGTTTGTCACCAGTGACTCCAAAAGGTGCACACCTATTAGCAGCCACATTGTGGAAATCTAAAGTTAACTAATCTCAAGTTAAATCTCATCATTTTACTCAAAGACTTTCCCCTCAAAGTGGTCAATCTTCATGCAGTAGTCAGAGACGAGGCCCCATTTGATGCTCTTTTGTTCTTGAGTTTGCCATGGGGCAGAAAGTGGTTAGAAATAATTTCAGCTGGGAGGTGGAAAATATTCTTGGAAGCAGAACTTGCAAAAATATTTTTCTTCTTCCCACAGGTGTTGCGAGGTTCTTTCTCTGTTCAGAAATGGAGATAATCTCACTCTACAAACTCTTTCATTCAGTGAAGGCAATTCTATTGTTAGGTAATTTGGCATGCAGACAGCATGGGAGATTAGTATTATTTAATTTCACCTGGAACAGAGGAGACAAAGGCTCTAATTCTACTGTCCACCACTGTGAGTTCCTCCATGCATGAGTTTTCAATCTTCTGTAAAGTTTTTGTTTGTTTGTTTGTTAAATCACGGCCAAATGACAAAAAAGGCGATAAAAGCCTTTCAGCAAGGAGCATGGAAACAACAGTGGAATAAAATTAGAAAGCTAGGTCTACCAAGCCCCACAACTGCATCAGGTTCAGCTTCACACTCAGTTACATTACTTTGGTCCTTTGCAAATTTGTCAGCAGTTTGCATCATTCTGTCATGTTCTTTCCCCTCACAGATGTGTTCCTAAGATGAGGGAACACATACGCTCTCCTCCACTGACTACAACATACATCATACTCTAGCTGTAGGTAAGTACTCCCTCTCATGTACTCTTTCTTTATGTAAGGAACGAGTAACATTACTTACCAGCCAATCTTGGGAACGTGAGGCAACATTGCTTTAGGTTCTTTTCATATTACCTTACCAGAAAAACAATCAGAACAGTGGCTAATAAACTTGGAAGAAGGTCTCACAGAATGGTGTTTGATAACTAATAGATATTGGGGATGCAGCCCCTCTGGAACTAGAGCATACTGACTGTAAATTTAGTTCTGATTTTATTTTGGAAGCACTTCACTGAGATAATGTCTTACCTCTGGAGCATTTGTAAATATATTTGATATCTCTCTCTAGTATCAGAGGAGGAAAAAAGGTCAGCATATTTAGTCAGTGATAAATCCTTGAACTAAAAAAAACCCCCCACACTAAAGTAGCTAGAATTTCACTTTGTTAATATTAAAGCAAACAGCTCTTTGGAGGAGGCAGTGCATGAAAAGTTTTGCTTAGTTCTGTTTTATGAAATGATACTGGAACTACAAAGAATTCCTCTATTTCTGGTTGGTCAAAAAATTGCACACGCTATTCTGGAAGGCAGCTGTGTGAAAAATCCTTCAAAATAAGAAACAAGAATAATTATTTGCAACCTGCAGCTGAACATGAGATAAAGGTGCCAAACCTCTGGTGATCCACATCTGAACTTGGATTTTGTCGTAAGTAAAATGGGTCTGTTCTGTTCACTGTTGTTACTACCTGCAACATCTCTGCATCAGGGCATTATCCTACTCCATGGCACAATTCAGTGTAATTGGCAGACTCCAAAGAAAAAGAGACAACTAGAACATGGAACTAAGAAGAGAAAAAGGTCACAACACATATCAGGGATGAGGTGTACTCAGTAACTTCACACCTGCTCTTGCTTTGCCTTTCTTTTCACCAGCTTCTGAAATCAAAGCAGAAATCACAAATGCTATACAATCTTCCCCTCAATAAAAAAAAAAACCAAGAGGCAGACGGTCTCTTCCTATAGCTCACATCCCAAGTTAAGAATAAATAATGCTCTTAATGCATTACTAACAATACCAAGTCTACAAAACATAGCCTTCTATGAAATGCATTTATATAACCAGCTATTATGATAATCTAAAATGCAGCCTTAATATCAAAGCTGGAAGTATAGAATGAGTTAGCCTTTGAAAAAACAAGACACATCTCTATTTTGAGACAAAAAAAACCCATAAATTTTTCCACCAAGTCCCTCACAGAATCCATTAATATATTTATAAAATCATTTAGCCCTCACCACATGACCTCAGTATAGCATCCACTGATCTGTAGCCAACACAGCTGAGGAAGAGAACACAAGCTGTTCTGTTTGCTTCTTTCGCATTGCTGTCACAGTACAGGCTAATAAGGGCGTACCATCTTACGTTTTCAGAGACACAGCCTTTTGCGTTTCTAAACTGATAAAGCAACCATATACACATGCTTGCATGTATCTATACAGACATATTATATATGCCTGTAGTAATGGCATTGTAACTTTCTGCAAACAGTACTGAAGCGAGCTTACACTAGTTTATGTTATGTCTGACAGGCTCAGAGACCTTATGAAACAGCTGGAGGTAGATGAAACATTGGAAAGAGCTGACAGTTTCTTCATGGAGGATAAAGTCAGAGACTGATGTGAATAAAAAAGAAAGAAAAAAAAAAGGTCCTTGTGATGCAAAAGGGCTATGCATGTATGGGACAGTCATGGATTATGCACTTGAACAACTCCCCTTCCCCTCAGTCCCTTCAAGAATAAGAAACATTGTGGGTGACCACCAAAGGCAGTATTCATTGTGACACGATGGCAAAAGATGGGAAGAGTTCACATGCTATGTGCACGCTACAAGAAAGGTTGGACTAAATGTAAACAACTGGATACCAGTAAATAGTGAAGCACGGGGGTGGGGGAAGATCATTTTTGTGTAGTAGAGCTGGCTTCTACACAGACAGCAGAAGTAAAAGGTAGCTCTGAAACATGGGAATTAACAAAGCCCCCATCCCTATAGATCCACAACTTGTGGGCAATTGACTTCACCATGCAAAAAGGTGCAAGACTGAATAGTAAAGCTTTTCCGATCATAAAGGCATTTAAGAAGTCTAGCTCTCCTCCTATTCTCCCTACTGAGAGACTTTTGCTCAGAGGGAACTTCTACAGTCTGTGTCTTCCACCAGCTACCTATTCCATCCAGCCCTCAGGAGTAGCATCTTTAAGCTTCTCCTCCTCTGTTACACCAGACAGAAGCTGGCTCACATACTCAGACCTGTTGCTGTGCGAGGGAGGGAAAGCTTAAGTGACACAGACGTACTCATGTACAACAGGACCATTTCCTTATAAAACCCATCCTTCACTTGAGGAATAATGGAGCCTGAGGTTGCAAAAAAAAAAAAAAAAGACCAACCAAAAAAACCCCTCACCCAAAAAAACCCCCAACTACAAAAACCCCCTCCAAAAGTTTTACTAATTCCTAGTTGTCTGATATGAAGCTTTGCAAGTGACCATCCTTTCTTCTTTTCCACCTATTACTGAAAGACTAGCTTTTTGTATTACAGATGAGCTACTGTTTATTAGCATGACCATAATTTATTCACTCAGGCCCAAAAGAATTTCACATTCATTATTAGCCAAACTTCTGGTAAGTCTTTGCAACCTGTATTTCTTTATCTGTACTTCTGTGGAGCTGAAGTTTCAATAAATATCGATTGCAAGAATCCACTACTGCTCATGTACATGAAATGCTAAAAGTATGGGCATGAACATCTATCACTTTCATGCTAATGATTAAAATGATCACAAATTGAAAACATAGGATAGATAAATCTGCCTTTTTATCATGTACAAGGAACATCAAAGCAAGCTATGGATGTTTCAGGTAGCTGCATCCAAGTAAAGTATCGCTTATTTCATGAATTAAAGTAGCAGGTTTTTTAAACCATGGGAAAGCTTACACTCCCCAAATATAAAGCCAAGAAGGGGTGGGAAGTAATTTGTGCAAAACTAGAAACATTAGATTCTTCAACAACGTATGCAAAAAACTACCATACAGGCCATTCTAGAAAACAAAATATTTACTCAACAACAGCACTGTCAAAACAGTCAACATTTTTATACTCTGTTGAATTAAATATAGTCTGTACAGCAGTAGGCCTTCCCCCAACCCCTTTTCTTTTTCTGAATTCATAGCTGATTTTTGGTCTTTAGAAGCAGCAAAATACCAGACAAGCAAAAATATGGAAGGCTTTAAATGGAATTATTTGATGTGGCAAAACAGCTTTTAGGGACCAGAAGTGTTTCATGGAAAATTGTTTCCTGCTGTGTTAGGAAACTGTATGATCAAGAGTAAAGAAGTAGTTACCTACTTAGATATTACTGTTATGCATTATTCCTTTCCCTTCGAGTACCACAAATGAAGTCAGCAGCACAGTCTGTCCTCGTGGTCAGTAGAACAACTTACTTGCATTTAATCTTTTCTTACCATTGCCTTTCTTACCTTCAAATGAAATCACTGACTGTACAGGTATTTATTTTCTTGCTAGGCAAAGCATTTAAATAAGAGATCTCTATCTCCACTTTTTGAAGAGGTGAGCTAATCCCTTTTATTTTCCCTTGTGTTTTTACTTCCCTTCCATATGCACAGAAGTGATTTGTGGGTCCTTTTACATGATTTATTTGGCTCAGTTTCTACCGCTTTAGTGTATTTTGCTACTTCCCTGGTTTTGAGTCACTGCCGTTCCCTCTCCCTTAACTTTCAATCCTCTGAAACCGTAAGCCTCCTACCATTACATCTTGTAAGACAATTTTCAGTTTCTGCTCCAAGTCTTCTAGCTTTCTCTCTACATTTACACTAGGTTTTATGGCATAAGCGCAGCTCAGAGAAATTATCCTTATATCCCTGAGACCACATTCCTTATTCTTGTTTTTGTTCTGAACAGTTTCTTCTTTTCAGAAGTAATGCTACTTTAAGAATTGCTTTAAAGAAAGGCGGTGCATAAGTGAGGCTGCTTCTACAACATGTCAGCAGTCAACACTTGTCAAGGATGCATAACCAAGAATATTGTTTTCCCATTACAGGCTGATACTCCAACAGGAATCATAACACGAACAACACCCTAAAATAATTATATCCAACTGCATGGAGAGGCCTGATTTGGTTATCGGCATCTCAAGACCACATCAGCAGCAAGAAACGACTGAAATGCTAATGCAGCAATATGTATGTACCTTTAAAAAGAGAAGAGCTCTCCGACTGTTCAAAAGGAAAATAAAAACCACCACCCAGAAGGAAACTGGAGTGATTACATGAAGAGCCACTTAGCTGTATCTCAGCCTGTTTGCATGTCCTATTATTTAAAATACAGCCATTGCTTTTCCAGTCCTTCCATTCTATTTTCCCCCTCGTAAGTCTCCTTGAAAGAGCCTGGACCTGCAGAAGAAACATGTCTTTGACAGCCACGCAATTATTCTTTGAAAAATCCATTAGGTACCAGTTCAAGTTGTTCCTCAAGAGCAGTCTGAAAAACAAGCATACTTAGATACTTTTATGTATAATGAGCACTGACTAAAGTTTAACTTGCATTTAGGAAATAAATACAGCTGTTTTTCTGGAGTTAACAGAAGAACATGACCAGCTCAGCTACTGTACCTCAGTTTTATGTCAACAAACATGTTTTGCATGTTTGTGCACCTGACTTCGTCTCTCCTATTTATAAAAGAAAAGATCTTCTGGCATGACATTATACAGCAATGTACAGTATAGAAGAATCTGGTTTGAACGGTCAAATGGCATTTACTCAGAAATAGGGTTATATACAACAACCACAAGTATAATGTTTTAGTTATGGTATGTTGGAATAGAAAGAAAAAAATACAGTTAAAACTGTTTCTATTTCCATATACAACTTTTATTGCAATACCTGTAGTCTAATTGTACAGATACAAATATAAAATGACCCATGGCAGACGTTAAACCTGCCCAAATAGCGAGAAATTAGTTCGGTATTAGAGCCAAAGTTGACAGGACTTCAACAGGTGATACGAAGCTTCCCCACTCTCTCTCCAACAACAACCAGGATCCACCATATTTTTGGTCCAAGATGTATATGCTTTAAGTTGGCAGCTGAGTCTATGAACGAGTGTATTTACCCCAGATGTGCAGCATAAACACAGAAGCAATAAAAAGAAGACTCATGACCAAAACTGGAACAGGCCCACTAAAAATAAAGAAAAAAAAATGAATTAAGATAAAAAAAAAATCTGCTTTGTCCACAGGCCAGTCATTATCGGCCAAGTGAACTCACCAGTTCATAAGCAATTGTATGAGAAAACTCTTATTCCATTCCTATAAAAATACCTTAAAGTACACAAATGACAGCCATCTCTACCAAAAACTGCTGCTGCCCCTATGTTTTTTAAGATACGGTTTCACACACCCTAAATGTTACCTAACTATAAAGCACAGTATAATTTAAAAAACCTGCACTTATTTAAAAAAGTAATTAATGGTTCATTATTACTCATCGTTGTGAAAACTATCTCCCAAAAGTTATCACTTCAGATTGCCACCTGAGCAGAGATGCAGCAAGATACAAAAACCAACAGAGTCCTCTAGCGGCTAGTAAAATTTTGGCATAAATTTGCATTAGGTGTTTTTTCAGAGGTTTTATTTCATTTGAAAACAATCGCAGCAGTGGGTGAGAGACAGGGACTTCTGTTTTCTTGAAAAAGATACACAGCATGTCAAAGTTAACCGCATCATTAAATCATTGCCTAAAATGCATAAATTAACAGATTTCGTAACTTTTTTACTTTCCACTTTTATACAGTTTAGAAACTGTATAGCGTTTTTAAAAAACCGTTTAATCTTAGGGCACATGTTGAGAGACTAAATCAGCTGTTTCACGCTGCTTTGAGACACAACAATTATACGCACTATTCCACAATTACACACACTCAACACTGCTTCCCACAATTCACTTCGTACAACCTCATTTCTGATTTTCAACCTGCTATTGAGAGAAACACCATGAATTCTCTTATCCAGCCTGGATTAGCCCCCAGGCTATTGTTTATAAAGAGGTAAATGTTACTTGAATATGAAGTAAAAAAATTGAAACAATTTACTAACATATTCTTCTACAACATCATGGTCCATATACTTCCAGCGTCCGTTACTGTAATCTTACATAGAGTTTTAAAATTCAATTATTATCTATCATACTTAGACTTACTTGGGTATGGAGAATGCTGAACACAGACATAAAGCATTTAGCAAATAAACCAACGACAAAACATGCAAAATTAAAAAAGTGTCCCCACCCCCTCACAGCCCCCCCCCAGTGACTACCTAAGCAACCCCTATCAAGGGATATCTTTCACTAAGCAACAGAATGTACTTCTCAATCCCCAGGGTTTTATACATATTTTATGTCCCACATAATATAAATCATAATGATATCAGGCGCACAAAGCCCTTACACTATATCTGTATCTGAATTACTATTTAATTAATTTGAGCCTTTAGTAGTGTAATATGTAAGCTACTATTTATTGAAGGCACAAAGCAATAGACAAGCATCACTAACCAGAACAGAGCAATATGGAAATAAACAGGGGGGACTGTTTGCGTGTTTGGTGGGGGTTTTTTTAAACATGCAGATGACATTGATCCCCCTACAGAATAATCAGCTTTCCAATCCTGACACGTGTATCTCGTTCCTTCCAGTCCCAATAACAACCTGCTGAAACCCTGCTCCATACACCTGAATCTCCTCAGCCCACCACACAGTTTAAATAAATAAGCAAACCAATTCAGGCACCTCTAAAAATTTGGTACTGCGCATTCTCAAACTGTCTTTCATAAGGCTGTGTGTTATACCACAAGCCCAATTTGATTCTCTACCATGACTCCACAAGAAACAACACCTATAACTCTTTAAACAAGAAAGTTGAAGACAAGGTACAGGAACCATAGTACCAAGTGCCATAGAAAGAGTAACAAGTTTGGTTTTAATCTTCTTTTCAAAGTATGCGATACTCAATCTGAGTTTTAAAGAGAAAAATACCATATCCCACTCTCAACCAGATTCCCCACATCATTCTTTTGCTAATATTGTTTTTTAAAGTCATATAGATTTTGTAGCATCCTGTACTACAGATAAATGTACTTTCCTGAGGTGAACCAAACTTGCTTATTCAACATATTTATTATTTCTGATGTTGAGTACAGCTACTAAATACCTGAAGCATCAGAGGTATAATTATGCACAATATAAAATATAAAGCTTTTGATCTAGAGTGGAATTCTCCTGATCATAACTAGCATGAAATAACCTCTTATCAGGTGCTTTTATGTATTTTTTTCACAGTAATTGTAAGAGCTCATATTTTAAACAACGTTGAAAAAGAAAGCACAAAAAAACCCACCACCAGGCTAAGTTTTTCCATTGACTTATGCAGGAGTGATCACAACCATTTTTAGAATCAACTCTGGCTGAAGCACTTTACTGAGGCAACCACAACCCGTCTATAACCCATTTTCACTTTTAAGCTTACTGGATAGGACGGAGATCTTAACAACTGGTTGCTGTGGAAAAAATATACATAGAAAAATACATGGAAAGCTGTAAGCAAGGAAGTTGCTACCAAGTCATGGTTCAGAAAATGTTACATGTAACGTGCAGGCAATTTGTAAAACTAACTGGCTTTTACGGATTGGTTTCTTCAATTAAAAGCCTGACCATACAGCTACCCATAGCAGCCTACAAAAATAACACTCCCAGGGTTCCAAAACCTTAAAATTGGGAACCACTGTGTTGCAACATAAATGGAAGGGAAAAATCTATCTGCTGACCTGCTTGTATTGAAGACTGAAACAACTGAGTGGCTGTTCAAGCTGCTTTGACAGCTTGTATCACAAGTCTACTGAAAAAAAAAATCTACTTAATGATAGAACACTTCTATTTCTCATAGTCTGGGTTTTGTTTTTTTTTAATTGAGGTTTAGCAGATCAAACAACCCAGAAAACAGTTGCCCTGACTACCTGCATAGATTTGCTTTTGAACACTATTGCTAGTCACTGTCTTTTTATTTTCTTTGCCTTGTCTCCTTTCTGGGTTCAGAATGGAGAACGCAAGACCTGCAGTAGCTGAACACCACTACTTTGATGGTTTGCTGTATAATTTTTGGTTGTTTTTAAAAAGTCAAGCACATATGAAAATGAAAACACCTAAGACAACTTCAGAGGAAGGATTACTCATGGAACAATCACTAACTAGACTATCATCAGCACTCCCCCAAATGTTTTGGTTGTGCAGCCAGCAGCATCCCTCTTTAAAGGGCTCCATAATAAAATGGTAATGCCTTCTAGAAAAAAGAAGCAATAGGGACATGGCTGAGTGTCAAGTCTCTTCACTCTAGTAAGAACAAGAGGCCATGAAGTATAACGCTACAAGAAGCACAAACTCCCACTCAGGGTATGACTTGGCACGCTGAAATACACCTTCCACCTTTACTACTTGAGTATTAGGCTGCAAAGCTTGTTTGGGAAACTGATCTGAATGACTCAAACTGGCCAAGTAGTAAAAACTTAGGCTCTCTTTACAGCTTAAGGGACACTACCGCTAGATATCTGACCATAATCCTGGAATATTCACCTTGTAAAAATGGAGATATACAAGGCATTAGAATGCTATTCACTTTGAAAGCTTGGCTAAAATAATTTATCTTCAGCTTTTTAATAAAAACACATGAAGATTCTGCAAACACGTGGCACATCAGTTATATTAAGTTTCCAAGGGGGGAGCACGATCACAAAATATCTATTAATAAAGGGGAAAAAAAAGCCTAATTAAAAAAGAACAAAAACATGCATGTAGATGCTTACAATCACTGTGACAAGTATCCTTGCCCAACTTCAAGAGGATTGCTCGCAGTATTCAAAGACCACTTAAGGTAAGTCTAGGTGATAATAAAATATAACTTCTAGCCGCCTTTCTAAAGCCACAACAACTTCAAAAACTACCTTTGCAGTTTACAGATTGAACAAAACATTTCATGCCATATCTATCCAAGCAGCCATCATCAATTCAGCACGTTTTCCCATGCAGGCTACAACACTCATCTCTCAACGCAAAGACCAAAAGATTACAGAAAGAAGATTACAGAAAGAAGAAGGTGAAATATATAGCCCCGTGCCTGCCACCGCCCACACACCCAACTTACACTTTGAGCCCTGGAGAGTCCTCAGTGTAGAACCGCCACATCCCACCAGTGCCTGTGGAAGTGGCACGGCCTGCGCTTCTCGTCCCGCAGCTGGCATTCTTCCTTTAGGGAATAACGGAAGGAAAGACCAAATCACACCAGCAGCCTGCCAGCTCCCGGCGCCAAGCGCCCCCAGGAGACCCTGCAGAAGCCAGACCGTGCGGCCCGGCGAGTGGAGGGCAGGACAGCGGGCACGGGGCCGGAGCCGGCTGCGCCCAGGGCTCGGGAGGCCGGAGGCCGGGCCGCAGGCGCCCTGCCCGCACTTACCGCTGCCGGACGGTGGAGCCCGCCGCCCGGGGAGCCACGGCCTTGCTGGGGGAGCGGCCGGAGGAACCGACGCTGGTGGCGCTGGGGTTGGGCCCGGGCTGCGGAGAGAGGAGAGAACGGGGAGAGGGGGACGGG
>VZSF01007414.1:1126542-1235556 GCA_013398295.1 Chionis minor | reverse complement strand
GGAGAGGGGGACGGGGAGAGGGGGACGTGAGGCGGCGGACACGGGCAGGGGAGAGGGGAGCGCCTCGGCCACCCCCTGCCCGGGGCAGAACCTCACCATGGCGACGGCGGCGCTGGCTGGAGGGATCGGGCACGGCCTCGCACACACTCCCGTACGGCCGCTCCGGCCACGTCCCTGCCCGCAGCAGGCCCCGCCCCACGCCGCGCCTCCCGGGGACCGGCGGCTGCCCGGGATAACGCCTGAGCGCCGCCGGCCCCTTTTCCCTCCCTAGCTCCCTCAGCGGCCGCTTTCCGAGGGAGCTGCCCCCGCACGACGCCTCGGCCGCGCCCGCNCCTGCGGAGGCCCCCGGGCCGCGCATGCGCGCTGCCGCCCGGTACGTGGCCGGCGGGCGGGCCGCCGGTCCCCCCGCAGCAACCATGGCGGCGGAGGGGGCCGGGGAGGGTCCGTCCGTGCTGTTCCTGCACCCGGACCTGGGGCTGGGCGGCGCGGAGCGGCTGGTGGTGGACGCGGCGCTGGCGCTGCAGGCGCGGGGCTGCCGGGTGCAGATCTGGACGGCGCACTACGACGCGGGGCGCTGCTTCGCCGAGACGCGGGGGCTGCCGGTGCGACAGGCCGGCGGCTGGCTGCCGCGCAGCCTGTGGGGCCGCGGGCAGGCGCTGTGCGCCGCCCTGCGCATGGCCTTCGTGGCGCTGTACCTCGTGCTCCTCAGCGGCGAAACGGTCGACGCCTTCGTCTGCGACCAGGTGCCGGGCCGGCGGGAGGCGGCGCCGCCATTTGCGGCCCAGCTGCCGCGGCGGTGGCGGTGGGGGGAGGCCGGTGGGGGGTGCTGGCGGGCTCCGGGGCAGTTCGGGAAGGGGAAGCCGCTGCCTTCCCAGCGGTCCTTCCCCTGGCGGTGGGGCTTGGTGGGATCTGGGCAGGGAAGGGGAGGGGGTCCGGCGGCCTCGCAGGCCCGGGTGGAGGGAGGCAGTCTGGAGCCGCAGCAGCGCCTCCTTGGGTGAGGGGTGCAGCTTGGGGAGGGGAGAGGGAGAAGACAGGGGGCTTGCAAAGGGCTGGCGCTCAGGCCGTGGCTTTGAAATCAGGCATAGATGCCGCTGTCACCAACTCAAATGGTGAATGTCTCCTCTTGTCCTTTCTCTCTTGGTGTGCTAGGTGTCTGCTTGCATTCCTGTACTTAGACTGGCCAGAACTCGTAAGAAGGTTTTGTTTTACTGTCACTTTCCCGACCAGCTCTTGACCAAGAGGGAATCTCTCCTAAAGCGCATCTACAGATTACCGCTTGACTGGCTGGAAGAGTACACGACTGGCATGGCAGACTGTATTGTTGTGAACAGCAGGTTCACCGCCAGTGTGTTCAAGAACACGTTTAAGTCTTTATCTCACATAAACCCGGATGTTCTCTACCCATCGCTTAACATCAGTAGCTTTGAAACAGTAGTTCCTGCGGACATAGCTGACCTGATACCCAAAAAGAAAAGGTTCTTGTTTCTTTCCATTAATAGGTATGAGAGAAAGAAGAATCTAGCGTTGGCTCTCGAAGCTTTGCATGAGCTTCGAGGAAGACTTGATTCTCATGAGTGGAATGAAGTTCACCTAGTTATGGCAGGTGGTTATGATAAACGAGTTCTGGAAAACGTGGAGCACTACGAAGAGCTGAGGAGACTTGCAGCCAAGCTTGGTGTTAACGACCATGTCACTTTTCTGAGATCGTTCTCAGATGAACAGAAAATCTCTCTTTTTAGTAACTGCGTGTGTGTGCTTTACACACCAAGCAATGAACATTTTGGCATTGTTCCTCTGGAGGCAATGTATATGAGATGTCCAGTTATAGCAGTTAATTCAGGCGGTCCTTTAGAATCAATCTTGCATAATGTTACAGGATTTTTGTGTGATCCTCTGCCAACACAATTCTCTGAGGCCATGGAAAAAATTGTGCGAGATCCTCTCTTAAAGGACACAATGGGAGCAGCTGGGAGAGCCAGAGTTATGGAAAAATTTTCCTCAGAAGCATTCACAGAACAGCTGTACCAATACATATGCAGATTAACACAATAAAATTATATCCACATATTATATTTTACAGCTTTGTATCTCTCATTTGTATAGGGGACCAGTATTCATTGTGACTGTGATGAAGAACCCAGGACATCTGAATTTCCTTGTTATGCTTCTTGTGCTGCCTTATGTCACTTAATACAATGAATGAGCAAAACATGTCCCACTGTCTCATTAGAAGGTTAAAATTTTGATGTGGTGGGCTGATCTGTTGTAGGAGTTCTTTTGTGTACTGTGCCTTGGAAATACGCATAGTTAAATGGCAGTAATTCACTAGGAAGTTATTGCACATTTTACTTAAATACTGTACAGTATGGCTGATTCAGTTTACGAAATGTGTTTTTATACAGATAAGGACAGCTTTATTTTTATGTATTTAAAATGTTCATCAGTAACTGTTAAGTAAGAGACCTCTTAGCTGAAGTACAGAGAGAATTGCACAGTCCAACCAACTGCATGTTTAAGAAAACCCCACTGTTAGGATATGAATGGTATGGTTTTAAAATTATTGACCTTTTACCGTACTTCTTAAATTGCATCATGTAGTCACACTGGGTGTTATAAAAAGCATACCGGTGTGAGCGGGAGGAAGCTGAAACTAAGATAAAGCCAAGGACATTCGACTCTGTCAGCCAGAAATGTTAGTGCTGCAATTCTATGTCTATGCAGATACCTGCAGTGCTTAAGGATGTAAGTTTACTTTGAGAGTTTCTGGTTTGTAGAGACTTAAATGATATCCCCTTTATGTAATGTTTCATTCTAAATGACAGCACACTTTTAAGAAAGGTACTAATCTGGAACAGGCAATAGAGACGTTTTATCTTGCCTGGTTTAGTGATAACTCTTCTGTGTAACTTTTCTGAATAGTTTAGAGGAGGGATATTTTTCTCCTAATGCAATGACCGCACATATGACAATAATTTGACTTTTTTTTCAAGTGTGATACCTGGTTTTGGGCAAGGAATATCTGAGTTTTTTATCTACTTCTCTTTTTAGCACTTCTTTATTAGTTGATTGTTCTCTTTGGTTTCAAGTCATACACTTACACAATCCCTACAGTTGAAGTTTTAAGTCTGAAAATGGATTGAGTAACTATACATAATTTCCTTATTCTTTGAAATCCAATTTTACTTACAAGATGCAATTTTGTAGTCTGAATTCTGCAATTTGTATTTAGGATAGTTTCAGGCATTTTTCCATTTATTACTTCACAACAGAGAGACCAGTTTTTCTGTTGCTTAGGACTGCAACCCAGGTCTCAGTATAAGGCTTTTATTTAAATTAACAAACAGAAGTCCATGAACAAAGTTTGTCCTTGTCTTTAGCAGTAAGTTGGGATGCTCTAGTGTTATTATTATAGTTATTCATTGTGGGTTGGGTGCGAGTGATCTCACAGGCCCTATTTCCAACATTTCTGTTGATGTCGTAAGAACTGGCAAGCCTGAATCTATCATCTCTCTTGCCTGTTCCTCCATTAAAGTTTTCCTAAATGTTTGTTCACCTTCTTCGGGATGGGTGTAGCCCTGAGTGACTGAAGGGGCTCGAGAGAGAGTGTGAAAATTACCTGTGGTCATTGACGTTAACACCTGCAAGATGTTTTTGGCCTGGACTTTAAGCTCCAGTTAGAAGAAGGTGCAGGATGGTTGGAACCGATTCCCATGGCTGCTCAGTTTACGTTACGTTCTCATCTCCAGATTGCTCTGGAGTTAACCTGGAGCCTGAGGTACACACCAGTATGCACTTGCCAGTATAGCTGCAGGGGTAGCTCCATTTATGGTCCCACCTTGGCCTCCAGCCCTTTCCTGAGCTGTGTTGCTGGCCAGCGCGTGCCCAGCCTTTTGCCCTGCAGCTGCAGTTGACTGGATTTCATGGATTGCACTTAGACTTGACCTACCATCTCACGTTTACCTGGTGATCACTGGACTGTCATCAGCAGAATCTCTTACTGCCACCAAGCTGTCCTGCTTGGGTGCTGTGCCCTGGTTGGTGAGACCACTGTCCCTCTGTGATATGGTCTACCTCAGCGTTTGAGTGTCATCCCTTGGAGAGCAGCCCCAGTCTTGCTGCTTCCAGGTAGCTCGGACCATCCCAAGCCCTGAGTTGACTGTCACAGCCTTCAGGCTGCCCATCAGCTGCAGGTTAACCTGATTACTGCAGGAAGCTATGGTCAGCATGGAGAGGCATGGCATAACCTTTCAGGCTCCTCATGCATCTCTTGTTCCCAACTTCTACAACCATTCAGTGGGAACTTGGACAATGGTATCAGGATATATTAGTCAGACGTGGCTGATCTTTACAATATATCCAGGGGCTGTGTATCCCAAGGGACATTAGATGCTCAGGAGTAATAATCTCCCAGCTCTCAGAGCAACCTAAGTGGATTCAGATCATGTGGAAGACAATAGCCCTGTGCTCCAAAACCTGATGACTTACTCATTGATTTGGAGCAGTTTGGGGGAGCCGGCAACTGTGCAGTGGCCAAGACTGTCTTGCTGGAGCTCCAGCAGGGGAGGTAGTTGGCCACTAACTATGCAATTCAATTCATAGAGTTTATTGTGGAAACTGAGTGTGAGGAGCAAGCTCTTCTGGCCTTCTAAAGTCTAAGGGCTGTCTGAGGCCCTCAAAAATGAGATGGCTAGGACTGGCCCACCCCAGAGCCAGGAGCAGCCTGTCTGCCAGGAAGAACATAGGCAGACCTCCACCATGTTTTGCTCCGCCTTCCTTACTGTCCCCAGAGGAAGAGCCCGTGGATGTAGGCACCCCTCAGCCCTCATCTGAAAGATGAGAACACAGGTGGAGAAAAGTGGATTGCTTTTACTGTGGTAGAAATGGCCTCTGTGGTTTAGATTCAGTAATCCTCATACCTTGGGGGCATTGGAGCTTGAGGACTAATATTACATTTGTATAAATTACCTCAGGATTTTTTGCTGTGTCCAGTATTTACCTTAATTTCCCATCTTAAACTGTTGAATGCAACTGCTGTGTGTGGGGAAAACTAACTGTTCTAGTACAACATAATGACGCTGAGCTGTAACCTTTGAGATTAAAGCTGTGGGTGTCTTTAAAGGCGTTTGGATTCTGCAGTGACTCATATTGATATGGTCTCTTGAGCATCTCTTCACCTAGTCCTCTACTATCCTTTCGCTACTGCTGTTTTAAAGACCTGCACATGAAAACGAAGTTTTAGGTTCACAGAAGAAACTTTTTGTTTCAGAAGTGCAAACACTCAGCAGTTCCTTATTTTATGCCAGTGTAGCTTAGTTTCCTCTCTACTTCCTCTCATCGTTTTTGGAAATCCAACAAGAATCTTGATTATGCAAGTAGAATGCATAATGTCCTTGTCAGTGATGAGCCACCTGCCAATTAAATAGAAGCAGCTCCATCATGAGAGGACAGTAAGTGCCCCCATATTTTACAAGTCAGCATGCTCTAGGAGATGTCAAGCATATTTTGTTGCACTGTCTCTAGACCAGCACAACACAGCAAAACAAGGCTGACCAGTATTGGGTTTCCAAAATGTCAGGTTTTTAAACCAATAATTATTTGTACCTGTATTGCACCTGTTTTAGAAATGTGTACTCCTTGTGTGTTTATCTTTTTCCCTTTCTCATTTATTTAAATAAAAGTTTAAGAGAGTTATATTTCAAACAAATTGCAAATTCTTATTGCAGTCTGCTGTCAGAAGAAATACTAAGTATTGGACTAGTACAATTAAATAAATTATAATTAGACTACAAGAAAATGAAGGTTTTAAATTTCTGGCCCACCAGTGTGGTGTGAAGGATGATGTGACAAGAAGAAAATGGTTGCAAGGATGAATTCATGTCCTACACGTATTTGCACATCCTTCTACCTTCAGTTAGAACCCAAATATAGAAAAAGAAGCAAAATAAAGAAAGAGAATAGTTGAAAAAATAAGAGCAGATTACGTACAGGGATACTAAGTGTGAATGAAGGAAGCTGAGAAGAGAAGTAATTAGGCTTTAGAGTTTCTTCACTTACCAATACTGTGGGCTGGAAAGTGGAAAACCACAGTTTTCCTTCTTCAATTTACCTTTAATACCTATAGTAAATAAGATAAGCCAGGAACAAATCATTTCATACACATAATTTTTATACATTCTTTTTCAGATTATAAAAAGAAATTGGAATAGCAGCAGTGTCAGGATTAAACCAGTCCACTTTTTCCCTTTCCCCACCCCCTTTCATTACTATTTTTACAATTTTACACAATATAAAAAATTTATAGATTTTAACATTTACATGGAGTCTATAAAAACCTCGTGCTACAATATCATACTGCTAAACTTTATTTCTTTTTATTATGGCTTTATTATTCTCTCTCATGGATGAAATGGCTGATATTTTGTTTTGAATTGTAATTTATTATAAAGTTAATATCACAGGGGTATTTTTAATGAAACAATAACTGTAGAATACTGAAAAAATATAGTATTATGAAAGCGGTATATTCAGTAGCATGAATGTTAACACAAATAATAGAGAAGCAAAGAGACATTTTAATTATAGTTACCTTTATCTACTTTTATGGTGAAAGTAGAACATGTGACCCAAAAAGAAATAAATCAGAGCTCAGTCTCTATTGATTTATGGATGTGCAGTTCTTTGGTGCTGGTTATTTTATTCCTGAGATTAGCTGAGTTGATTACAGATTTTTTGCACTGTTAGTCATATGGGAAGACCAACAAGTTTGACCTCATGAACTCTGAGACAAATCTATGAACATTATGGTATCTTTATGACTTCAATTCCTGGGCACTGAAAAAGAAGAAAAATATAACGATTGAGAAAATGAAAATAGAAATAATTTGGAGTTGTTTTATATGGAGAAAGGGAACAAGACATGGTAAGTTTTAAAACCCTTACATAAGACACTCAATCACTGGGAAATTAGCCCTACAGGCACATACCATATTTTAATTTAATGAACTTTTTCCCTCACAGTTATACACAGAGCTCCTGCACTGCATAGCAAGGTCTGTAAAAGACAAAAAATTGAGACACCCTCTTCAGTTATTCCCATGCAAAAATGAAAAAAAGCCATAATTCTTGGTTGTGTCTCTAAGTATTTACAAGTGTGTAAAACAAATCACAGGAGCATCACACCTTGTCTGATTTACTTTTTTTTTAATCTTGACCCTGGCCTAGGATTAACCCTGTAAACAAACCTACAGCTGAACATGATGCTGTGTGTAATAGCAAACATTAAACCTTGTACTGCAACCTCCGGTATCAGTACAGGCTGGGGGCTGATGGGGTTGAGAGCAGTCGTGACAAGAAGGACTTGAGGGTGCTGGTGGATGAAAAACTGAACATGAGCCAACAGCGTGAGCTCGCAGCCCAGAAGGCGACTGTGTCCTGGGCTGCATCAGAAGCAGCCTGGCCAGCAGGTCAAGGGTGATTCTGCCCCTCTACTTTGCTCTGGTGAGACCCCACTTGGAGTACTGCGTCCAGCTCTGGAGCCCTCAGCACAGGAAAGACGTGGACCTGTTGGAGAGAGTCCAGAGGAGGGCCACAAAAATGATCAGACAGCTGGAGCATCTCTCCCCTGAAGAAACGTGAGAGACTTGGGATTGTTCAGCTTGGAGAGGAGAAGACTCCAAGCAGACTTTATGGCAGCCTTTCAGTACTTATAGGGGGCCTACAGGAAATATGTGGACAAAATTTTTAGCAGGGTTTGTTGCAATAGGACAAGAGGTAACGGCCTTAAATTAAAGGAGGGAAGATTTAGACTAGATATAAGGAAGACATTTTTTACAATGAGGGTGGTGAAACGCTGGACCAGGTTGCCCAGAGAGGTGGTAGATGCCCCATCCTGGGAAACATTCAAGTTCAGGTTGGATGGGGCTGTGAACAACATGATCTAGTTGAAGATGTCCCTGCTCATTGCAACCCACTGCAACTCTTCCAACCCAATTCTATGGTTCTATGATTCTATGACTCTATAATGACTGATTGCAGGAGATCCTGGCTATCACCTCCTCTAGGAACACAGGACAAGAGGACAGAGAACTATGGAAGCATAAAACCTAGTAGGAATGTATCTCTCATTGGCCCCCTTCTTCTAGCACCTGGCACATGAGACAGACCATTTGCCTCCTTAATTCCCTTTTAAAACAAAACAAAGGCTAAAACCAAAATGTCTTTTTCCTCACAGCACAGTTACATTGTGAGAACTCTTTTTGTTAGTGCTAAAACAACACTAGAAAACCTTTTCTTAACAAAGTGAAACCCAAGAACACTAAGGTGACAAAGGACTGCTCAGAGGGACTTAGTGATGGGAGCCTATCAGGGCATTTGACCCTCCACCAAGGTCAGAAAGGTCCAAGCAGAGCTCCTACAGAAGCAGCACAGGTAGTGCAGCAGCTGAATGAAGATGCTTGATGTTCAGCGGGGGCTCATCGGTGGTCAGGGAGAATGAAGCCATCTTTGGTCCTAACAAAGGAAAACAGCACTCAGACAGGCCGGGAAGATATCCAGGATCACCTCAGTCCCCAGCTATCTTGTTTTCCCTCCAGTCAATCCTTTCTCTTACCTCCCATCACCTGCCCAGATCCAGGCGCAATAGAGTTAGACTAGCAGGGAGCAGGAAAGGCCATTTGGTCACTAAGGGGCAGGGAGGCAGGAGAAGCATGTGATAAGGAGGTGGGCATCCCACAGGATGCAAGCAAGGTGAGCAGGGCAGGCCTGGGGATGGTGGGATGTGTGAATTACCAAGCACAGCTGTTGCACAGCTGGGAACTTACCTCAACAGAAAAGGAACCAGAAGATGGCCTTTGGTCTAGGCAAATGGCTGTATCAGCTGGGGGAGTGAAGTGGCTGTGGTCCCCAAGTTAATGAAAAGAATGTAAATACCAGCACAGCTCAGCCCAGTGTAGATTATAAAATACAAGCAACAAACAAGAAGAACTCTGAAGAGAGCTATGAGCTTGAGTGGGTTTCAATGCACATATTCCTTCTGAGAGGCTGGGAACACCAAACATCATGATGGTGAATGTATTACAGAGATTAGAAATGGAAATCCCATTTGTGTTGTGACTCGACTGCATATTACAGTTGTGATACTCTCCTAAGTATGATTTGTACCTGTGTCGTGTTTTATGTACATTGCTGTATCACTCTGAGAGATCAAAATCCAGTGTAACATAAGATAACTTAAAAAACCCAATAGGCTTGGCGTTAATTATTAAATCGCTCATGCACAGAATATGTAAAAGAACCTGGTCAGAGAGTAGCATGTGCCCTGTGAGGAGAGGCTGAGGAATGCAGGCCTGTTAATAGCAGCCTTCCTGTTCTTGTAAGGGGTTACTGGAAAGAAGGAATAAGGCTCTTCACCTGGTGCCTAGTAGTATGACAAGAGACAAAGGGCATATATCAAATCAATGAAGGTTACAGTTAGATACAAGGAAAAACTTCTGGTCACCATGAGAAGAAGCCGTGAAACTGGTTGCCCAAACAGGTAGCACAGTCTTCATCTGTAGAGGTTTTTATGACCTGACTTGATAAATACTTGAGCAGCATGGTCTGATCTCATAGCTGACCTTGCTTTGAGCAGGAGGTCGGACTCTGTCCAGAGAGTATGAGTGGAGTACCTTGGATATCACTATTGGGTCTAATAGCAATCAATATCTTTGTAAACCATCTGGATGACGGTATTGAAAGCACTATCACCAAATTTCCGTGTGACACCAGGCTGGGAGGAGAGATATATATCCCAGAAAGTAAAGCCATAATTCATAGAAATCTGGACAGTCTGGAAGACTGAGCCAACAAGAATTGAAGCCAGCAAAGATAAATGTAAAGCCCCACACTTGGGACAGAGTAATCCCAAGCAGCAGTACAGGCTGGGGTCTGACTGGCTTGGGATCAGCTCTCTAGTGAATTAAAAAAACCCACAAACCTAAACAGCCTCTTCTGCATGCACTGCCCACAGCTGTTGAGCAAGCAGTTAATACTATTTATACATGAGGGCTGTGTTCTGACACTGTGAGAAGTCACAGTGATCTGAAATTGTGATCTCAAAGTGATACTAACAGGACTATTTAGTCCTGCTCGAAGGATGGTAACAAAATGTGAAGAAAGTCTCTGGAGGGACCCACTGGATGTCACTGTATGAATGGAAATTATTTGCTACTGCTTCCCAGGTTTCAATCTGTTCCTTAGCTTTAGATGTAGCAAACCGAGTGTCATGCTTCCGTGTTAAACTTGCGCTTGTGCAGATATCTAGCAGCAAAAAAAAGAAACACTAAATAAGAAAATACAAAATATTTTTGCTGGTTCTGTTGATTATGTTGTTTTCTCCTCTGCATGATGACACTGGTTTAACATTAGCACTTAGACTGCAGGTTCTATAGGCTTCCTGAAGGCTAAAATCAAAATGTCTTTTTCCTCACAATGCAGTTATGTTGGGAGAACTCTTTTCGTTAGTGCTAAAACAACACTAAAAGCCAAAAATAGATTCAAAAGAGGGTTAGGCAAAGAGATTGATTTAAAAAGTGATGCTGCAGATACAGTCATTGCTTAGGAAGTCATTAGAAGGTTATTAGAAGTCAGAAACTATATTAGCACACAAGCAATACTAGACATAAGCATTTGCTTTCAGGCAGTGCTGAAAACGGAATATAAACCCAATCTGACTTTGATCCATATTTGGACCTCTTCTGTTCTTAGGCAGAACCTCTCTATCCCGAAGTATCCCAAAACATGGGAAAATGGATCAAGAAGTCACCCAAAGAGCACACACAGTGCTTAAAGGACATGAAAATAGATAAGTTCCTTCCTGAAACTGTTCCTGTTCCAGGAAAATCTGTGCATCATGATAAACAGCAATACACTGAGACAATTCTGCTGAGGGGGGATATTTAAGTCACCCAGTGCTAATGTCTGCTTCAATAATATTTAAAGGAGAGGATGCTTTGTCACCTATTCCAGCAGCATCTCATTTTCTGCATAGAAGTATTCTAACACTTCAGTGTGAATTCAAGACAAGATATTGGCACTTTTAAATTAAGCTACCAATCTGTGACTCACTGTGAATAAAGTGAATAGTGTTGCAAAACATCATGTATGAATTTTTGATCACTAAAGCTATATCAAAGTTCATGATCGGTGACGGTAAAATTCCCCAGCTTGCATTCCTGCTATATTTCACAAATAATCTGGGAAGCTCAAGTCTCAAAATACTTTGTATATATACAAACCCACTGTGAAGATCTGGCCTTTTGAGTGAGAGAGGCCCAGTCCAGGCTGTCTCCCCATACTGATAAAAATGGTCACCCAAGTTTTCTTTCTGCCTATATATTCTTAAAGGGAATTCAGTTCATAGAACTCAGAGGTTATTGGGGTTATTAGTGAGACTACATTTCTAAAGGCTGAAGTGTATATAAGCCAGAATTAAATTTAAAATGCTCTCTGCAGAGAGTGAGGGCACTTGTCATTAATCTAACATGGTAGTCTAATCCTGCAACTCTAACAAACTTCTACATTTGACAAGGGAAAGAGATTTTGTCTATGGACCCATTTAACTACAATTACGCAAAACAAACTCTGGCTCATGCAGTTGAAAAGGTTCCCTAAACAAGGATTGTAAAGGCAGATTTTTAAAAGATTAATAGACAGCAGTCCAGAAGGATTAGAGAACATGCATCAATCTGATAGGAATGAGTAAGCACTAACATTCCTTCATTTAAGGTGCAAAGAAGCTCATACCTACATTTGTAGAAGGTTCCTTGATTTTTAATTGGTTCCAAGCACGAATATTGTCCTCAAAAGTAACTTAAAGAAAAATTCTGTAGTTGAGCCAAGCAGACCGTCTTGTATGCTCCAGATCTCGCAGTTACCAAGAAATTATTTATTGTTCTGCTAATCCGTATTTTATAGAGGAGAGAGTGAGTCCTGAGACCACTGTACATAGAAAAGCAGCAAATTTCAAAGAAGAAAGATCCATTTTGAAGAAGCAGATCCACCAAGCACAAAACAATCACAAAAAGTATTAAAATAAATGGCTAATAAAAAGAAGGATATGCAATGGCATGAAATAAAACATTTTGTGCCAGGATCTTCTTCAAACTGAGACTCTGGAGAAATCAAGACTTCGACAGGTGATCACAACAAAGGCAGGATTTTCAGAAAGAAATGTGCTTTTGTCCAGAGTAGACCGCTTCCTCCTTGAATCAGTCTCCTAAAGGCATTTTTTCTCAATCAGACATAAAATAGGCCCTAACTACATTCATTTCTCGAAGAACTGACTTGGAGTAACAGCAGTGAGTGTACACATATAAGAAATTACACATAATTTTCTTCACAGTAATAGGAATCAGAGTTTATATAGGTGTGTGTACATATATTTAATTTATTTTAAGGAACCGGAGGAAGGCACAGCCTCTTCACCTAAATTCCAAGTAAATAAATATATTCTGATTTAAAAAAATATTTTATAGTAAGATCTTCTTATGACCTCAGCTGGATATGGTAATATCCTTCATATCTTCATCTAGAACCTGATACCACTTTGGGTTGCCAACCATGAAGTCATTTATATGTGCGATCAATATTATAAGTGTTTTGTGCTTGCTGACAAGTGGTTCAGAAGAGAGGAAGTAACACACAAAAAATAAGCTGTATCGTGCTGGGAGCAGCCACACCTCGATTCCAGAGTCACACTGTGATAAGGAGTGGTTATATTGGTGTCGATGTCCTGTGTTTGGTCTCTCTCGCTCACTTTCTCCCCCCGAGCAATACGCTTACTGTTTGCTTTTATCAGGTTTCACTTCCTCCATCTCTTTATCTCTTTACTATTACGATACAAGAGGCACCTTCTTATTACAAAACACTCAGGAAGCTGTTCTCCTCACCTCAGATATCTTCATCCTAGAATGACCTGCATGGTCTCCATGGGGAAGCAGAAAGGAGCAGAAGTTGCTGCCTATTGTGATTAATGCATCATGTAATTGTACGTGGCATCGAGATGCTATTCTCTCACGAGCGTGTGAAAGCTGTACAAAGGAGTGAAAGAAAGATTAAATCTACAACACACTGGAGTCTGTGAGGCTTCTTCCAATTACCATGGCATGAAATGTGGAAGAAAAGATCCCTGGTGCTCAGATCACAGTACACAGTCACTGCAATATTGCAGCTGCTTGGATGGAAACCCCTCTGGATAATAAGCAGATGATAAAAAGGCAGGGAGATCAACTCCTTTTCAACTTAATTCAAATCTCCTCTCCCTGGCCTGCAGGATTCTTTCAGTTTTCCCCTTCCTTCTTTAGAAGCCTTTTGTAGCAGATTCTCTCACCCAGGCAAAGAGCAAGGCCATTTACAATGGCAATAGCAAGTTGATTAGAACAAATAACAAAGGCTGTAGTTTCAGTGAGTTAAAAAAAACTTTAAGACCATTAAACAGATGAAACTCAGGCAGGATCTCCTTATGTCAATAGACTCCCACAGTGGGTTTCAAGACAAGTGTTTCCTTTTCGTAGGACTCTGTGTTTCCTCCACTGTAGTGATTCTAGGCTCAAAGTTCACCATAGAACTATGCTGTTAAGAGTTAATGCTCAAAAGGCCAAGCAATTGATTCCCAAGGTACTTGCAAAATGACAGACTACACCATGCTCCCTCCAGGTCTTTACCAGCTGAGCAAAGTAACTAAGTTCAAATTTGAAACTCTCACCTCCCCAAAATATTCAAATTGCTCATTAGAGTATGCTTGGTGCTGGTCTTGGTGGACAGGGACAGGAAGGATAAAAATAGTTTTTCCCCTTTGCGATGCTGTTTGTATTCTCCCAGTAACAGATTCCCTTTGCTAATTGCAAAGAATATTCCAACCCTACAGAGGGAAAGAGCAGGAGAAATGGATGGAGGTGGGCCTACAGCCAGAAAGTTCTCCATAAACTTTCAAACGACATCTCATTTAAGCTGATGAAACTCACTTTCACATGAGTTGTGACATAACCATGGCAGGAACTGACAAGTGTCAAAATCTTGCTGAACAAATAAGATTTCAAGTCCTATCCCTCTGTACCAAAGAAGAGCCAGCAAATATTACACATTTATCCTGCTTTTTCCCATGGCACTAACTCCTCTCAGCAGCCTCGTTGGCATTCTATAAGCATGTCCAATTCACTCTTTCACTTAGAAGAGCTGCTGATATTTAAACTGAACTTTTCATGGCTTTCCCATTGGGGTGAGACACCTTTCTAAATATCACTCTACTGTGGGGAAAAAAGAGTTACTGTATGTTCTGCCATCAGGATTGGCGTTTCTGTGCAGATTCTTGAGCCCAAGAAGCAACCCCTTGTGTTGACCAGGAGACCAAGGAATGATTTTCTTTGCAGGCCCTTTTTCCAATGCTCTCATCACACACCAGTGTCTTAATGGAACAGAGCAACAAGTGTGGATCTGGGCACAAAAGACAGATATTGGTAAGAAACAAACAGATTTAGGTATCACTAGATCACGGTGTCCAGGTGCAAACGGGGAAATTTCCAGCAGCTTCTTCCCCCTTGCGGTCACATAATAAGCATACACGGGGGGATATTTTGACCTCTTGCAATTAATCAGATCCTACAGCCTATTTTTTTTTTTTTTCCAGAATAGTGTCTACCTGATGCTGCTGCCAAGAGAAAAACCACACCACTGAGTGGCTTCCTCCTAGCCACCCACCATGCCTGCAGCTGTGGCCATGGGTAATGTCTCCTGACAGCTCTAATCCCCGCCACTCAGCCCAGGTGCTATGACAAGCACTCGGTCTGCAAACTTAGTGTGGCCGAGGGAGTGGGAGAGACAGGCTCAGAAAGGAAAGCCACCATGACCTGGAAGGACTGCAGTTATTTCTTGGGAATTAACAAGTGTTACACAAGCATCCATGTTGTGCCTCTTCCTCTGTCCATGCCCTTCTCCTCCAGAGAAGGTGAAAGTTGCCTTCTGCTTTGTCACCCTTTTCCAAGAAATGTTTCTCCATTGTGCTCTGACAGCTACCCCAAACCAGGCACAGCCTTCCTCAGGACAGGCTCTGGAATGAATTATCAGACTTACCAAAAAGTGGAGCATCTCAGGACAATAGAATGAGATGAGGTGAGCCTGTCCCTTTGCTCTGTCAGAGCAGGCTCAGGGGACGTGCGTGAATGGCAAACTGGACAGAAAGTTTGGGAACTCCATCACTAATGAACCTCCGTTTGCTCTTACATGGATTTCCTACTGGAAATCTCTCACTTGCTTCCTTCCAGATGTACAGTCCCTTGGGACTAGACGTATGGGTGAGCTGTACCCATAGCAGCTTCTGCTGCTAGTTCCAAGCTTGGGTGAGGGGGTGATAACCCACACTCACCATGGTAGAATAACATGCTCTTCCTCTTCTGGATCTGTACTTCACCATCTGCTCAACAAACAGAGTGGACTGTTCACTGCTGATCTCAAAGTCCACGTGCACTTTTAGAGTGGATTCTCAGGTTTCTCCTCAAAGTAGGCTGTAAACTGAGATCAAGGGGCCATTAGTACTAGGTCCCTTATACAGCAAAAGAAAGATGATTGCCCCCTTTTTCTTCCATTGTTTGTGCTGCAGTCCTTTTTCTTGGTTATTCCTCTTCACTCTCCAGCTACTTGATAGAGCAAGCACTCCCTTGAGGAGTCAAGCCAAGGTTCACAGTGCAGAAAGATGCGCAATAGCAGTGAGCAGGGACAGTACAAAGGAAGCCTCACTGGCAAAGGAGGGCTCTGCAACACACAGTAAATATCTTCCTGAGGGGAAAAATTTGCATGTAGGCTTGATGAAGTGGTTTAGAGAGCAGGCCTGACTGAGTCAAAAAAAAAAATAATTCTCCATCCTATGACTGCCTCACACGTATCTGGGGACTTGCGGAGAGGAGGAGAAACGGTGGAGGGAAGAGGGAATATCATAAGGCTGAAGTGAGTGAGTTCTGAATCAATAAGGTGCGGTGGCAAAGGAGGGAAAGCATTTGAGAGACCTGATAAAGGAATCCACAGCTCCATAAAACCCAGATTAATGCTTTTTCCCACACTGGTGCCATCTGCTCATGTGCGGCACCCTGAAAAATGATAGTGATGTTATCTCAATGTCTGGTGAAAGAGTTTCCCCGAGGCTTTGCAGAAACTACAAAAGGCACAACAGATTGCCCATGTAAGGGTGTGGTAAGGCTTGTTGGCATTTAGCTTGTCCTTGCAGTCAACAAGACGAAGTCAACAAGAACGTAAGATTTAGATTCTGCCACGCAGGAGTTCAGGGCCTTACTGAGACCCCTGAACACCCTCTGACCATGGCTATACATCCCAGAGGTTCAGGAAGCCTCAGTGCCATGATGCAGGATGGTAGCGAAACGTTGAGTGTCAGTGTACCCCAAGGGACAGAATATCAGCTAGTTCCCGCAGGAAGCCATCATGGGCACTGTGAATGGATTGCATCACTGTCTCTAGGTCATCTCATATCCCCTCTCTGTCTGCTAATGCCTTGCTGGATCAGGCGTCCCTTCCTGCTAGACATCCTGCAAAGAGCACATCCATCTGCAGAGCATGCTGCCACCACCACAGCTTGCACGTGATGCAGGCAAGTAGGGAAGGCTAGTACAGTAGAGGAGTCTATATTGCATAAGGAGAAGAGATGAGGGAGGATTGCTTTTGAAGCTTCAGGACAGTCCCAGCTACTTTACAATGCAGACAGGACCTCGGACCATAAAGACCCTGAGATGTGGGCGGCAGAGGCTCACACCAGTCCGCTCACTCATCCAAGTAACAAAACACATAGATCCATCTAGGACAGAATCATCCATCTAGGACTGCTCAACCTACCTGCAGTAAATAGTTTACCCAGTGGCTTGTCTGCAGCCACCAAAGGCAACAGAAATCTATCCATTATTTATTGTTAGTACCTCATGATTTGACATTTAATTTAAGTCTTCCACTGTGTCTTGCCCAGCAGCTTTAGCATTATAAATAGGGAAGCATTTTGTTTCCCATTTAAGAACTAGCCACAAGGTTTCAGATCTGCTTGAAGAACCTTTTTGTAAGGCGTGCATTATGTTGTCATAAATGGGTGATGTTCAGAAGTTTACGGGCACCTCTGTCATGAGGAAAGTTACCTAATTGCTGAAGGCACTATTACTTCAAAGCGTCTATCCATCTCCAGCCTTCATGGGCAGACATGTTTCCCTAAATACTGTAGAGATGAGGAAGTTGTTTCTTTTGTTTACAGTTGCAAACTTCTTTACAAGCAGCTTTTTAAATTTTCTTTCTGTTACAAAAGCTTCCACAGCACTTGGGATACCAGGCATCTTGACACAGGGGGCAGTTGACTCGGCCATGGACACTATGCCCATGGCAAACCTATGTGGAGTATTTCTGATTGCTTTCTCATCCTTCCCGTGCTTAGGTATGGATGCCAAGAGGACATGCTCCATGATCTTTCCGAGGGGGGCTTCCACTGTGTGCTTTTCTCACTGTATGTCATCCTTACTCATGCTGCTATAATTGCCTACCCTTTACAATATCTCAGATGCTGTGTTATATTTATTTGTAACAATGACAGTAAGCAGACTCACCAGCTTCAATCAGATGGCACTCAGTCTCCAGCATAACAAAGTCAGTCATATAAACATGTAACCTGCATTCTCAAAACAGAAAAAACTAATGCCAAACCCAAACATCCCTCAGATGCAAAAGTTACCAAGGAACATAAGAGGCTTTTCCTCATTGAAACAGGCTGTAAGGGTCTAGAAGAGTCTAAAAGAACAAGCCACTCTTACTGCTCTTCCGTGGAAACCTCTTGGTCCTTTGTAAGCATGGCCTGAAACCTATCCACACATCTTGCAGCTGGAGCTGAGAAGTAAGTCAGGCCATCTGCTCTTCAGACCACTTGCCCATATAACAGGTTGGCCACTTTGTCATTAATTGCTTTCCAAAGCACCCATAAAAGCACTTCTAGCACTTGTGCTTTCATATATACTCACTTGTATTAGTATTTGAAACCTCTGTATCTACATTAAATGTTTATACTATGCTTATTACCATAATGTCTGAGTAGCATAATATATGTGGCCTCGGAAATCACCTGGGAATAGGAAAATAATATTACCTTCAACTTGCAGGCAAGTAGAGGTCCATATGTTTTAAGCTGTCTGTGCTCAGCTTTCATCTTTTGACAAGACTTGCCCTTTCATTTCTGAAAACACAACTTCATTTTGGTCCCTTGGACCCTGCAACACAGCCCACAGGACTGCTTGGATGGAGAAGCTGCAGTATGGGAGATGAGGAAGAGAGCTCACAGCCCACATAGCAGAGACCACTACTGAACTCACGTCCTCTGTCTCGGCCTGTAGATGGTAGGCATCACAGCCTCCTTTTCTGCCAGCTGCTTCTTTGTGGAACTGGACCCACCAGATCTGCCCTAGGAGCACCTGCCGAATCAGGTTCTCTGGCTGAGGGAGCAGCTGCCCCGAGGGACCTGGGCGGTTCTGAACTGCTCAGCACTTACCCTGGAGCACGTACTGTGCCGTAGGCTTATCCACATGGCACACATGAGCTAGAAAAGGTTCCTGTCCTTATATACGCTTACTTAATGTTTGTAGATGGTGTGTTTTGAAATGGCTTTAATAAGACAGCAATTGTGATTACATTTGAATAGCAGTGGCATCTCAGTGTTGTCAAAAATAACACTTTGACCATTAATTCCATTTCTTCACATTTTATTTTTGTTTTCATCACATTTCTTTCAGGAAAAAAAAAAACAACCCACATTTTATAGTCTCTTGAGGGAGAGGTACAACCAATTAGTGGCTTATATCCTTGGTCTATTGCCTTCATGAATCTGCTTCCTAGGTTTCAGAAAGACATAATTTTCCCTCACGTCTATACATCTGTTCTTGAAGACTGTGTGAACTGATTAATACTCTTTTCCTTCTTACGGCCTAGAATAGTCAGTATTCCTGTATTCTGAGGATTTGTTAATATGAATGTACATGGGAAGACTGCAACCTCAAGATCAAATTGAACTTTTACTCAGCAGATGACACAGTTTTACCACTTACCTATGTGTTTCTTTAACAGAGTAATATATAAGGGGACAATTCTTCTGTATATTTACCTCCATTTTCAGGCTCAAAAAATAAAAGACTATACTGCTGACATTTATTTGTTAGCTGAAGTAACTTTCCATCCTTTGGAAAATAAGACTTTTAGCCCTAAGGAAAGAATCCTTCAGTGCCAGAATAATGGCTTGTGTTAAATGTCTTGGGATAAAAAAAACATTAAGTACTAGCTATTCCAAGACATCTTTCCAGTACCACTCTCCTTGCAGAAGAAACCTTTCCTTGCCTTGAGAATGATGCCTAGGCTTTCATTTCAGTGCCTCAAAAGCATGTGATAGCTGAGGGTGGGAAATGAAAGGATCAGCAGGAAGCCCAGTGAAGTAACTAAGACTTCTTTGGAGACAAAGAACAAATGGGAACATGACTCCATGGCTGAGTGGTGCTTCTACTCCTGGTTCCTATGGTGCTGCTCTCAAAGGGTTGAGTCCTCATCTGGGTGAATCCTCTGAGTTTGAGACATTGCATTCAAGCCAGGACTGCTCCCTCTTTCACAGAGTCTGTTTTGATCAGGACCTCATCTAATATGTTTGGATTATGGAGCAAAGTCAGAGCATAAACTACAACATCAAGACTGACTATGCTCACAAAGATAATATTAACGTCAAAGGAAGAAGTGACAGTGTGGGGTAGGATCCAACTAGGGGGAGCTCTGAGGAGTACAGGCTGGAATTCTGATGTGTGAAGTGGACATCTGGTAAGATTTTGCCATCTAACTCCATTCGAGATCTGAACTTAGTCTTCTCAGGCCAGGTATTCAAAGGCTTTGTTTCTGGATTTCTAGCTAGAAAATCCATGGAATTTCAGCTGATATTAGAAGCACGTAGTGTGTACTGTCAATTACTGTGTACTGTCCAATACTGGAGCAAGTTACCCAGAGAGGATGTTGAATCTCCATCCTTGGAGATACTAAGAATTCAACTGAGTCTCCGAGCCAGTAACAGGGTAAGTCCCTGCCTGGACTGGATGATCTCCAGACCTTCCTTCCAATCTAAATTTTTGTATGATTCTATGATTATGACTACATAAAGACCTCTATCACATTCACGTGAATCATGGGGTGTTACTCTGTGAACTCGTATCAGTCCCTTGATGTCATAATACCAGTCTTTTGGGGTTCATTCCTGTTCCAATTTTATATTAAGTCGATCCTGACAGAGATGGAAAATTTTTAAATCAAATTATTGTGCTTGCTGATCTTCTCTAAGCATGACCGTGGTCATATGTTAATTGTTTATTATGTTAATTGCCTTTTTTGGAGATCTTGATGACAAGATTCCTAATTTTTGACAGCAAATATAGCTTTATAACTAATAAAACTAGTGCCACCTGTATTGTGGAGAGTTTCAATGTTTTTGACTTCTCTAGAGGGCCTCTTATTGAAGTGGAGTTACTTCGGAAGTGTCTTGGAATATGTATATCAGTTATATGTGCCTTGTATGTATTTCTTCTTGGGTGAAATGAAAAATTTAATTATATGAAAAAAATGCAAATTGCTGCCAACTGTGTTAACTGTGAGAGAGTTGCATTATCTTCTAACATAAATTGTCAGTGAATTGAAGAAAAGACGTTTTGGAAGCTGATCTGATTACTGTCAGGGAAAGTGCTCAAACTCAATTGTTGGCAAATGTCCAGTACCCATCACTGAATGATCATCACCTCATCATTCAGCCTTCTCAACTGACATGCAAAACAACATCCAAATATTCATTGCACATCTGTGCTGGACAGATTATGCATTAGCAATTCAAATCAATTCAATGTACAGGCAGTTTCTGTAAAGGCGTCTGTTTGGGTGAGATGCCTTGTTGTCTGGGATGGATAATAAGGCAACTCTGTCTAATCTTGGAGAACAATCAACCCATCTTGAGAAGGTGACTGACTACGTATGCTCTTGCCCTGACAGCACTAGAACAATGGCCCCATAATGCACTTGACTCAGCTGGTAATAAAATCTACTTTTGATTAGCAGCCATGGCTTGTGTCAATCACTGCATGATGTACCATTGTCCTCTGGTCCTGAACACAGTTTATTTACAGGGAAACAAAAGCTTTTTGGATATGGCTGCTGCCCAGAGATTGCAAAATAGATTGAGCTGTCAGCCTCACACACTAGATGAAGATTAATGAGTTGTGCAGACAATAAATATGAAGCAATGACCATAAATATGCTAATAGGTATTATCCATATACACTATAATTGCTACAAAAATTAAAAAGTAGTGTGAAGGAAATAGGTCACAGGGTGACAGATAGATAATCTTGGATGCTGAAGATCTTTGGTTCAGTCAGATTCTCTGCAGGTTTATTTCCTTCAATTAGACCCTTCAAAAGAGTAATTGTTTAAAAGCTGTTTGAATAATCTCTTTTGAAACAGAGGTTTATGGGAAAATGTTTATGAAAAAGTGACTTCAATGAACATGTTATTGGAATGAAAAAGGTGACTACCAAAAGCAGGCTACACAGAGATTAATGTCTGTGATCAGCTGCCCAGCTTCACTATGAGGAAAATATCTCTAAGTGGCACACTAGTGAGGATTCAAGGAAAACGTACTAAAGAGACACAGCAGTTTATATCCACAGACAGAAGTGAGTAAGGTCATTCCTGAGCAAAATACAGAAGAGTTGCATGTACATCTAATTGTGTTGGTTTGTTTGGTTTTCTTAGCTTTCTTCTTTTCTTTTTTCTTTTTTTTAAAAAAAAAAAAACAAAACTGAAGAAGGGAAGGATGCCCACAGCTCAAATTTTTAGAGTACTTCCACTCAAGCCTCTAGTTTTCCAATTCCTTTCAAAGAGCACACAGTCTAGAGAGTTTTTGACACTTCAAGATTTCATTTGAACCTGAAACTCAGAAAGTTAAACATCAAACTATGTTAGCTACATGTATAAGTGCTGCAGCACCTAAGGCTACTGAAATTGTAGTGACACTGAAAATAAAGGCGGTTGTACTCTTGGTATTCATGGCTTTGACTCTCCGTTCTCTGAGGCTTAGAAATGCCACTGGATGCTTTTCAGGTCAGCTCACACCACCCATCTCCTCTCCTCAGATTTTTAGCTTCTGGAGCCGGGAAATTACTCAGATGCTCTCCCAGATCCAATTTACTGCTATAACGTCAGGCTCGGTGATACAAAGGAGTTATTTTCCCTTTCCTTCCATACTTTAACCAGAAGTGGCATCAGTTTGGCTCTTAAATTGTCACTGCTTGGATTTTTTGGCAAACAGTCCACAAAGAGTTACAACTGCCTTAGTGCTTCTGTGCTAGGCTCCCTTCTGGACATCAACCACACTTGCCTAGCATCTTGGAATTACACTTTCTAACCAGAAATACCAGTAAAACAAAGCCAAAAAAAATTAGAGGGCCGTTTAGGAAAACGTCTCACATGAAACTGCCAGGTAAGAGAAGCAGCACTTCTTTCTGGATGAGTCAGTGGAGGGAGAGGATCTCTGGAAGCTGTGGGCTCAGGGACTGAGTTCTTGTTCCCGGTCCCACTTCAGCAGTGACACTGGGTCTTTTTGAGATGGAGGCTGTGGTGTTCGTCATTTAACATGTTGCCAGAGCACAGCGAGGTCTTGTCCCACCACCCCAAGCAAGGTGAGCACAGCAGACACAGAGAGGGTAGGCGAGGTGAACCAAGAGTCCAAGCCATCAAGCAAGTTTGTAGGGATGAGGCAAGCCCAAAGTTAAGCCAGAAACATGAGCCGACAAATCGGGTTCAGGTCTGGTGATGGTCAGTCACAGTCCAGTGATTGCTGGGCCAGGCGATCCTTGCGAGCCAGGTAGGTCCAAGGTCAACTAACTGCAGCTCTATCTGGATCAATGAGGTATGGCTGTGATGCAGCTGCAGACAGCATCACACAGGCAGGGACTGAAGGCCCAGAGGAAGCTGCCCAGGGCTGTTAAGACCTAATAGCAGACTCAGCCCTGACACAGGTAAAAGAGGTTGACCTTGCTTGCTTTCATTTTTATACAAGAGATTGTCCCAGGTTTTCATAATAAGCTGAAAATGAGTAAAAGAAAACCCCTTCCAGGTCAGAACTTCTCCATAACTTACATTTGCTCTGCCACTACAGTAACGAGAGCATGAAGGTAGGCAGAGCTCAGCTGTTTTTAGCACCGTGTCATCTGTGCCTACTCACATGTTCCTCATCCAACTCACCGCAACCACATAGCAGATTTTAGAGCCTCCTCTTTGCTGACTAGGTCCATGGCACACTTGTAAACAGAGGCTTCCCTCAAATCCCTTCAGTGGCTTCTCTCTCCTTGTTATATTTTCTTTGCCTTGTTTTTATGAGACTACTATTAATTTCTCCTTTCCCTGCATACTCACTGATGTCTCTGCCAATCATGAATTGCCTTGAGGCTCTTTGCTCGCAATAAAACTTTTATTTTATCTAATTTTAAATATTTTTTAGTTAAGCAATTTTGTGTGCATCTATTATGAATTTTGTTTTAAGACTGGGTAATAGGTCATCATATATAGAGTCTCTGCAACTTTGTGAAGCTTTCATTCCCTGTGGCTTTGCCAGACTTTATCATCATTTCCTGATGGGCTGTTTGGAATATTAAAGAAATTATATCAACAAAGGACCAAAAGATTTTAGCAGTTTTGAAGGAAGAATCTATAGCAATATGTACAAAGAAAGTGACATTTTTGGATTTATTGCCACTTTGAAGAGGGCCTATAGCATTAATTGTCCTGTTCTTACATGGGTTTTTCCTTGCGTTTAAGTTGCAACTTTAGATACGTTGCAGCAGTAAGTAATTCAAAATGATAAATGAGAGACTTGAGATATTATGGAGATAAAGATGCATCATAATTACAGAAGCCGTAATAGAAACAGAGTAGAAAATAAAAATAAAAAAAAAAAAAGAGAAAAACTTAATGAAAGAAAAGGATTAAAAGAGCAGTGCTGCTCAGCGATACATTAGTCAGATATCCCACAGCTCAGATAAATACCTCATATAAGAAGAGAGGAACGGACTTTGTATCCGTTGTTCTATAACCCGCCAGGTACAAGGTATAGATTTTATACAACCGTGAAAATGCTATGTTTTTATTCTGTATATTTCCACTTTGAGAGCCATCCCTGTGGTGATGTGACATAATCAGATTTACCTAAGGGAGGAGGCCCACGGGTTTTTAAACAGCCTTATTTAAATTACCGTCTAAGAAATATTGCGATAAGGGAGTGTGCCATTTGCAAAGGCCTGTTCATTAAAGATGGAGGTTCTGCTTTCGCAAGATTTGCATGAGGAAGAACAAAACATCTGTGCTGACGTACTCATATGGCGCCATGTCCCCTAGCAGTTCCTTCCATAAAGAAATTAATTTCAACCATCCGTTGTTAGCGAGTGCTGATTTCCAGCTCTCTGTAAACCAGCTTTTTCGGAGGCAGCTGTACCACAGGTGACCGCTGGGCGCTGTAACCAACTCAAGTTGCAGTTTCCACATTGACCACCACTTTACTGCCGTTTTGTCTATTGCCTTTACTCAGAGTTGTATTAATTCTTAAAACGAGCGGCTATCTTCTTCAGGTGCAACTCAGCACAATAGAGTGCAATGCAAAAGAATGAAGAAGCAAAGTTCTCAGCCACATCAGTTGTCAATCAATGATTCTTATCCTACTGATTTGTTTATACTATGATAAGAGGAAAACAGTTGGTTTGCCTCAATTTCACCCTGACAAGAGCAATGAAAAAGCAAGTTCATAAAGTCCAGTTTCATTTCCCAGATGAGGATGTGTTAGTTTCATTTCTTTCTGATGGTGGCAGCAGTTTCATTTCTCTGCAGTTGGCCGGACAGTGTATAAAAAGATTGGCTGAGCCTTGCAGTGCTTCAGTGGGTTTCACACCACCAGAAACAGCAATGTCCGATCAAAATGTCCACAATGCTGGTTTCACTTCCTCTGGGATCAGAGGAGACTCGCTTGCTTCGTCGATGATGTCCCAGGAAGCAAGAGCGTCTGGAGGAGGCGTGCGTTCTGGAGGCCCTACTGCTAGTCTCCAAGAAATGGGTACGAGTGATTCTGTGTGTTTGTGGTTTTGTGGTTCAGTGCATAGGGTCAAACGTGTTTTTTTTTTCCTTGAAAATAAGCTTGCCAAGTAATCTCTTCTGTCCTACATTCCTGCATTGCACTGAAGCAAAAAGATTCCTCTATTTAAGTGCTTGTTCTGAGTGGGATGCTATTGAGCGTGTTTTTTGTGTATGTACATATGCATGAATGCACACATATACAGGTGCTATTCATGAGATTCAGGACAGTGTTTATTTGAAGTTTGTGCTATCTCTCCATTCTGCTAGGGATCATCAATAATACAGAAAGTCGTAGTAGCAATAAGCAACGATATTCTTATGCAAGGACATGATCTGTGTACCTGCATTTCATATAAATTACCAGATTTCCCTTGCTCTTTACTCACACGCATCCGTACAGGAAGAACCCATAAAACCTCGTTCAAGCACTACAGCAGGGGGAAATTAGCTGCAGTCCAAGAGGTGAATTCATGAAGGGAATAGATACACATCCTCGAGCGCATGTATGTAAGTACTAAATTTAGGCATGGCTGGCTTTCACATGAGCTAACCCTGCAGGTGCGTGCTTTTCTGTTGCACGCACAGAGTAATCCCTGACCTGATGTCTCTAAGCAACTTGGCACGCATTTAACCCCAGATCCCGTGGGATTCACGCACAAGGTGTCCTCCCTGCCAGTCCTGCCTGCGTGACCTGATTCAGCAGGCATCCTCTACGCAGGCATAACTCCGCGGAAGAGACTGCCCCACGCAATCTTGCTTCACCCAGCAGCACAGTAGTTAGCTCGCTGACCTTGGATAAAGGCTTCTAACCCCTTTCTGCCTGGTGGGCCTTGGACCCACATCTCCCACGTGTCAGGAGTGGGCTAACCAGCAGGCTGGTGAGGGTCTCTCATATTGGTCAGCTGCTGGTCTGCTCCTTTTGCAGTAAGCAGCTAGAAGTCTACTGAAGGATGGAGCTGAACCTGACTCTTCCAGCCATAAAATGGGTGGTTGACCAGGTGAGCTGGCCAGGGCCCAGATTTGGGGCATCTTTTAACAGCAAAACATGTGATAAGCTCGACTGAGAGCAAATAAGTTATTTTTTAAGATATGGTTTACATTGCTGCCAGTATTATGCATAGCGTGAGGCTCTCTAGACAGTGAGGGAACGAGTGACATAAGGGTCACTTGGAGAGATACTGCATGTGACTCCTGTGAGGCATTTTAAAATTTTCACTTTGTGTGATTTGATCAGTGAGTTTAGGTTACTGAATACAGTATTCATTGAATATTCAATAGCAAAGAGTTTAAGGGATGGTAGCAGCAGAACGGCAGAATATGAGAGAGAGAGTGAGGAGAGGAGGAGGACTGAGAGGGCGAGGAGCAGGAGGAGCTGCTCTCAGGCACCATGCTGCATTACCAGCAGAAATCCTGGTACACGGGAGATGCCGGTTACTTAATCTAATCATACCCTAGAGCAGAGTCAGCTGCACAGGTTTGCCTTCTGTTACAGATAAGGGTGGTACAGCCGTACTCAGCACACCCATAACCAATGGCAAACTCTTCAGTGGTGATGCCCTATAGAGAGCGTGAAGTTGCAGTTTCTAAACTAAAAGACTGAAGACTTGTATCCCTCCATGTGCAGAGAATCTTTAGAGGAGAGACAAGCAAAGTAAACATTTAACAGCACCTAGTTTTGTTCTTGTAATGTCTATATCAACTATATGGTTTTATGAAAACCACTATTTTGGTGAAGAGAAATCTGTATGAGTCAAGGGAACCTTAGCCATGCCTACAGGAGATACTCCAAAAGAGCTTTTATCCGCGGGGAAAAACGCTAGCTCTGTAACATTGCCAAGGCAGGTGTGAGCTTTGGCTCCCTGCAGCAGGAGAGCTTGCCACACGTTCTTTGCCTGATTGAGAGCTAAAAGGGCCTGATTTCATTTCCGCAGGTGCTCACTGAAATCTCTCACTCTTCAAACACATCTTCTTAACCTTTTCGTTCAGACTGTAACCCTTCCTCCCCCCAGAACAAACACGCTCGAAGGAGTGGCTGATTCTGCAGCAGAGCATGAGTATTGTTCAGTGTCACTTTACAGAAGATGTTATAACAAGCTCATCACCAAAATATTTGAGCATCCTCCAGGAACGCTTTAAGCGTTAGCACTAACATTTGTCATTGCTAATGCTTTACTCCTCTCCTAGGAGAAGAAGAGTTTGCAAGGGAATACTTTGCCTGAGGCTTATTAGTAATGAGATGGAGACATACATATAAATTGGCCACTGGCTACCACAGCTTGCTGTGTTTGAATTCTACAGGTGTCTATTACGCATAGGTCTGTGCTGTGTAAAGTGTAGTGAAAGGAACACACATGTCACCTGGAACAGTAAGTGCTGAGGTTTGCAACAATCCTTAGTTCCTGCAGGGGTTTGTTCCACAGTCCTCAGGCAGCTCCCCAGAAAACTACGATTTCAGCAGAGACAAACTGCTGAAACTCTTTTGGAGATCCAAATATAACAAAAGCAGTCTGTGCAAAAGTTGTAGATTTTCTTTGTTTTCTGGGAACATCCACAAAGCACTGCAAATGTCCTTTCCTCAAGGTGGTAACTAAAAAGCAGTATACTGATGGAATAAGTCAAGTAATCAGCAGTCAGTCTCCTTGTCTTTTGACACATTTGCTAGACCTGACTTTTTTAAAAACATAGTAGTTTATCCTGTATGGTTCCTTCCAGTCAGTAACATCTCCTTTGTAACTGTTGTAGGTGCCAGAGGCTCAACACATTCATCAGGTTTTACCAGCAGTGGGATCGCCAGTGGATCTATGGCCTCCCAGATGATGTCCCAGGAGGCCAGATCCCACGGAGGTGGAACTCCCAGAGGCGGTACAACTTCCACTGTCCAGTCCATTTGTAAGTGAGAGTCCTTCTAATAATGACGAAATAACAAATGACTTCCGAGAAGTCAGCAGTAGTTCAGCTCAAGTATATGTTTACTAGATGGGGGGATGCAAATAAAAGAAGTGGCTGCATTGTACTTGAAGCAACATATCTTCTGTTTCTTGCTTTATACTTGGTGGGAAGCTGCAACTAGGCAATTAGTAGAAAGAACTGTGCCATAAAGTTGCAAAGATAGGGGTGGATAGCAGAGACAGAAATCTGAAACACATAGTGACAGAAAAAAGTCCAGTAGAAGTTTAAGTTATGCTTTCATCAGCACTGCAGTTGGAAGTTCATTAATCTTTTTTCAAACACAAATTCAGGACCAAACCAAGAGCTTCACATTTGAACATATGAAACAGATTAAGTGGGAGGAAACAGTGAAACATGCAAATGGGGTTATCAAGCTGAGAGACAGGGATAATTAGTCTGTTTCTTGTGGCCTTTTAGAACAGCTTAGCTTTCTTTCCTTTAAAGGAAATTTGCTGGTTTGACCAACCTGCACTTAACCAGATCAAAGCAAAGATCAGCACGAGTTTTACTCATCACCCTGCCTAGTTAACATGGCCCACGTTAACTAGATAAATGGCCCACATTAACTAAATAAATCTAGTTAAATCTACTTATCTAGATAAATCTAGATAAATCTAACCAAGGTGTGAAGAAGCCTAGTCTATACCTGAATGCATCAGTAAGGAAGCTCATTGGTATTGGTATATGGTAGAGAATTGGAGAAAGGATTGAAGTTCTTACTTTCAAAAAGTGTCTTTCAAAGTGTAATGCAGACCTTTGGCCTCTGACCTGGGAACGTTTGTAATCAATACTTAGATATTCTGTAAGTTTCCCTGTATTGCAACTTTGCTTTAAGTTGTTCTCACAAGTTTCTTTGTATTTGTCCATAGCAATGGGTGGTAAAGGAGGAAGGCACTGAATGGAAGAAAAGCATCAGTCCAGAAATAAGCTCTGCAAGCCGTTCATCCCTTACCAACACAGTTATTTGACAACTTCTCCCCTTCTTTGCTCTCCCTGTCACTGACATGAAAGGCAAAGCTTTTTCCACATGCATAAATAAAGTTTACATTAAAATGATGGAGTTTTGCGTGAATTAGTGGGGATGGGGATAAGGGGCAGTTTCTTCCTTGTTTTAACCTTCTGTGAAGCACAGGCACATACAAACACAAGCTGATAAATGGAAGCTAAGGTACTTTGGACTGCAGGGGTGTCTTACAAAAACCCTGGGTTTAGCAACACTAGATTGCCCAATTACAGGCGGCTTGGTTTTTTTATTTTACAAAAAGTGATCCCAGTGCAAAAGTCACCCTGTTATGAGAGAGAAGCATAGAAACACTTGATCAGGGTCATCCAGCAGTTCCCTTTGGATGTGCTTCTAATGGGCTATCAAATTAAATTCCACTTACTTAAAAATACACATAAGCAAATGAGAAGAGGTCCCAAGAAATTTCATACCTCAGAGATACAACTGATATTTCTAAGGTCCCTTTCCCCTTAATTTAATTTCAAGTCCCTGTTGGTTTATTGAGAGGTGGCAGCTTTGTCACAATTGGATCAAAAATACTCCTGGAAACTTTTTGTGATACCTGAGAACAGATAATGAAGAGAGCCCATCTTCTGTGGCATAGGTCTCACTACTGAGGACTCTTGCCATTCCCCACATACCTGACTCCTTTCCTTCATACGATTCCTTCACCCTTCATACGATGGCGTTTCCACAAATACATTTAACATTGTCCATTCCCTATACAAATTCACACACACGCACACTCCCCCACACTTCCATCTTCCTCCTGTCTTTCTGGTTCCTCATCCTGCCTCCCCTATCACCTCCCCCGCCTCTGTATTTCTAATAAAACCACACAGTGCAGCTTCTCCTTCCCTATCCCCACCCCAGGATGAAGAATGTCATACCCTCAGGCCACAAGTTAGGAGGTGCCGGTTTTGTGGTGCTGAAGTCAGGGATTTTCTCCAATGGCTTCCATCACCCAGCTTGAGCATTCTCATCTCAGCAGCATCTCTTCACCACTGGGAGACGTGTTTGTACCCATGTGCCTTGTGCTCTCAGTTACGGCGTTCTCCCTCCTGCCTAGGCACCTTCCTGAACGGACACGAGAAGTCAGCGTTTGCCTCCAGTTGCAGCTAGAGTTAAATTATTCGATGAGGGGAGGAGGGCTAGCATGGAGGAGAGGTGAAGAAGAGGGGAAGAAACATATCTTCACTTGCTGTGCTACTCAAAGTATTAGAAGGCAATTGAAAAACAGTCTCCATTTCATGTTATGGAGGTGCTCCTAGCAAGGTGCTATCTTGGGCAAACGCTTAAATATAACCAGGAGTTGAAGTCATAAAATCATAGAAAGATTTAGTTTCAAGGAGACCTTGGTGTGAGGAGAATGGGGGCAGTTCTCCAGTCCAACCTCCTGCTCGAAGCAGGGTTAACCTTAACGTTAGACTCATTTGCTCAGGGCTTTGTCCATTCAGGTTTGGAAAATCTTCAAGGAGGGAGCTTCTCTGGGCAACCTGCTCAAAAGTTTCGCCACTCTCACAGTTGAGATTTTTTCCCCATATGTTGAAATAGAAGTTCCTTTGTCATGCTTACTCCAACAGGTCCTTAAGTGCATACTTACTAACAATGTATTTTAGAGTTTTCCACTTTAGAGATTCAGCAATAAATACGCTTTCCTGAACTGGCACCTAGGACTAAAAGTGGTGAAGATGGGAGCAGAAGCATCCTTTGCAAAGTTCAGTGCCTCCCAGTGCCACTGCTGAGAACAGACACACTATTTGCAAATCACACACTGTCACATCAACAGGAACGAATGTTTTCTGTCTCCCTGTAGTTTCTGTACAACTACAGATTTAGAGATTTCTTTGCACAACTGTAGTAGCTTATATTTATATGTTAGCTTTCATAATTAAGGATCCGGAACTGTTTTGTTCACTGCAAAGGACATGCAGCAACATACTCACAGTTTTGTTGTTTTGTTTTGTTTTTTAAGGTCAGAAACCTTTTAACTTCATTTGAGTGGTAGTTTACATGCTGACATGCATGTGAAAGCTTCCCTGCATATTGCCTGCATGCTGGCTATCTGCTACTAAATTGTTACCACCGCCATAAATATCTAATTGTAATATTGCTGTTGTATTTGGTAACAAATAAAGACAAGGAATGAAGACAAACATGTCGAGGTGAAATGAAGGGAAAAAAAAAAAAAAAAGCTGTTACAGAGGAAATAAATGAAGTATTCAGGACTCACAGACAGCACCAGCCTGCAAATCTGACTGAGAAATGTGGGGCACGCTCTCTGAAATGCTATTTTAGGTGCAATTTTCAGCCTTTCTCTCAGCCTGTCTCTAGTCTCCTCTAGCATCTCTCCAGGTCTTAGCCACCTCTCTGCAACAATGATTTTCACACATGCTCCGGTCACCACTAAGCACAAGGGAAAAGGTTTGGCCGGACACAAACAATAGGATCTGGAAATCTGTGTCACCAGCCCCTGAAGAAGGAAGGCAAGGGGAGACTGCTGGTTTTACCCTGACGAAGTTTTTGTCGGGGTCTGCTGTTCTGCTTGTCCTCGCTTATACCAGTCCTGGCTTTCCCCCTGTCCCCACCAAAATGGTCTCCAGTTAAGCAATCTCCTTTTCTTCTCACTTTGAAACCTCTTCCATAGCCATCCTCAGACCGTTTTACAGCAGGGACCGCACAACTGCTGCAGGATGTCCACAGCCCTCTTCCGCCTTGGCTCACCCTCCGCGAGACCTGTGTTGGAGCACTTTTGCTGGCTTGGGCTCCAAACCCCTGACCTCATGTCACCTCTAAAAAAGGCTGTGGCAACCTTGTCAAACAGCTATTGGGGTATGGGTAGAGAAAGCTGGCTACATACCCAAGAGCACAGCTAAATTTTTCTAACGCACTTGGTGTTCCCCGCTTGCGGGACGGGGGGTTGCTTCATCATAGTTCTGCCATCTCCTTACACAGCAGGGAGGGAGTGTTAGATCGGTGTAAGGCAACGCAATTTTGGCAGAATAGCATTTTATGTCTATTTACTACAGATTACAGATTGTGAGCAAGTAAAAGGCAAAGGAGAAGCCGCATCCTGTCTTTATTGATTTTTGCAGATCACCAGCGATTTCTGCTTTTGCAGCGATGTCCACCCAGTGTAAGAGTAATAAAAACATTGAAACTCCGGATATTTGGCATAGCCTTGGTGTGCATGTGCAGCGATGGAGCTGACAGTTCACTGGTCTGCAAGTCTGGGCTAGTACATGGCTCTAATTAAGCCATCCTACACTTCCCTCCCAAGACCTAATGCGGCAGCCTGTGGCTACTAAAATGTAGCTGTGATCTACCAGCAGATCTTTATTGCTTTCTATGCCCCTCCCACCGGCAGGGGGTAGAGCAAGGAGGTCTATCCTGGCTGTTTCCCATGCAGAGATTCCCCCATGTGCAAATGGCAAGGTATCCGCCAGAAATCAAGGTGGGGCCTAGATTCCCACAATCAGACTTTCAAACACCTGCTTCGGTTATAATGATGCTGAAGTGAGTCGTAACAATGACACTAACGTTAGAATGACGAGAAATAGTAGAAAAAGTCAAGCACAGACATAACTCCGCAGACAAACAGTCCTGTAAACTGAAGCTGTATTATCCCAGAAATGACGTGTGACCATTTCATGACGACTGAAGACTTTGTTTCTTCTCTGCAGAGGGGGAAGATTTAAAACTGGGTTTCAACTTTATTGTTGGCATTTCTTGACAAAAACACAAAGTGTTTTTGTCTTGTTAAAAAAAAAAAAAAAGACTATCATTAGTGAAAGCTGAAAAAAGGTATTTATGTCTAAAAGAAGGAAAACCTACCCAAACCAAAGCAAGGATCCTTAACCACGCATCATTTCACTTTTCAGCAGTTATGTGATTCTGGCGTTACTAGTTGGGATTATTTTTCCCATCTTTAGGTCTTGTGCTGAAAACTAGCCTAGATAGCTTTGCTGAAACAGGGAGCATCCTCAGCTGCATTTGGATTCGCTTAACTGAGTCTGCTCTAACAGGTCTACAGGAGAACAAAGCTAAACGCTTCCTCCTGTAAGCCTTACGCGCAGACCACTTAAGCGTATTCATACGTACATTGCTACAAATGAAGTATTTACATTTTTAACAGAATATAATTGAAAAGGTCAAATAACAACAAATATGGCCATCTAAATCCCTCTCGTCTCTCAATCAATCTTTCCACAACAAATAGACACAGAGAGAGAGAGAGAGAAAGGAAAAGAGGCAGCCGCGTGTGATTACCGGAGCAATAGCACCGAAGCAATACACTGCAGAAAGCACATAGCTCTCTGCACGAAAATCAATTTCTCCCATGGGATGGGGTCGATAGTTGTCTGACAGGACAGTATACAGGCCATTTAATAGCATTTTATCTAAATGAATCTATTCCTCCCCCCCACCAGCCTCACAGTTCATAAGAAGGCTCTCTTAGTAAAATAGATTTATTTATTTTCTTATCATACAATGGGAAAGTATTTATCATTCTGAAGACACTACCATTGTCTATTAAAAATCATTTATCCCTGTTAGTTGTTCATTACCCACAACTCTTTCCCAACATTGTTATTCGAATTAGTTAACTCATGTACGCAGCCCATAAACATCACTTTCAGTTACCCTGGAAACATTTTTCTTACCCCAAAACATTTTAAACTATAGGTCAGGAAAAATAAGCCCACAAACTCAGTTGACACAAGGGAGTATTGGCATCTGAAATTCCATTTTTATGCAAGAAAAAGCTGATTTTTATGAGGAATATATTATACACAGACATCGGTTGTCCAATGTATCTATTTAATAAATAATAAATATTAAAGCCAAGTTGATCTCATTAGTGGATATCTGTGTGAAGTAAATGGTAATGAATGAGAACCTCTAATAAGCATAATTCCAAGGATGGATCTTCGGCGCTCTGGGAGTTTGGTATTGTGCCCCAAAGGCTCTTGTAAATCCAGCTGCAGTTCTTGCTCATCATTTAGAAGATTAGGGGCTGATAAGCGACAGTCAAGCCTTATTAGAACAGGCTAAGGCAACAGGAAACATTAATTGGGTAATTTAATGCACAAGGAGACAATAAATGCCGGCATTGTGGTTCAGATGCTGTTTCCTCTATTGATTTGTTCATGTCTTATTTTGCAAAATTCTTACAAATTCTTGGTGAAGAGACTGTAAGATGAACTTTAAGTTTAAAAATACCAGAATACTTTTGTTATTTCCTACGGCTTCCCTTTATTTTTTGTGTTACTGGAAGGACCCATCGGTAGCCCTGCCTTTGGAAGCCACAGAATGAACGCTGCTCCCTCGCCCAAGGACTCCTCCAACAGAGGAGGGGAGACACCCAAGGTACAGCCACCCGTCCGCACTGAAATGGTGTCTTACTTGTGCTACCGCTTCCCCACAGCATGTGCACGCAGCAGGAGCACTGTGACTCTGGGAGGAAGTCCAGTCTCTCTTTTCCTCTAGAAAGCTGGGAGCACTTAGCCAAGCCCTCTTCTTTCTTGCTGTTCTGGAGGAGATGTAGAAACCGTTGATCAATCTTCCTCTGGAAGTAAGGGACGTGGGAGGAAGCCCCTGACATGGGTGTTTCTTCCCTGCCTAATGCCAGAATTAATCTGCTCGTGTGTGGATTCACTCAGTCCCCTCAGTGGTGGATACTGGTGCCTGGAACACCAAAATCTCTGTTATATATCAGCTCCTCATTTGAATCCGATTCTAAGATTTCCTTCCCTGAGATATCTTCCCCACAGCTGAACAGAGGGGAAAAGAGGATCTCTTACAGTGTAAGAAATTCAACATTGGAAGGGGAGACTCTTTTATTACTTAGGTGACCTAGGCACTCTTCCCCCCTCATTTTCTAGCACTGTAACTTTTCTAGCATTGTAACTTGGAAGATTGGGGGTGATAATTCATGGATGCTTTATTTTAATAACTTCAATTTGCAGCAATTTAAATATTAAAATGCAGTTTGAAGGCACGCAAGCATCATTAATTTCAAATAAACATTGTATATTACGCTCTGTTCAACAGCATCCAATCTCACTTTTTGTGGCTTTATTCCACTTCCAAGCATGCTTTTTGAATCATTCCTTTCACAGACTCCCAGCCACAGCCTCTCCCTTCCCCGCAGCCCCTTGGCACTGTTCCTGGTGCGAGCAAGGTCCCCCGTGTCTGTGGCCCTGACTGGAATGTCACTCCTCCTTGCCTGCTGCAGCAGAACTCATGGCGGGCAGAGCATCCCCATGCTTCAAGCTTCTCCAGTACCATCACATTTGAAGTTGGTGCCCTCTTCGTTCCTCCCCGTCTTTAAGGAAGGAGGTAGCCTCTCTGACACGTCTTAGCATGTGCTTTAGTGCTTCAGGGTGCCTGTTAACAGATCCCTAAAGTCATGGAAGCCTTGGTAGAATCATAGAATCACTTGGATTGGAAGAGACCTTCAAGATCATCAAGTCCAACCATAAATCATGTCCAACCATAAAAGAAGAGGCGGGGTCCACCAACAGCCCAGCACAACATCCTCTCTGCCACCACATTAACCAGCGCTCTAGCTGCACTCTTTGCATCTCTTCGAGGACTGACCAAATCACAACAAGCTGAGACTGTCCGCTAGACCAAAAAGTAGGAAACATCCACATCTTCTGGTCAATATAGTGCTTATTTGTACTTGCACTGAACACTGCGCAGGACGGGCAGTGGTGGACCTGTTCTGCTGGACACAGCGCAAGGGTAAGGCAAGACAGATCTCCATAGCTCAGAAGATCTGATGGTCTGCCTGGAGCAAGACCAACAAATTCCTTTCAAGCCAGCAAGGAGGTCCCCAGTAGCTGGGTTAAGCAGGTTAGCCCCTTTCCTCTTCTGGAGAGAAGGACACCCCAGTGTTGTCTCTCTGGGCCTTCATTCCACTGGAGTTTTGAGTGTTGTAGCCCTACCACTGAAAAACAATAAAACTGTGCCAAGTGCCCAAAATTGTCTATTTCCTTAAGGCCTTTCACGTTAAAGAGACAGTATTAATAATTCCATTTAAATACACAGTAATACAAAAAATTATAAGAACACTTTGTTATAAAAATATTCATCATTAATGATCACAGTAATTAACTTTAAATAGTTCCCCATCCTTCTCTGTATCACTTTGCGGGAAAAGAAATGAGCAATGAAATATATTCGGGTTTAGTCCTCATCTAATACAAGCAATATTTTATCTAAGCTATCTTGGTTTTACCCATTGTTTGGGGGGTTTTGTTCTTTTACAGAGTGCCTGAATGTTTAAATAAATAAATAAATGTATTTCCCTTAGGGTAATAAAGTTTCATACAAAATATTGTCCCTAAGGAAAAAAGTGTATGCTGCAAAAACAGTTCTTAAAATTCAAATGTTGTTTTTTGCAGTCCTTTGCAATTGGAATTTCCATCCAGACAAAATTTTTACTGGCCACTTTTAAGCTACCTCTGCAATTTATGTTTATACATAAACAGCTCTGATTTTAATTGCTATCAACTTCTTATACTTGATAGATGGTCTTAAACATTTTTTTACCTCCAGAGACTATTTGCTTTGCCAAGTATTGACACATTTTCAAGATTTATACTTCTCTAAGGAACAAAGTTTACAATAAAATATAATGTATTCCGTGGCTGTGAATGGTAATGTTACTGAACAATCCAAAGATATTTCACAACTGATCGTTATTTCCCTTTCACGCCCTGCACCGCATTAAGTCCTACTATAGACTTAGGTTTTTAAAGAAAACTAAAATGCTTAATTTGCCTAATCTAATCTTTCAGAGATCCAATATGACTTAATTTAGGTTTCCTTCCACTAGAGCCATTATTAGACTAATGATTACACTTTCATTTTTCCCAATAATTATTTTAAGAGCGTAACTCTTGTGGAAGGGATTCATTCACTTACGGGATTGGAATAACCCCTTACAGAGCTCAACTATCACACTGCGGCCAGAAACAGGAATTGTTAGAGGAGTGTAAATACAATGTCAGATGTACCGGTAATTACTAATTATTAGACAAATGCCACTTGGTAGATGAATAATGTCATACCTAGATCAAAATATTTGGATCCAGCTTGCTGGTAGCAATCATGGGTCACATTGCCTAGAGAAACCCCAGAGGACAAGGAAGGGTGCTTAAAAAAATACATGAAGTTGTACCATCTCCATGCAACTGCTGTTGCATTTCTGCAGAAGTAGCATCATCAGGCTCTGTCAGTAGCTCTTGTAAAATCAGCTGAAAAGACCTCCAGCACTGAAACAATTCATAGATGTTACTTTAGCGACAAAGTACAGCTCTCAGCCTTCTAAGGATATGCTTTCGAGGGGAGAAAATTTCATTTTCTTTTTATTTTTTTCAGCCATTTCAGCTCTTTAATATAGCTTTCTAGATTAACCTATTTTGTAAATAGCTAATTTAATGTCACACAGCTCCTTTGCAAAGGCAAAGGAAAGAGGGCTCTGGGTTTGCCCTCTTTTCATCTTATTATTACCACTCCTCAAAGATGAGCAGGCACCGCAGCAGTAAAATGAAACACGCTCCACGTGTACCCTGACCCATCTTCTTCGCTGAAGGGGAATGGAAAGGATGTGACCCAAGAGGGTCTGTAATTTCCCTGGAGGAGGTGGTGATGCAGACTGTACAAGAGTAATTGCTGCAAAGTTTTGAATTTAAAGATCCTAGCACCTGCTTTTGGTGAGACTGTAATTCCAGGTTACTTGCCCTGGAGATGGAGGAGACATTCCCTCTAACTTCTATAAGAGATGCTAAAAACTCTAGGAATAAATGATTTCTATAATTACTCATTGGGAGTCCTTGCCCTGGCCATCCTCCCTCTCCCACCTATTAGCAAGGACTTTTCCAGAGCAAATAACTGTTTAAACTGCAGACAGAATAAAAACCAAAGCAAGCAGAACTGAGGTATAAAGAGGAATAAATGAGCAGCTGCTTAAACCTGTTAATAACCAGATACAGAAATAACAAATGAGATTGATCAGAAAAATGAAGAGAGACCAAAAAGGAAAGTATTCTTACAGATTTCATCCCTGTGGGAGAAAGTAATAGAAATGGAGACCTAACTCAGTTTATGGTTCAAAAAGCATGTAAATGCTTACTTAAGCTCTTATAAGCTTACTTAAGCATTTATACATAAATGTTTAAGAAGTTCTTCATGTTCTGTCATCGTGAAGTTAGTTTTTACTTGAGCCTGGCAGTTTTTGTTGCAAAGATTTTTTGCAATATCACTAATGAATTTCCAACAAAAAATGTATTAGGATGTAAATTAACTCTAGAAACCTATATCAAGATATAAAACTAATAATTCTTCTGTAATGCATTTTATTTATTCCTTTTGATGCAAGGATATAAATCTGACAGTAATTTTGTACCAGTCCAATAGAGGACTTATAGAGGACAGTGAGAGAGAGAATTAATTTCTGATTCTTCATTTTTATTTTGTCTTTACCATAAATAGATTATGAAAATAATCTGTTCCGTGTCTGGTGCTTTTCTGATTGATTTTAATTTACAAGTGGAAAATACTTAAGAAGAGAGATACTGAAAATATAAATTCATTATTATTTTGACTCCTGTTGGCTCCTGTACTTAGAAATGGCATACACACAAAGAGGTTAATGGCATTATGATTTTCAGATAATCTGTTTTTAAACTGCTGACTTGGAAACTGTGAGATTAATAGGGCTGAGAACATCTAAAGGTAATAGGATTACAATTTAATATTAACTAAGTGTTTCTTGGGGGTCTGCTGTAGCAGTGCCTCATCTCTGGGATATACACTAATTAGTCTGTAGTGGCATACAGTGGTGATGCATGATAACTGCAGCTTTTTCCCACCGCAGTTAGGGTTTTCCATTCACAGGTAACTATTTTTTATTTGTAATACCTGTCATAAATGGGCAGAGAGCAAGCTTGCAATGTTCTTACAAACTGATGCTGCTCAGGAAAAGACCAGTTCCCAAAGGGTCCCATATTGAGGCAAATGCACAAGGAAAGAGGTGCTTGCTTTTCTACCAGACAGCAGAATTGCAAAAACTGCCTTCTCTCACGTCTGCTATGCTCCAGGACTGGTGATATTGGACAGTCTCTTCAGGGGAGCCTGTTGTAGCCCAACAGGGTGGCCAGAGGTGATGGGCATTGTGCTGGCTGCGGGACAGAAGGACAAAGTGAGCGGCAGCTCCTGCCCTGCTGTCATCTTAATCTAACTTTTTTCCTCCTCATTTTGCTAATTAAATGTACCCACATGAAAGGAGATGGCTTCCTCCATCCCACTTTGCCAGTCCATCTGGGATGACAGGGTAAATTGCTTCTGCTGTCACGTGTGATGATTGCCTGACCAAGCCACACCTGAAACAGCAGTCACAGCTCATCAGGGCAGTGACAGGAGGATTGTGGAGACTTTCCTCCTGTTGGAGTTCGTAACAGAAGCACTAAGACAGCACGGCTGAAGCGCGAGTGGGAAAGGACCCAAGGACACAGCAAAGAAAAGGCTACAGGAGCAGTTTTATTTGTAAACAAGGGCACAGCCAACAGCATCAACATCGAAGAAGAAGGTGGTGTTTGCATCAAGGTCAAAAGGCGCGTGCTTCAGTAAGGTCCAGCTAGGTCAGCAGAGGACCTAGAAGGGAGGATGGCAAAAAGGCACCTTGTACCTGGCATTGCTCCTCCTGCACACGCAACATTACTAGAAGGATGCCCGAATCGGAAAATGGGAACAACGCACAGTAAACTGTGCTTAATATTTCCAGGGTCAAAGAGTTAAATAAGAAGTATTTGGAAGCAAAAGATTCTCTCACACTAAATACTGATCCTTAGAGGGTCACACAGACCCATCCCACCAACCACTTCACGACGACCCGTCCCTGCCAGCCCCAGGAGCGTGGTGAGGACTCTGCAGCCAGAGCTCCTCGTCCCCCAGGTCGCACAGAGGAGGGACTTCTACCCACGCCTTGTGGCCACATGCATCTCGCTGCTTGTATGCGGGCTTGAGCGAGTGAAAGCCAGGAAAGCAGTGTATATTTGGGGAGCAAAATAAAAGCATTTAAGTTAGAAAAGTAGGCTACCAAAAAACCCCCCAAACCACTATGCTTTTGCATAGTCATTTAAGGGGGAATGTTTTAATAACCTCAGTTTGCAGGATGTCCTCACGAAACACAAAGCTTGAGAATTTGATGTACTTCAAGAACTGCTTCGCACAGAACTTTAGTGGGATTTAAATGCTCTTACTTGTGCATTTTAAGCTCTACCTTTCAGGTAATGTGGAGTTTTGAACCAATAACTTCCTCATTTCACTTAGAAAATTCAGATCCACAGAGGATCTCACGTACTGCATCCGCTTAAAAGTAGTGTTATGCCCAGTATCGGTCCCCTCCATACCTTCATTCAGTTCAACTCTTCAGATTTCCAGCTATTTTTACACAGTAATTTCGACTCCTTTGCTTGCTAGGGGATGTCTTCATACCAGTAGGAACGCAGTTAACGATGTAAAAGGGATAATGACTCAAAACCAGTAACAAACTCATAATACATGGAAGATAGAAAAAAAAGGACAGGGGTCTAGTCAGTTCTCTCAATTTCAAGACCCCTACAGTTTGATGAACCCCATTAGGTTAGCAGATGTGAGCCTACTTTACACTCACAGGAGCCCTGTGGCAGTACCCCGAGACAGAAAATGTTATCTGGGAGCACCAGAGGCCATGAGGGGCCTGAAGAAGCTGCGACTTCCTAGATGGGACTGCTACAGACATATTTTTTCCTGCCTAGGGAGTCACAGAGGTTCAAAATACACCTCTTAAGTCACTCACACGACAAGAGCCACTGCCTATCCCCACTTCTCGACCCTCTGCTCCCCCCACTGGTGTATTCCAGGGTCTATATGTGATCCCTGCCAAAATCAGCTCTAGCTGTGCTGCATTTCCCTTCCACTCATACGCGGGCTTCCCTTGTTCGGAAGCCTCTGTCAGAAATTCGGTCCCACAGCATCAGAGGCAGACAGAGGAAACAGAGAACAAATCGCCCGGTATCAGTGAATGAAACAGTAAAAACATGTGACCACCTGCAAACAAGCACCAGTAGAATAAAGAGGAGAAGAGATGAAAGGGAAAGCAGGATGCATGTTTACGAGGGTAAAAGCGATGGCAGTGAACCTCTGGATTAAAGGGAAAAAACCTAAGTAAGGAGCAGCCATAAGCATCTCTACCTGAGAGGGCAAGGAGAACACCTGAGCACACAGTTCTCCTCATAACCACTTCTTAACAACAACGGGTCATAGAAACACTGGCCAGAAGGGACCTCTGAAGGTCACCTCCTGCTCAAAGTGGGACTGTTGCCCGCAATAGGTCATGTCAACTTTGTCAAGCTGAGTCTGGAACACCTCAAAGGATGGAGGTACCTTGAAATGTTTTCATGGATGTCATCACCAGTGATTTCAACAGAACTTGGAAGTTTAAACACGTACAAAAATCTGTGTGTAAAAACCACAAAGCTAAACAGCTCTTCCACTAGAAGTAAAAAAAGTCACTGCTTTTTGAACCTGTGATAATTAAATTTATGTAAGTTGCGTTATAGGAGTACCAGCGTACCTCGTACAGGCTACCTTACTCCTTCTTCCCTACGTGAGCCATAGAAGCTTCTGTAGGTGCACCTGTGCAGCTGTCTTACCCCTGGTAAGCAGTAGAAGGCTAGTGAGAAGACAGCATCCATTGCCGGACTGTAGCAGTGTATCTGCAGTGCAGAAAGAGGTGTTTAAATGTATCTTGTCTCACGATATTTGCAAAAGCAGGCGAGGAGTCGTTCAGTACATGTGGTGACCAGCTCAGCCACCCAGGAGCTGTTTTACACCATTGCTACTGACCGTTACCTGTAGCGAGCTAGCCAGCAAAAGTATTAAACATTAATATATTTCAGTTGGGCCTATTGACTGTGCATTTTAAATAGACTCTGCTATACTCTCCCAGTGGAAAGATTTATTTCACTTTAAGAATATATAGGGCTGTGCTTTCAGTACTTTTTCTTTGTTTAACAAGAAGCTCTCTTACTGAAAACCCAGTAGACCACAAAACCAGTCAGGGGCTTTTATCCAGGATGTCTGACCCATCGCCTGACAATAATTAGTTCAGGTTAATTACAGCAAATCTGTAGATTTGCAGCCTGAAATCATCTCATCCCCTAAGCTGAACCCTCCAGAGGTTTCTTTTATGAGCTCTGCATCCTAAGGGTGGACTTAAAGTAATGAATTTGTCTCTAATAAGATTCATAGGTTTGTTCCCTAAGCAATGGTGTCAATTATAGAATCTAACACTGATGGCTTATTTTGCTGAAAATAGAGAAATAGAGAGTTTTTAATGAAGCATGCCGGTTTTTTAACATTTTTGTTTAACTCTTTGCATTGTCAAAAAGTATAAAAATACAATTATGCAAAATATCCTACCACTTTCTGTGTATTTCTGTGTGTGCCAATAGCTAATTTCCTTCTCCTCTATAATGGAAAAGGTTAATGTAATGACTCTGAGATTTCATTTGGAAATGTTCCAGAAGAGTGTCTGAGTATTTGCTGCACTTAATGGCAGGAAGTAATAAGTGAGGTTATGTATTGGTGAAAAATGTTTCATGTACTGAGAAGATTAATACTAGAGAGAGGCACAGGGGACACAAGCCTGAGGCTTCCTCCTCAATTCTGACACAATATAATATGTCCATACTTGATACGTGCCCTTCTGCAGTTAGTTCTTAATCATTAACAAAGCAGACAGTAAGTCTCTGGGGGACGTGGTATCGGGAGAAGAGAAGGAACCAGACATAGGATTCTCTTCTGCCTTACAAATGAGTGGCAGGCACCTCCAACTGGGAACACTGGACCAGATGGTACTGGTACCAGCAAGTTATCTACATAGTAAGACGATGCTGTAACACCCTTCAATGGTTCGACTTTGTCCTGGGTATTTCAATGTCTATACTAATTTTTGTGCATAGTTACCGTACTTAGGATTTCTGGAAGGTGAGCCACCATGTCACAGCTTTTTTTCAGCATTTTATTTCACATTAATTGTGTTACTATGAAAGATTTAGCATTATTGCATATGAAAGATGTAGCCCCTCCCTTTATTTCAAACTTCTCAAATTTACTTTTAATTCCAATCCCATTCCTGTCATCTGAGTCAGTCCGAGTCCCAAAACTAAGGTTTCAAGCTCATGAGAAATAGCTCCAGCCATTTATTTTACTCATTTTAATAATTAAACTATTATTTTGCTTTTGATTGCATTGAAAGAAGAGACAGCATTCTAGGACACTGAAGTCCACTGGAAAGGGATGGATGAGGTTGGACCTGGAAAAGGGGTGGATGTGGCCAAGAAGCACAGTACCTGTACACCTACAACAGCTCCTAACATTTAAAACACGATTTCCCTGAGCAAGGTACATCACTAATTCTGCACAAGAGCATGTTCTGCTCCCTGGCCAGGGGTCCTACACACAGGTCAATGCAAGCCACATCTTCAGAAAGACTTCTAGGTCAGCTGTGGTCTCTCTGCACCTTCAGCTGAAGGGAGAGGGGAGCCTCCATGCCCACATGGTTCTTGGGTGCCCAGCTGAGCACAGAAATCGCCATCTCAAAAGGGGCGTTTGGATCAACATAGGTATGGACTGTTGGGTTGAACTCAGAGACTCAAGTTGGGTACATGAGACAGGCATGAGTCAGGACAGACTGCCACGTTCACTGGTGGTCTAGCTCACACCTGGAGCAGGGATTGACGGCTGTGTATCTCCTTGTCTACCCCAAGCTGGTAAGTTCACTGAATTCTCACTTTTTACTGACTGTCATGAATAATCTTCCACTGATGTCTGGTCCGAAGGCTGCTTATCTAATGAAGTCTATTTCGATGCACATTTGAAACAATAAAGGCATCCATCAAGAAGAAGAATGTTTAAAACAGAAAAAAAAAAAAAAAAAGCACCAGAGATGCAAGGTTAAAAAGAAAACTCCCTTCTCTAGGTTAAACACTGACCAGACTCTTAGAGTACCATACTGTTTTGGCTGGAAAACACTGAAGTACTGTATTGGATTTACATGGCAAGGTTCTGGTAGCGGGACAGGATCTCCAGGGTGGCTCAGGAGCTGCCTCCATGTTGGACAGAGCTGGTTCCAGCTGGCTCCATGGCAGGACCAGTGCTGGGCAAAGCTGAGCCCATCAGCAATGCAGATGCTGCCTCTGTGATAACGTGTTTAAGAAAAAGTAAAAAATGCTGGGCAGTAGGTGTGAGAGAGGAGTGAGAGTACGTGAGAGAAACAACTCTGTAGACACCAAGGTCAGTGAAGAAGGAGGGGGAGGAGATGCTCCAGGCACCGGAGCAGAGACTTCGCTGCAGTCCATGGGAAAGACCATGGTGAGGCAGGCTATCCTCCTGCAGCCCATGGAGGTTAACGGTGGAGCAGATACCCACCTGCAGCCTGTGGAGGACCCCACACCAAGAAGAAAGTGCACTGAAGAAAGTCACAGCCCATGGAGAGCCCAGGCTGGAGCAGGCTTCTGGCAGGACCTGTGAACCTGTGGAGAGAGGAGCCCACTGGAGCAGGTTTGATGGCACGACAGTGACCTGTGAGAAGAATCTGTGCTGGAGCTGTTCATGGAAAACTGCAGCCCACAGGAAGGGCCCAGGCTGGAGGAGGGGAAGAGTATGAGGAGGAATGAGTGGCAGAGATGAATGTTACATACCAACTGCAGCTCCCATTCCTTGTGCCCCTGCGCTGCTCAGGGACGGGAGGTAGCGGAGTTGGGAATGAAGTTGAGCCTGGGAAGAAGGGTGGGGAGAAGGTGGTTTTAGTTTTGTTTTTACTTCTTGCTATCCTTCTTTGTTATTGACAATAAATTATCTTAATTTCCTCAAGTGAAGTCTGTTTTGCCAGTGACAGTAATTGGTGAGTGATCTCCCTGTCTGCCTTGACCCATGAGCATTTCATCCTGTTTTCTCCCCCTGTCTTGCTGAGGAGGGGAGTGAGAGAGTGGCTTGGTGGGCATCTGGTGGCCAGCCAAGGTCAACCCACCACAAGTACCAAGACCTCAACCTTTAATGGAAAAATTCCTTGATTTCATATTTTCCCAACAGGGTCCAGGATTGTATTTCTGAAGAAGGAAACCCATAGCTAAGAGAGCAAACAGGTTGACCACCTGTCTCAGAGGGCAAATGCTTCAATACCAGCTGCTGGGTTTTGTGTTTCAGGACAGGGAATCCTACAAATAGGATTTTGTACATGAGTGTCCACTCTGCATGAGAGAAGAGAGGGTCCATGTCAGCTTGTCTGTAAGTCCAGCCGCCCTCTTACTTGTTGATACAAATAAAAGCTGTTTCAAGACAAGCAATTGAAGATTCTATCTACAGCCTGGCAGTTGCAGCACTTGTCTTAAATACAACTTGGACCTGAGACATATTACTGGGGCGAGGCGAGGTTAGGAAGATCATATTCGAAAAGGCCCAATTTTCTTCTGATGTTGAATCAAATACTTTCACATCTCCCATAAAACTAAAAAACAGCTTTTCAGGTGGCCCCAGGGACTGGAAAGTGGTATTAATTACTTAGAAAACTATTTTGGTCACCTCTTTGAAAAAATTTTCATTACAAAGTTATCAAGCAGGGGTTTAGTTGGGGGAGGCACATACTGCGCTCAGTTCTGTTAATCCTGTTAACTCAGCATTGCAAAATACTTTCCCACACAACCACCTCTCCCCGTGGAAAGACCACAAAAAAGCTCAGGTGTACGGAATATCTATTTTTTAATCCTGTATTGCAGTCAGAACTCTCCTCACTTGGAAGCTGTAACCTGTTAATTGCCTTACCCTCATTTATATGATAAGTGGTTCATTTCCTTTATTGTGATTGAATCCCCTCCCTATATTACAAGAAAACTGGAGCTGCAGAGAGTGCTTGATTGGATTTCATTGCTGTGGGCCATTTCTTAAACAGGTTACAGGTTGACAAACATAGAGGGGGGATCAATATCCATCCTTTGCCTCATTGACAAGCTAATCTTTTCAGTAAACATTTCATCAGTACCTGCCATTTGTATACATACCTGCCTCATGAGGATGGGGAAAGCTCTGCTTTATAAGGTTTAGGTAACTAATAAATGAAAAGACAAGAATATAAATGGGGCAAGTCATCAAGATAGCATTTTTAGGAAAATAGCCTTTCATTGCCTGCAGAATATAACTGAGCACGTTTCCAACCATTCTTAATTTTAATTAGGTTGCATTACCCTCAGACCTGGTGTCAGCTTCTGTTTCTGTAACTCAGCTTGTACTGCTCTCTGGGCAAGGTCTGCCCCTCAGCCCAAAATCTCCAACCATGTTACAAAAGCTTTTGAAGATCACACTCACCAGAATTAGAGGCATTAAATGAGCTCAGCAAGTGTAACAGGGGAACTAAATTGCCCCTTTCCAGTGCACGAGGTCTGCCCGCTTCTTGCTTGCTTTTTCACTCCAGTCTACATGAGAAGGGCCACCACACTCAAAAAAGTGACATCCTCCTCTCTTACCAGAGGTAACAGGACTATTTTGAGTGGGGGTTTAATGAAGTCAAGGCTCTACTAATCACTTAAAACTCATGAGTCATACTCCGAAAGAAAGCAAGAGAGTTGAGTTGGTGTGTTTGGAGACATCTTTTTTTGTTTGCTTTTGTGTCACATGCTGAAGTCTCCTTCCCCCACAATGACGTGGGCTAGAAACTGGCATTGTCTCTGACATAAATGAGGGCCAAGATGATGGCTATATTTAGGCTTCTCTTACAGTCCTGCCTGTTAGAGTTGCACAGCTGAATGACAAATGCTGCAAAAATTGGCAAGGCCGAATTTCAGTCTAACCTGAGACGGAGCATGAAGACATTCCCTGCAGGGTCTGGGGTGAAGGGAAATGGACAGCAAACATGAACCTTTGGGTTCACAAGAAAAGAAGATATTTCTGCTGTTGATACTTTAGCAATAGGTTTATTACTATCTTCCTATCTTCAGTGTCCAAAAAAAGGAGATAACAGTGATGCAAACAGGCTGTAAAGCATGGCAGGTGATCAATTCCTTTTGCAAGCCCTTCCACTGCTTCTAGGATCCAAATCTGCTACTGGCTGTACTAGTGGGCTGCACTAGTGGGCTGCACCATTTTCCTCTTGCACCCTTGAAACACAGCCAGGAGAAGGAGGTACACATGAAAACAGCTCCTTTCCACGTAGACAAGTCTCCCTTCATTGCTCCAGCCTCAGTCTTTTCACTACGGCTAATAGCAGCGGGCGTCCTACCGCAAACGGGCCATTGGCGCATGTCCTGCTTTACCTAAGCTGCTTCCGATCTCAGTTCCAGGACGTGGCCATTCCTCTAGCTTTAGGCAGCATTAAGGCTTCTCCACCATCTTCATGTAGAGCTGCCAGCTGGCCGCTGGGATGGGTGGTACCAGTCCTGTCCATTCCTATCAACACACCCAGGATACTGTACCAATGCTGTATGCTTATTCCTTTCAACATTTTTAATTTGCCGTCTTGCTAAGTCTTACAAACCAGAAAAGTCCCCTGCAATAATTTTGGAGGCAAACTGTTTCTTCAATTTCTCACTAACTTTCCTGTTTCCTTTCTTCTCTGAAGTAAAGAAGCTCTGTTAAACCACACAGTAGTATTTACCGGTCAGACAGCCTTTGTAGACAGTAGAAAATATTAGCGGTGAAGATTACCCCAGATATAACTTCGCTGACACCACTGAAGTAATGTTGGAAATATTTTGGTCCTGCGCCTTGCTGGTGAAAATTGAGGTGATAAAACTATTCAGTGCTTGAGGAAGGAGAATAGAGAAAAAGTGGGGTAATGTAAAGGTCAAGAGAACACATACACATTTCCTTTTTTTCCCAAGGGAGTCTTTCAGTAAGTCTTTTAAAATAAATATGAACTCACTGCAACACACCTCAGATATCTGTTCTATCACCTATATAGTTTTAGGAAGTGCAAGTGGAAAGGAAGAGCTCAGTTAATGTTCAGCAGTCTGGGAGAGGATTTAATTAAGATCTTTGCAGCATATTGGATAGTCTCTTTTCTCATATCAAGCTGGCCCATGTAGGTCTGAGAACTTTTGTTTTCCAGCCTTTTCAATTAGCAAAAGCAGTGTTAGGATACATCTTTTATTTGATGTGCAGCTTACAATATTCCCATAACCATAGGTTAATTGCTAGTAAGTGTTGCTCAGGCAGTCTTAGCTATGTTGATTAATGGCCTCAGCGAGCAGCTGAAAAATAGCTAGGCTGTTTGAAGATCATTAGCAATTTTAACTCTTCAGCTATTGTGGTGGGCGTAGAGAAACAATTGCTAACAATTATAATACATTTCACTGGGTACCGAGGCATACTGAAACGCAAGTTACAGTGAGGTGGAAACAATCACTGAGTTTTTCCTGCGTTCAATTTCACAGACGTTTACAAGACAGAGAGAGGCAAGAATATATTTTTCTTCTTCTTTTTCTAAAGGTTTTGGACACACCCTTGACAAATGCATGGGAGATTTTATGCATAAACACAAATACTTAGTTCTGCTCATTAATCCTCTTTGAGAGGAGATGGACAGTGATGCTGCGTGGAAGGCAGCCTGCCAGTGAACAGACCCTGGTTTAGCTCACAGGGGCACCGCAATATTAAGCTGTGCCCTGCAACAGCACAAAGCTTGCAGTCCAGGGGCTGAAGACAAGAATGATGAGCTTTCAAGCTGCCTCTGATCTTTCAAGGCTCTGAATACCGTAGTCTTCCTCAGAGCATCCAGGAGACCATGGTGCGTGTGGGAATGAATTCATGCCAGTAGCTCATCTTACCCGGACTGACCGCAGACCCTGACAGTGCCACATGCCTATCGCAGTCTCAGGGAGGGGATTTCAAAGCTCTTATAGACCACTCCAGGCCAGGGCAAGGATCCCACCGTCAGCCTTCAGATAACCACCCAGCTCCACAAACACGGTCATAAATGGCCTTTTTCTAAACTAGCCCTCAGAAAAGAAGGAAAGCATCACCTTTAGCCTGATTCTTCCTCATGAGGCTTCTACAGGCCCCGCAAACACCTGAAGCACGGCACCCAGGAGGAAGAATAAGTAGCTGAGCTCACGAAGAGAGAAGCTCATAGAAATGCACTTGCGTACTCTGCAGTGAACACCGCTTCCTTCAGGTAGAAAGCAGCCTCCAGAAATTATGATCACGTTCCTTGAGAAAATGTACCTTTCAGCTGTCTGTGTGGTAGACAGGGTGTACTGATACACAGGTCTCCCAAAATCAACTCTACATTGCTGAACGCTCTTTCTGGCCCTAAGTTATGACTCAGTTCAGGTACAGCTGGGGCATCTCCTCAGTCTGCTCCACCGCATGAGCGAGGCATGCACAGAATGATCCTTTGCAGGTTTGCTGTCGTTTTTTTCTATCCTCCCATATTCTTTGGGCCACCTTCAACTCTACGAATTTCTCAATAACTTCAATCTACCAAATCATCTCTTTACTGAGAGTAGCATAAGGGTGGTACACACTCATAAGCAGTCCTCCTCCCAGGTAGTCCCTGGTCCAGGATACAAGCACCATATAAAGCCCTTATGAAGCAGGAGCAGCGCTCAGAGCCCTCTCTTCCTACCCTCTCTTCTGTGCTAGCCCAGATGAAGTTGTGCCACCCACCTTCAGAGACTCCATGACCCATATTAGCATTGAAATCCCAGGACAGGAAAATAAAACAATCCTGAACTGCAAGAGAAAAAGGATGGCAAGAAGCTGAAGGCTATATCTGGCTGGTAATGAGACAAGTTCAATTGTAGCAGGCTCCTGGAAAGCTCATCAAGAACAATCCCTCACATGGTTTCAGAAAATATGCAACAGGAAATTACAGCCTGGAGGCACTGTGTTCGCTAGCAATTCCCAACTAAGAACAGGAGAGAGGGGGGACAAACCGAAATAATTGAATAAGACTCTTTGTGCTTTATATGCAGGCTCTGCGCTTCCAAGGTAAGTAGGCAAGCGGCCAAAAGGGACACGATATATCACTAATTATTGAATATAGAGGAGAAATAGCCTGCTTGTTGAAGAAACAATCCATGTAAAGCTTTCTCTATATTTTTTGGTGTAGATGCTGTGACATTGGCAGCATTCAGTAAAAGCACATTTTCCAGAGTGTAACTCTTTCTGGAGCAAGGCATTTGGTCAGGCACCTGTGATGGAAGGACAGGGGCAGGGGGGAATCCCCTCCCATACTTCTTAAACTGGCATAGATTCTGTACTGACACTTCTGAAAGGAGACAGCCTGTGCACAAAGAATGCAAAGCAATGGAAGCTATTTGTTTCTTGGAAGACATGTACGGGATAGATGGCTGCATGCAGTGATTTGCCACAGCCACAAGGCACACGAACCCCTTCTTGGCGATACCCCACTAACAGCCAACCCACTGTTGCAGGGGATTTCTCCTCTACTTTCCAGAAAGCCAAAGTAAAGGTGAGGGAATGAAGAAGAGTGGAGGCAGAAGGAGAGGGGAAGCCATCTACATCCGCTGCGCGTCCAGGCTGTCCCTCCTCTCAGATGGGAGCAAGCGCCACAGATCCAGAGCGCGCACAGCCGAGCCGCGCTGAAACAGCCTTCCAGCCCCCCCTGCCCCTGGAGCTGTGGCCACAGGTCTGCTCCTTTGTCTTCTTCCACTCCCAACACATTCATACGCGCCAGGCAGTACATTCACAAGCATCTGACACCTTCTCTTTTTAAGCAGTTTCTCTGTCTTTTTTTTTTTTTTTCTCCTTCTTCCTTGGCTCTGCTTGAGCAGGGGGGTGGACTGGATCAGCCCCAGAGGTCCCTGCCAGCCTGACCCACGCTGTGATTCTCTGTGCTCAAGGCCAGCGAGGATATTCAACTATTGAACCAGAACTACAGAACAGCAATGACAACTGCTACCAGCCAGGACACTTCAATGAACACGAGCTTTCCACATCGTACACTTCCCTGTTGGGACTTTTTGTTTTCTGGAGTTAATGTTTAGAAGTGAACTTTGGACGCAAGGTGCGGATGGAGCCCCTTCAAACCTGAAGGACAGGACAAGACCTTCAAACCACCCAAAATTTTACTGCACCCTATATTTGTATGGGCTCAGCTAAATCCCTTCCAAATTACATTTTCATGCAGGGGAAAAAAAACAAAACAAAACAAAACAAAACCAACCAAACAAAAACCAAAAACCGCCACCAAAAAAACCCCAAAACCAAAAAGAACCCAAAACCAAAAAAAACCCCCCAACCCAGCCTGTCTTTATCCCACTCGACGCTGTGCTTCCTTTCAACACATGCAATAACCGAGCCGAGGGATGGAGAACCTTAAAAACCGGGCTTCGAGCAAAAGCCGNAGAGGGGGGATGCCAGAGATTTTGGCAGGCAATCCTCAAAAAAAGGCAAATTCAGTCACGCGGGGGGAAGCAGAAGTGAAGGGAAGACGCTGTCGGCAATCCATCAGAGACCCCCATCCGTCCATCCGTCCATCCATCCGTCCATCGCCACCGCCCCATCTCTGCCTGCGTCTTCCCCTGCTCCAAGGTGATGGAGCAGCAACGCACTTTTTCTTCTTTTTCCACCACGCGCTTCATTAACCATATTTTAGGGCGGTGCCTGCCTTACTGGAGAGAGGGGATATTTAACGCCTGGGCATTTATGGCTGTAAGCCTGCCATATCCTGCCCCTGGGCTTCACAGGACTTTCCGGGCCTTGCGGAAGGACTATCAGGCACGGTCCGGCTCTCCCTGCAGCTGTCCTGCTAACTTGGCACCAGAGGGGGAGGAAAAAAGGGGAGCTGCAGCCCTTACAAAGACAGCTGAGGGCACAGGGGCCTTTGTGACTGTCTCCAAAAAATGGACAACCAGGTAGACTGTTCTCCAGACACATCAGTGAGGATGTGTCCATCCAGCGCCGGAGCTGGTGGGTAGGGGAGAAGCTATGCTGAAAGTGCACAGCCTTTCAGGGTGTGAAGCCGCGTCTGGATTTGGAGGACCTCTCAGGGCAGCTTTGCCCAGGCGGGCTGCCCCCAGCCAGTGCTCCACGTCCTGGCCGTGTTTTAGCGTACTCTTGCTCTCCACAGAGCTCTTCACAGCTTTTCCTGCGTTGCTGTTAAACAAGGTCTCCAATTCTGGTCTGCATGTTGTCCATGCAATCCATATCTGCTTTTTCTGTGTTAGTTCTTTACAGTTCACTCGGTATAACCAAAACCCAACCGCATTTCATTGCTTCGATGACAAGATTCTTGCAATCCTATGTCTTGCCCAGCATCCTGCTAGACAGGAGAGCCACTTTTGAGCAAAAGGAACCTAAAAGTTCTTACTAGAGGATGTGGAGGACCCTGACAGCACTGCTCAAGGCAGTGAACCAACTCAGAAGAGGAACCTTGTCAGGTTGATTTACAGTGGCTGCTAGGTCCTACAAGGGCAAATGCAGAAGACCCTACGCTCTGTGAAGGAGCAGAGGAACTATGCAGTGTATGGGGAGGAGCGCAGCAGAGGGGAGGTCGACGGGCCCCCGGACGGCTGTTTGGGACAGGTGGGTTCGCAGGGATGGCTCTCCTTCCCGAAGGGTGGCAGGGGCACCCGCCATCAGAGCGTGCCTCCAGAGAGGGGGAAGGCGGAGGCTAAACCCAGGCTCTGCTGGAGGCTCTCAGGCCCTCCTTGGCTTTCCGTGTTTAATACATTTCACAAAGGGCTTCCGTAGCAGCTTAAAGGAGCAGATTGTTTTCTGGCTGGTGACTTGCTTCGGGCTGATCGGGTAGGAAAGCCCAGGCCTAGTGCAACTCCTGTTGTCTGTTCCCGCCACGAGAAGTGGAATCTTCACCCGCGGTCTGGTGTGTAGGGCTTTCGGGAGCCAAAATTAGCTTGTGATGTCCCCCAGAGAGGCAAAGAGAGAGCTGAAAGTCACGAAAACTCAGTCCCGCCATCTCCTTCTGCTATGGTTTGGGAAAGGTGATGCAAGGATGCAACGGCTCACTGTGGAGCTGGACATGCAGACGCATTTTTTGGACTTTAGGTTGTGTGAAGGAGACAGAAACAATGATGTAATTTTTCAAATTTCACTTTCTTGGCATGTAATAACTGGAGCAGCCTAACCCCTGTCTTCTTCCTGCTTTCTCCCTGAAAATGCAGTGTTCTGAGATTTCTAGCGCCAGGTTCAACGAGGGAGGAAGGCTTTGGCTCACTGGCTTTCTTTGTGACATCTCAAGCCCCTTTTCGACTCCAGTTGGGGTCAAACAGCCTCCAATCGCCCTCTTACACATAGCCCTTCCCTCACAAAACCTCTCAGGGAGAGAAGACATGGCACTGGTGTGTACTGGTTGTACTGGCATGTTGGTGTTTGTAATGAACAGACCGGGACGGTCTGTGGCTTTATTCTCCTTACCATGTTCTGGGCTTTCTAGTACAGATCAAAACAACCATTGTACACTGGGGCAAACGGAACGCCAGTGAGCACTTTGCCTTCTTAAAAGCTTTATTTTCTTGAGCTTAAGGTGTCCAATGCCTCCACTGAAGTCATACCTGGCTTTCTGGCAGTCAGCTCTTTGGATATTGTAGGAAGGTAAGAAAGCAGATGCTGAAAAGACAGCTCAAATTAGCATTAAAGCCAGTGACATGGAAAAGTGCCTTTAAATCCTAAAGGGGGCGGGGGAGAAGAGGGGGGGATAAAACAGGCTGTCGAAGTCAGAGATACCCATAAAAGCTAAAAACATTCTTAGGGCATGTGTGACACACTGCAAAAGCCTGCAGGTCACTTTAACATGACTTCGCCGCCGTCCACCCAATCAAGTCAACCCCTTTGTTGGAGGTAAATCCACCTGAAAAATTAAAGCTGGAGACAAGTATAGTGGCTGAGCTCCCCAAAACCAAAGCATTTCCAAGTACAATTTGCAAGACTTCAGCCAAGTGCTCACATCCTTGTCGTCCACGGGCTTATTATTATTGTTCTTGTGATGTGGCTTTCTGCCTGAGCTGTGGTCTTCTAAGAGTACTTCTGCCACTTCTTGATGTCATCTTCCACTTTTTGGAGGAAAAATTACCTGGGTTTTGTCCTTTTGGGAAGATAAAGGAGGGAAGTTGGCAAATTAAAATGCATTCATGCAGGCTTCCCATTTTAGCACTTTTTTAAGACCAGTCCCAGTTCTTTCCCAAGTGTTTTATTATTATTTAACACAGAAGACTGGAAATGAAGCTTCAGACCAGCTAGAATTCCTCCTGCTGCTGCTGCTGCAAAAAGACAGTAGAAACCATCTGTAGGCCTCTAAAGACAGGTATTTTTCTCAGGTATCAGAGATGTCAGATCAGTCTTTTCTTTATTCCCAAGGCAAATGTGACTTCTGTGTGGACGACCCTGGCTGAGAAAACTCTTAAACACCTTGTTCTGCTCTGCCATGACAGGACATAACCTTTCTTTGCCACCTCCCAATCTCCACAACTCTCCAAGCTGTGGTGGGGAGCGGAGCAATACACCTACACTGAGTCTTTTAATAAGATGACTGGTAAGTCAGGTTTCAGTGTACGCTTCCCAAAAATCATATGGCTTCTGGGTGAGTCACATCAGCAATGTTACCCTTCCCTTTGCATTTGGACTCCTACGCACGCCACAGTTTACTGCGCAGCCGGAGTTCATTTGCAGAAGGCATCAACATCGTGATCCTGGGTGACGAAGAATTAAATTGACAGGGTTTTTTTTTTAATTGTTACCATCATACTTACTTGCATGGGCTCTCTATGGAGTGCATGAAGCATGCATTGAGTCTATTTGAGTGGCTTTGTCCTTCTTCCATGCCTGACTACCTCCAATGCCCCCTCAAAATGCTCTGTCTAAAAAGCTCTGGAGGTTCACTTGCCATTATAATTTTAAGTAAAGATAACTACAAGCTTTGTTTTGTTGTGTCCTCTCTTTACCTACCTTCCCAGTTCTCTCTGACATGAAGAAAAATGGGGTGGCAGCAGAGAAAAATTCTGCCTTGACTCACTCAACTAGGATATACGCAGTTTTACACCAACCCTATAATTCAAGGAATGATAGGGCCAATAGCAGCAATTTCATTAGGAAACACCAGAATGTTTTAATACCATTAATTTATTTAACATCAGCTTTTACCTTTATGTCAGTTGCAGCAAGCTTTTTGTTTTGGTTTTTTTTTTTTAAGAAAGTCCTGTCTCCATTCTCAGGGATGATGATGTGCTGCACATAAAACACGAGCCTATCTGGAGTTGCAAATTTTGACAGCTGAGGGTTGAAGAGGGGAAGGTCCCAAGATTCCAGTCACTGAAAGGCGCGCGCCCGAGTGGGAGTCGAGGGGGTATTCTTTACCGAGAACACGTCAACCGAGAGAGGGAGCAGCAGAAGTGAAATGAGAGACAAAGCAGGAGTTCGAGAGAGAGAAAGCTGTACGCCTCTTCAGCTTCGGCTTCAAGTGTTAGCTCAGACTTTGTATAAAGGGATGATGTATGATCTGCTACAAAATTTATCATTTCTTAGAAGGCTGCTTCTTTCTTTCCCAGACTAGAATACTTGCTGCTTTTATTTGCTCCGTGTTGCAGAAGTAATAACGTCCTACGTTAATGTTCTGGAAATAAAATTTGAAGATTATTCGACAAAGACATGGGTAACAGCACAGGCTTGGGTAATTCATATTCAAAAATATTTAATTTTCAGAGGTTCGTTATATGTGTTAAATTCTTGGTTACAGCAAAAATATTGTAACATACAGCATCACAGTGACGTATAATCAAGCCGTAACAGTGCAGTTTATTACAACTGTGTAAACAAAAAGAAGTATTTCTGTAATGGCACTCTTCATGAACAAAATCCTGGCATACAGAATCTCAGCAGAAGTCAAAAGAAACATTTACAAAGAAAAAAACCCCTCAAATTGAAGCACAGTATATGAACCTGGCCAAAACGGTCCACTCCACATTTCACAAAAGAAAAAAATGTCCTCAGAATTTTTGCTAGCTGGCTTTTAAGAAAATTCAATCTGAATTTTTTCAAGGCATCAATCCAGCATGTGAAAATTTTTCACTATTATTCAATGATATGAACAAAGAGTGAACATCTCTTAATTATGACCACGTGAATACCTCCTACTGCGACATTATTAAAGGAGACAAGAGATGATCTGGGAATGTTATTGTCTGTATAGCATGACACCTGCAGAAGATATTCTTTAGGAAGTAAAAATAAGTTACTGAGAAACAAAACCCAACATGCTCCATCAAAGATGCTTTTTTGTGCATAAATATCTAAGAGAAAAAGTAGTATCTTGCTTTCCTGTAACAGTAGTAAGGGATTTGATTCTAAGACAATGTACATAGTGTAAACTCTAAGATGGGGTTTGAACTTGAAATACACTCATCTCAAACAGATTTTAAATTTTAGCACCTAAAATGGAACGCTGGGACTTAAACAATTTTAGTAGCTTTCATGACATGCATTAGTTACGGCTTGCTTGACGGATACAATTTTGCCAGCGATGTTTTAGTGTTCCGTGAGATCCTCTTAATAAAAAAGCACATAGGTCTGAATGCCACTACATTTTACACGTGCACCTTTCATATGGGAAGTTTTGCATATGTTCCATCTGCAGAGAGCAGGCCCCACAGTAGCAGGAGGTATAGTTAGAGCACAGAAGTTACAGTTATTAAAAAATACTGGAAAACTGGGAGTACGTGATATAATCACAAGCTGGTATCTTCGGTTTAGAGAAAGCTATAAATTTGCTTGTTTAAAAAAAGACACCCAACATGTGCTTACTCACATGCTGACACAGAGTTCATGCAAACTATTAAAAAAACCCCCAAACTTGTAAATTTTACCCTTCAGAAATGCTGCATATACTTCATCCTCAAATAAACTGAAGCCCCCTCAGAAACAACAGGGACCTAACGTTCAGATCGACTCAAGCAACGTATAATTGCTTCCTCTGTAATGAGAAGTGAACAGCAGTATCGAAGAGGAAATTTCATGAATCGTACTTCATTTCAAACACTATTAAGTCCAAATCCAGGTTCACTTGTCATTAAGCAGTAAGACTACCTTTACTTAAAAAAAAAAAAAAGTTATTTTCTTGGAGGAAGGACATTTTCTTCATAATAGCCTGGATTTACTACATTTCCAGCTGGATCATATCTAGCCACCACAAACGTAGAGCCGTCGCTAGCAGATGCTTTTCCGACTCCCATTTTTTTTGTGTTCTTCCAAACCATTGCTGTGAAGTGCCCTGAAGAAAGAGAGATAAACATATGCATTCATTTTAGGAACTAAACCTGTAACATTCCCTTTAACACATGAGGTGGGGGAAAGAAAGAACACTACAAAACTGTTTCTAACAGGAGAACAAGCTAAGGAGATGAAAAGAAAACTACATCTACCATTTTGTCTTGAAAAAGCCTGCTCTGATCTGGTTCCACACTACTATTCCCATTTCCATCTCCTATATCCAAATAAGAATACCTGGTAAGAGTCACAAAGAAGTAGTTTGACGAGTATCTGATATAAAATTCGACAAAGACATCACAGTCTTTACTCTGTGCAGTCTGAATAGCAGTTCGGAGAGTGACTATTATTCATTGGCTTTGACCATCTCATACTCCCCCATGTGTCTGCATGTGGAGCTGTTCAAAGTAACACTGGTTTCGTGGCTGCTTCTGCCTACTTGTTATAGCCACCCCTGCATCGTGCTAGTCTTGTCAGTTGTTCCCTCTATGCATAGACAAACCTCAGGGGAGAAAATAAGGATTTTCTTCTTCTGAAACAAGCTCAGGCGCATCTCTTGCTTGAGCATTATTCAGGGAACGATGTTCTTATGTTCAATCAAAACCAGATTGTCAATATGCAGTCAACGGCCTGTGGCTGATCTCCAAACTATATCTAAAGTCACTTCTGTGATTGGGGTGATATAACTTGGTAGAGGACACGTGTCAATGTAAACCATGGCACAGTACATTTAGTAAGACACCCATATGATTCCAATTTAGTATTTTCTGCAAATTGATTTCTCTTGAAGGTAAGTTGCCTTTTAAAAATTTTGGAGTCAGAGGAAAAATATAGTATTAAAAAACTCCACAAATTTTGCTTATTTCCTAATTTCTCAGTTTCCTTTTACCCTTTTGTCAGCTTCTAGCATAAAAATTTGGGGAAATTCTAATTTTTTTTTTCCCTTTGATTTTTTTTTTCCTAAGAATTAAAGCTAATTTTTTTGAAAAGCACCAAAACAAGTTGCCTAGCCAATTTCTTAAAATAAAAGCTGTGTTGTTGAAGAAACAGTGCCCAGTCTGAACTTACCTGTCCCAGAAGAAAACCCTGGGTTTTGAAAGCTGTAATTTTTTATTTCACTGTACCATCTGTCAGCCACATCCTTTCCTGAAAGACAAAAGAAATCTGCTGTGGAACCACGCCATAAACACAGACGTGTCACTCACTTACAGCCTGGCCAGCAAGATCTTCTGGTAACAGCTGACAAGAACTTCCAGAAACATGGAGAAACAGTCTTTTTACTGAAAGAAGTTTTTGCAATGTGGGTAAAATGGTAATACATGTAACTTACCGAATATTTCTTGTTTTGCAATAGCTGTTGCTATTCAATTACTAATCAGTCGGATGTTTTTTGTTAAGCATCTCATGCCATCAATGACTTGAGTTCTGCTTGACGCAAACACAGCCCATCAGTTCCTCCACTGGAGTTCCAGGACTGTGGGGCCAGCACAGCCTGGCTCAAAGCCTGGGCAGGCAACCCACAAAACAGTTGTAGAACCAGGCAGAGTTCATCCCGTTCAGGGAAGTTGTCTGCAGCAAGGTGCTCGCCTGGTAGGACAGAGCTGATGAAAAGCGCTATGCTGTCACCAGCAGATGAGGAAAGAGGACCACGCACCAATTCTCGCCTGCTGTTAAAACTTTACAACGCTGAAGTCAGAAAAAACTTTGGACAAGAGAGGTCTGTGTGGCACGGCACTTGGATTGAGATGGGGTAGAAATCCCTTTCATCCTCAAAGAAATCCTGTGGCAATTTAACACATCGAGTTTACATTTTTTTCTGCCCACAGCCTTTTGTAACTTTCAGTCTGGAAGGCAGTAAAGACACATCTCCCATATTCTGGGTAAGTGCTCCTGTCATTAGGCTTCTGCATACAGTTTTTACCAGCTCCTCCCTCTTGGAAACTGTTTGAAAAAACTTATGTGACTTTTTCTACAGGGAGGCCTCCCACCTGTGGATCCAGGTGGATGAAGATATCCCCTTAGAGCTCCAAGCAAACCAAAGAAAAACAACACTTCTGAAATCCTCTCGTTTTCCATATTGACATCAGCATTTAATATTGAAAATTTCTGAGTGCATTTATTTTCAGTTGTTCTTACCTAGCATTTGAGCTGTTGTGGATGTCCACTTTGAGACACTCTAACTCAGTGAGACACCTCAAACATACATGCCTAGGAGCTGCTGCTATGTGGAAGTCCTCATGTCCATGAGCGCTGGCTCTTCTCATCAAAGGCTTTCACTGACCACAGCTGTATAAGAACTCTGACTATGGCCAGAGATGTAGCACTCTATGTCTGAGGATCTCTGAGGCTGTTTGCCAAAGAAATAATGCTTCCTTGTTTTCTGTTGAGCAGTTAAGGAATCTGACAGACAGGAGGAGATTCTGATAATCTGCAATGGATCCAGTGGCACAGGCTGCACAGAGGGCAGGAGTCAGACCAGAACTCGCAGATGCTATGTACTCAGAAGTCAAATGTTACTTCTTTTCCATTACTGGTTGTTCGGAAATTCTTGTGTCAAACACCGTCGGGGAGAAGGAGGGCAGGTTTTTCCCTGAGCTACATCAATAATGAAATTTCTGCTGAGCATTCCAGGAAGTATAACGCAAGGCCCGTTGATTTCACAGCAAGCTGCCAATGGTCTTAAGCCTATCGTCATAAAGAATGCTGGTCCCTGGTGGACTGTTGGCTGCAGATCAGCAATGACTCATGTTTTGCTATTTTGCAGCAAAAAAGTCTTAAACTTGCACTGCTCTAGAAGGCAGACCCTGTGTTAACTTCTTTAAGCTTCAGTTGCGTATGACTGCAGTCTGCTAAAAGGATGGCGGCGTTAGCCTGGCAAGCTGGCTGTCAGAGCTGCCACTGAAAAGAAAATATTGAATGAAATGCCGTCTCTTGAGAGGTCTGTGAACTGAAAGTACTATGAATTTACCTATGCCACACTACTTGTTAGGAATGGTGCTCTCTTAGCAAAGTCAATTTACATTTTCTGCATAAAAAGGCATCAAACCCTCTCTTGCTTCCCAAAGAAAATGTTTCAGCAATAATACTAGGTTCCTTCTTTCCCTGCTATCACTGTGCCAAACAACAGACTCTGTAGACCTGCTTTATGGTTCAAGTCTGTAACATAAATACATATTTGTTCATTTTTTTCACTCACACTAAAGCTAAAATGAAGACTGAAGGGAGTGCAAAGAGCAATCTTTATGCAATATAAGGTGAAAAGAAAAAGCACGTGGCAAAAAAACCCAAAACAAGCAAATCGTCTTGTCCTACCCTAAACTTCAAAGCTATGAAGGATTTAGATGTGTTTGTGGCAAGCTGGGTGGAACAGAAGTACAGAATGCGACTGCAGACAGCTCAGACCTTATGAAGTGTGTGTATTTTATGTGAACGAGTGCTTAAGTGACTATGCTATGTAAGTAGTATTTTTACAGATGTAGGACTGCACTCCTACTGCTTCCAGCACTTCATCCCCTCTGCTAAACGCATCAGTGTTATAAAGCATAGAGAGTAGTTCAAGTGAAAATCATCCCCACTCTGCTTACTGTAACTCTCAGAAGTGTACCTAGGCTCCATGTGACAAGAACTTAAAATCTCCTGGATGGAAATATTGCAGGACACATGAAAGTTTTTACAAACACAGTATCTCTTCATAATTTTTTTTTTTTTTTAAATTTAAAGAATACCATCATGTGAGAACTTGGTAACTCTTTAATTCAAGGGAAATGGCAACGGTATCAGGTAATACCTCAATCCTGTACATGAAAGACAACGAGCATAGTTAGGCAGAGCAATCTATGATGTGTTAATTCCCAGCCTTCGTGGATGAAAGCTTGCAACTTACTGCAGCCCAGCAGTGAAAGCCTAGAAGCTGATACCTATGCTCCATTTTTCATGTGCAGCATCAGATTATATGGCATTGCTGTCATCCTCCTTGAATTAAAAGAGTCATCGAATCACAGGCTGCAAGAAAATAAAGACTGACTTGTTCCCAGCAAAAGAGAAGGTGACCAAAGGACTAGGCAAATTTTGACAGTCTCTCCTGAAATCACGTTGAAGAAGTGTCCTGGAATCGAAGGGAATGAATTGTATCTGTCATATGCCACAGGAGGTGAGGGGGGTCCTACGTGGAAGTTTTCACCACATGAGAAGACAGGTAAGTACCTGGTGATTAAACACTCTCTTTCCTCTGAAATACTTTTCTTCTGATTCTTTGCTCCTCGGGGAGCCGTAAAAAATGCGATGGTGGGACATAAGCCAAACCAATGTTGAAAGTGACAGCTTATGCACAGGGGACGAAGGAAAAACTCTGTTTTGAGCCCAGTGACCCCCCCAGGCTTCCCAAAGCTTAGAGAAAATGACCCAAATGAGAACAGCAGAGGGGTCAGCAGAGCACTGAGCCTACCTGCTTTAGCAGCACCGTGCATCCTCAGACTTGCTGGTTCAGAGAACTGACCACAGTATTTCCATTTCAAATTATTACAGAAGTAGTCATGCAGCTATATTTGGTATCTATTTCCCTTGCATTTGAAGGTTTCACTGAAAACAACTCCCGCTCCAAAAAGCTCCCCCAAACTAGGGGCTGGTTGTTGTTCAAAATGCATTTCAATCAGAAGAAAAGAACACAGTAAAGAAATCTCACTCCCAGCCCTCTTTCCTGATTGTAGCAGAAATAATAGAAGTTTATTTCTATCAAAAAGCATACAGATCTGTCCTACAGTCAGTGCTCCAGCTTCTCTTCTGTTGCTTCCCTTACAGAACCAATTAGCAGATTGCTATCTTTTTAAATATATCCTTCCCAGCTGCTGCAGCGATCCACACAGGAATTTTATTTCCATTACTGAAAAATATATATGTATTATTTGATGCTATAAAAATATAAATTATATTTTTTTTTTTAAATCTATTACTGGAAAAAATGTTGTGCATGTATATATTATTTTATTTATATATATATTCCAATAATGGACTTCACTGTGATCAGCCAGAAAGGGGAACCGGATGAGGCCACTGGTGCTGTTCTTTTGAATGCTGACTGCATCTGTCTGTGTTGATCTGTGTGGACCCCTGCATATATATGCATGTACACGCTGTACATGTGTGTGCAAGCCTGGGAATACACTCTTGGCCTCACTACTGGGGATTCGGCTCCCCCTAACATTTCATTCCTCTGGGCCCAGCCTTACTGTTTCTCCTCATACCAAAGAATCACTAAACCTTCAAGTAATCCCACTGAGTAAATCGCCAAAAAGCATTCTACTAAAATCACTAAATCTACTAAAATCAGGCCATATTTCTGTGTGAGGATGAGCAGCACCATGGCGATCTACTTAAAAACTAGGTACCCCAAACCCCTGAATTTTTCTAGCTTTTGTTATCACAACATTCCTTCCACCAGTCTGAGGGGAAATAAGGGTAAATAAAATATCTACCCAGATCGCAGTCATACTAATGGTTTTAGGAAGTCACCCTCTACTTCCAGCATTCCTCGTGCAAGTCCTAATTTTATTTTCCTCTATTTTATTTAACATTACTGTATAAGCCTGGTGTTGGGCAGCAAGAGATACGTGAAGGCAGGCTCTCGGTCAGAGCGTGCCCCTCCAGGACTTCAGCAGGGGGTGTCGGGGCCACTCTGCCCACTAGTCCCCATTTGCAGGTTCCCAGGTTCCTCCCACAGCAGAGCTGGGTGACAACATACAGCGAGTTTCTCTTACAAACTCTAGAGTTCACAAGCCGCGGTGTTTTTACAGGCAACATGGCACGTTCTTCACAACCCCACCAGCCATCCCAAACCAGAATTTAGTCACCCAGTGCTTGCCTTCAGCCTTCCACCACATGAGGAATGAGAGGAGGCATCCTGGGAAGCCTGACATACTACAGCTGCCGAGGCAGGCTGCGGTGCCTCACATCAGCGGCAGATGACAGCTCACTTATTTGAACACAGACAAAGAGAAGTCTGCCACGGAGCTGTTCCTGCAGGACTGGAGGGAGGAAACAGCTGTCAACTATTTCTTGGATTACAGGGATAAACATATTTCCAGCGACAGCTTTAGGCTATGTAACTCCAAAATCCCGAATACAATTCAAGGTATTCTTGTACCAGGAGAGGGGTCAAACTAGAAAACTAGTTGAAATCTTAAATACTCTCTGAAACAAGAAGCACGTCTCCTGGCATTCCTGCAGAACTCAGTAAGAGCCAAAATAAACAACAGTATCACTTTTTTAGAGAGAATACAGAGTATGCTGGAGGTTTATTGAGTTTTGCTTTATCTGGGAAAGAAATCGGAAGACACTGCCTGCCTTTGTTAAGCCCTTGAATGGATGCCTTAATACAAATTTCAGCCTCATTGAGCAGAGTACAAATTAACTATCCAAAGGGAACTATATGAGAAAAAGAGGAAGAATGAACTGGCTGCACAGAGATGAAGACTAAGACCAGACGAGAGAATAACTTCCTTTGAAGAAATAGTTTTCTCATTCTGGTACTTTAAATGATGCTGCTACATAGGAAATGTAGAAGTGTTTTACAGAACAAAAGAGGATGTAGCTTAATTTTCTCAGCAAGACATTCAATCCCTGTGGATAAAAAAATAGCAACAAAATCGCTCAAATCTGGCAAGTTACGTATGGAAACAGTGCATTGAAGACAACAAACGGGATCCAGAAAAAGACAGGCATTATATAATTTATGGAAGGATTTGTGTGTTTTGTTTCCAGCTCTCTAAATGGGAATTCTGTGACTTCAACCTCGGGGGAAGGAGCACAGGCGATTAACACAAACAAGGAGGAAGAAGAAAGCTCAGCCAGTGAGTCATAGCTGCTATGCAAAGTTTGCTGTACATCTGTGTTTTCCCATGCTGCTCTGAACCCTCGCCTCAGACCCTTGCAATGGACAGAATGCCAAATATGAGTAGATCAAATTGTATTTTTCCACCCAGGGTTTCTTTCTCAACGTGAAAAAGTACCCATCAGGGACTAGAGTTGGCACTTGCAGAGGAACTGAGCAGTGTCTCCGGGTCTAAAACTCACTGCCTTAAAATTTCCAGCTCCTTCAAACAGGGCCTCCAGCCTACAGAAATGAGCTTCTGTTTCCCTGAGGCTGTGACGGAAATTCCAGGGGAAGATGGGAATAAAGAAAGCAAGTGGTCACTTTTAATATATCCCACCTGCTCTCTCAGCAGGCTAAAGCATGAGCCCAGCCCGCTGGAGGAGGCAGGAGAGAAAAGCCTGCTGAACATCGCGCCGACTGAAGGCTCGCTGCGGGCTGTCAGCCTGGCCAAAATTCAGCTCCTCAAGCATCCAAACCACAGGCTGCCAGTTATGTGTTACATTTATGATGAGAAAATATATGGAGCGTTTTTCTCTTCAAAAATGAAGGCACGGAAAAGGGCTCAAAGCCTGTTTGCTGACAGAGCAGGAGACTAGATGTCTAACACATTAGCTTCGATATCCGCCCCCCCTGTTTTTGCCCCCACAAATGGGAATTTCTGTGTAGCATGCAAAGGCCATTTTTTCCACCTTCCTCACCACAGCTGGCCTGTGATCAGCCCTCTCTTTGGCTGAGACAAGCTGAGGGTAAAGGTGAAGTACAGGGCATGGACAGCTTCCTTCTCTCCACCCGTGGACACACAAGTTGCACTCGAGACAGGTGAGACATCAGGAGCTGCCCAGCTGCCAAGTCCTCCCTCCAAAGGGACATAGCACACTACCACAGTCCCTTACCCCTCCATGCCTACGCGTGCTCTTTGCTCTCAGTACACACAGGTGACTGAAAACCACCACCCTGTCCTCATGGAGCCTGGGCTGGGCTGTGATGGACGCGTTTTTGAAGCAGAGGCAATGCCAGTACTCTTGCAACCTGATGCTCTGAGCCCAGAGTTCATGAGACAAGGCATTTATTCAGTGTCTGTGAGATAACATGAGAAGAAAGCTTACCTGGCTGGTCATAGGATGCCCATGCTAGGTTTTCTCCACATTTTCCATTAGCAGACTCGGAGCTGTGTTTGAGGACCCTAGTGGTAGCCAGTTCTTCTGCATACCTAGCAAAGGAATCCACACATTGAGTCACGGACCACAGCCACAGCTAGCAGAGAGGAGGAAGAGCAGGAGGAAAAGGAGGAGATGCAAGCAAGGAATTTTGCTGGAAGATGACAGTTTAAGCCAAGTTACTTGCTACAAAGCCCTGAAGCCAAGGATGCTCTAAGCTCACGTAGATCTAGGAGTTAGGCAAAGGGAAAGCCCAGAGGCCATTCTCCTTGTCTTGCATGAGGACATGTGCCACTACTAAGAAGGACCTAGAAGAAATCAAAGGGCAGATCTCCCCCCACCACGTTCTGCCCAGCACCTGGAAATCCGCAGGCCATTCTTAGCTGCAGCTGCGGGGGGAAAGGGACGTACCTGCAGCAACCGCTACAGGCGTCACCTCCTGACATTTCTATGCCCCTCACAGAAGTAACTTAAATGTTCTTGATGCAATGGAAAAAAAACCAAAGTGAGGATTCAGTCAAAGCAAGTGTAAAAAACCCTACATTTACAAATGAAAAAAAAAGTCAAATTCAAAACAAAAGCAACGTGTCAGGCAACAGTACAAAGGAGAAAGGGACTGCTTGGAAAATTTGAGGCAACAACTATGTATACCAACATAGGGAGAAGCAGCACTGTTTCTACAGAAGTTGACGTGTGAGTGTGTGGGATGTATTTATTGTCTTATGACAATAGGGTTTTAAGAAGAACATAATCTATAAACCAATTATTCTCTTCATTCAACATTGGAAATGCTGCAGAACAGAGTGAAATTAGGAAGACCATTTGTTATTTCTCACAGCACAACAAATAGGAGGCAACACCCAGAATCATCAGGTCGTAGATTTAAAAGTCAAGTAAGACAAAGAACTGTTTCTACACTGTGCAGCAGAAGTCATCGCCACGGGACTATATAGACATGAAAGCAAATGTGGGTTTGAAAAAGAGCTAGACAAATTTACAGTGTGCGTATGTGGGGAGGAATCTTCAGGCTTATTAAATAACAGCAACAAGAAAATGAGGATACAACTTCATAGGAAAACCATATTACTTACTGCTTAGGAAAACCATATTTTCCAGGAGAAATCTGTAATTTCCGGGAGAAGATAATGGGGGAAGGATGACCGCATTTGTTTCGTCCTGCTACTCCTTTCCTAATCGTGAATCACTGGCATCTGCCAGAGACAGGAATTTGTCCAGCTGAACATTTTGGCCCAAGCTCGTACTTCAGACATTAAGTTCTCATTTTCCTTCTGTCCTAATCCTCCCATCCATACAACAAGAAAGTATTTAGCTACCTCCATTAATTTAGAAATAATGAAAACTTGTCAGTTGTCAGCCTGCTAGATCCTGAACTAGAGGATCTAAAGGTGCGCCTTCATTCCCTTTATCACTAGAATCCTCTAATTTTTCTTTTCAGGATTCCCACATCCCAAGCAAGAGGCAAGACTGGAACAAAGTACACATTGCACATGGACAGAGTTGCCAAGGATTTGAGACAAAGGGTGATTAATTCACTCTAGCTCAGGCAGTTGAAAGCATGAGATTTGCATCTGAGATCATCACCCTATGCTTCATTACAGTCAGAGATAAACAGACACCTGCTGAGGGTGACTCATCTCATGCTAAAGTAGAGATCCAATAGTCAGTTCATCTAACCTGTAACAATTATTGGAACCGAAAATAGTAGGAATCAGACCATTTTCAACACAGACAGAGAAGCACAGAACTGTACCCAGAGATACACCAAATATATACCAACAAAGATATCAGATATATCTAAAGAAAAGGTGAAGTTCTTTATTGAATTTAAGATTATGCAAAATCTGTCTTGAAAAAATATGGTATTTCTTATATTTCTTGTCTTTTATTCAGATCAAACCATTTCTGCTTCTTGCTATCAACCAGTTTCACCAGTCTCTGAATGTGTGTCTCTTAATTCTTACAAGTTAAGTTACTGATCACAACCAAACAAAGGTTTCCTATTGTTATTCCTTACTGTGGGGAAAGTCAGCTGAGACCAGAGAGGACTGTAAGGAATTCCAGAAGGATCTAAAAATAGCCAGCAAGGGCAATAGCACACTTAGAGATAAATGTGGAGCAATGCATATTTGACAGAATAATCTGAACTATTCATACAAGTTGACTTGTTCAAACCAACTGTAGCACTTTGGAGACACAAGTGTTAGCGACAAGTCATTGAAATTTCTTCCTTGTTGTGAGGCATCATGTAAAACATAAACAAAACACCCCTTTGAAGAACAGAAGGAAAACGCCAGCAGATTACAAAGGTATGTGGATGAATCACTGGCATTCCGTCTCTCAGAAATACTGTATCCAGTTATCACTGTGTCTCAAGAAAAAAAACCCATGAAAAAATAATGACAGAATCAGCTTTTGCTTGCTGCCAGAGGGCACGTCCACATGCCATGTACATGGTCTGTTGTGCAGCACAACACCTGGTGGAGATCTCTGGTCTAGAGGGCAGGAGCTGGTGCATCTGTGTGACAGCACAGCACTGTGCTGGGACAGTAAATCAGGTTCTGGAAAGGCTACAGCCTCTCTGGCTCCCAGCCAGCCGGCATGGAGAAGTCTTCAAGGTTATGATAGAAAGCCTAACAGCAGATGAGATCTCATGTCTGCAAGGATCAAACTGTCCACTATTTAGCTATTATGGAAAGACATTTATTTTCCAAATAGTTCAATCAGCGTTTACTCCTTCAGGTATCTCCTTTATACTGTGAGGATAAGCCTGAAAAAAATGAAGATTTTCAAGTCTACTTTGAAAAAGGTTTCTGTAAGGGAAAGGAAATAATCTGGTTGTCATGTCTACAGCAAAGAGGACAAGCAGTAATGGAGTCAAATTTCTGCAAGGAAGACTTAAATCACATAGCAGGAAGATGGATCCACTGTACGTTAGACTGACAAGAAGTTGTGCAGTCTTCAGCACTGGAGAAGAAGTAAGATGTGTCCCTCCTGACAGACTAGAGAACAATGTACACTGATTTTGCTTTTGGGGCAGGGAGACAGAGAACTTGATCTGAAATTACTTCCCTCTGATTCCACTGATCTTAGACCAGTGAAGACTTCCTACCGTGAAAAAGATTATTTTCTCCACTACTTCAGCAGCGGTGGATATTCTCCTGCAGATGACAATCCATCATCTGACAGAGGTGGTGGTGAAGCATGTTTTAGGCAACCACCCTCTGCAGTGTAGACAGGTGCAGCCCACATCTGGAAAAGGGTGCAAGAAAGATTTATACAGTTGTGGCCACAGAAGCGCCCATGTGACCAGCTGGTGCTATGTGATGCAGAAGGAAGGAACGAACAGAGTTGGGTAGGGAGACAAAAAGAGTAGAGTCCCTCAATTTCCACCCAGTAAGTCTTCATTGAATACCAGCACATCAAAAGGCAAATATTTTTGCAGTACGCACAGTCAAACCTAATAGATAAAAGTGTCACAAATCTCATTAGAGAAAAGAAAGGACTGAACTCACTGTTGGGCTCCTCTGTTTAACTTCTTGCAGAGTTTTAATGGGGGGACTCCGTGTTTCTTCCTGTAGTCATTGTGTGCTTTCAAGACTTCTTCAGCAAATTGTTTGGAAGCTGAAATAACATCAAAAAAAGTGGAAAGGTCAGTCAAATACAGACATCAGTGAAGACAGAAAAAGCATACCCTGTAGCTAAGGTGCTGGTGCAGGCTGGACTGCAGAACAGAAACATACAACCCTCATTACCCGGGAGCAGGATGGAACTGCTCCTCCATCCAGGAACTAACTCTAAGAGACAGTCCCGGTGGGATGGTACAGCCTCACTAAAGGTTGAAGAAAAATGTGAACCTGAGTCCTCTCCTCAACAGCAAGGTGATTGAAGGTTAGTTTGATGGACTTTCATTTTAAGATTTCAGTGCACTGCGTCACCATTGCAAAGTCTCAGAGTAAGCAACAAATAGCTCCTTTGAGGAGATGCACTAAAAATGCCAATTATTGTCACTGTATGCAAGAATTTTCTGTATTAGTCAAGGCACCACCTAAAGAAAACAAAGATACTAAAATGTTTACAACTATGCAAGTTCTAAACATGCACCATTCTTTTTATTCACTATATAGTACAAATTCATAGAAATCTCAAAAATCACCTTTATTTGGCTCAAGACAAATAATTGTTCGCAAACAGCAAGTGGTAAGGAAAGAAATGGCTGCTGGGGATGATTTCTTTTCCCCTGTGCAGAGTGTATTCAGTAAATACTTGAATTCCAAAGTTACTGCAAACCTTTAAAAGAGCTCATGTTTGTACTCTGTTAAACTTGGGACTTTCTGCAGAGCAAGGCAGAGGACAAGCAACAAATCATGGTGCAATTCACTTTGATGGCAATTTCACGTTACCTCCTTTTATGACTTTGCTGATTTTCCCTAAGATTCAGAGGAAAAAAAAGATTCTCTGTCATTGGTCACCCTGTGGAATTTGCTGCTTTAAGAGAAATTTGGAACCTGAAACAGGGTATTGTGACAGTTAGAGAGGTACAGATAGCATCTTCAAAACAGAAAGACAGTTTTCACTTTCTCTGTCTTGCTGAAGCTTCTGAACAGGCCAAGACATCTTTGAGTATGCACTCCGCTTTTACCGTGATACAGGTTTCTGCATCTATTAATGATTCATCAGCTTCATTTCTGAATATCCTAATTAGCATGACTACCATTATTTTCCTTGTAAGACACTTTTGAAACCCAAATAGACCTCATGACTAGAAAGTGTTTCCTGTTACTAACCTTAGATTTCTCAACTTCCTCTCACTACTCGATCCTAACAACTATAATCCATGATTCTCTCCTTTATGAGTGTGCACGCTATTTTGCTGTTTGTAACGATGCATTTTCCCACCGCAGAGCCGTCAGTTTGCACACACTGCTCTCGTAACTTTTTCCTAAGGTGATAACCCGGCCCATGCTCATGCTGTAAGTTATCCTCGGAGTTCTCTCCAGTTTCCCCAACAGCTTTAGCATAATATGGCAGCCTAAGGCAATCTCAATATCCAGTGCACGTAGAAAGCCATTAATGTTTCACGCAGTACCTTAAACCTTTTGAACACAGTCTGCAGTTGGGTTGACCTCTTCCAGACCAAAGTGCCATTGTGGAGATATATCTAATACGTTCTCCATCAACATGCTTTCAGGCTAGATTGTTTTGGTATAAAGCTGTTGGCATGAGACAGCTAAGAATTCAGCAACAGGAACCTTGTTGAGTGAGATGAGATCTGCCCACCACCTTCCTCCTCTTAGGTTTCCCTTCAATTTTCTGTGTCACAAGTTGCATATCTTCAAACAAAACAGGCGCCCCCACTCTGGTGTTTAAGCGCCCACACACCCTTTTGCTAACAAACCTGTCCCATCACTCTTACTACCATTGCTCACAGCTCACTCATTCTGTCAGGCTAGAGTCCTGAACTTCTCATCTGCTGCATCATGTCGGGTCACGACCTATTTCTAAGGCATCTATCCTAAGTTACTGAGGAGAGCAAGCCTATGACCAGTTCACTTCACTGATGTAGGGGTCCGTGCTTCCAGCAGGGAAACTTTAAGACACCCTGCAAATCAAAGTTGTTGAAATACACGGCTCTGGAAGTCGCATCACATACTCCAGACGGCATTTTTCTGCACAAGACCATCTTAAAGCTTGTGGCTGTTATCACCGAGACTTAATATCTCATCTGCTCTGCATTAAATAGTTGATAAACAACCTGACCTGCAAGTGTGAGGGTTTCTATTCAAATTATTTTCTCTCAATGACAATAACAAATTCAAATTGTAAAAAAAAAACCAATGAAGTCAGCTGAAATGCAGGCTTTGTAAATTGTCAGTTCATCCATTAACAGAAGTATTGGACAATCCAGTTCTGTACTAACATCTTGACTTAAAAAGACCAACAGGACACGGACAAAACTGAGTTTCTTTTAGCCACGGCAGGCACCGCTATGCTGTCCCTAGAGAACCTCCATCCTCCCATTCCCTCAAAGGTGGCTGCTATAGAAACACTTATCTACAGTGACTCAAGCTCATGTGCTAACCGCCCCCCTCTGCACAGCTCCTCCTGAGCATGCTGATGTGAAGAGAGGGACGCCCAACTACCAAATCTATTTCAGATTTGTTTTGGAAGACATGTTAAGTTTTTCCATTTAACCAAAGTTCCATACGCTGAGAAGCCAGACGTTAAAAGTGAGAGTTAACGAGAGTTTTCAGGCTCCCACCCAAATGGGAACAGCTTCCCAAACAGCTTTGGAGACGTACTTTTTTCCCTTCGTGTAGCCTGCTTCAGCTGCTAGAAAAAATTATTTCCTACTGCCAGGAAGTTAGTTTTGGTCATGAATCATTACACAGCTTAATAGGTAAAACAATTAAAGGTACTAGATACAGTTGCTTGCTTCTCATAATTCAATTATTTACCTCTATTTTGGATTCTTCTGGATCATTGACTAAGATAATGACAGCACATGACAATGAATTTCCAGTCTATGATGGGATACAGGGTACACCTTGCAGTTGTTATGTTTTCAGAATTTCACGTTCATTGATCAACTTTGTGTGACCATGGAAAATTAAGCAGAGGTATCTAGTTTGCCTCATCCCATCAGATTTGTTTTTCAGAGTATTCTAGTTCTCTGTTCTTACTGTCTCTAAACAGCGCCAATCTATTCAGTCTTTCTCAACTGAAGAGCTCTTCATGCCTGAATCCTTCCTGCGTCTTCTTTGAACCCTGTCTTCTCCTGCTCTGTTCTTTCCTTAGTCAGGACATCAAACAGAAGCAAGTTATCTAAACATGTCTTCCACAACACTAGCTGCTCTGCATCACCTCTGCAGCCGTCAACTGGACCTACCCCACTGATCTTGGAGAGCTGCAAGATGATGTTTGGAAAGAGTAACAGTAAAATATTGCACAAAAAACAAACATGAAACCTCTCCATCCAATATCTACACAACAGAAATGCTGTGGGCAGCCCTTACGTCACCACTCAGGACACACAACATTATGCCAGGCATACACTTGACTAGCAAAAAAGACATACTTTTCTTATGACTAAGTATCCACCCCAGTGATTCAAGAAAGAGCACAGTATCAATTTCTAGAAGTATCACTATCTTCTCAGTGTTCTTTGTCCTATTGTTTACGGACTAATCTTCACTGGCGATTTTGTACTCTCCAATGCATACTAATTATTCCCATTTAGCCGTCAGATAATTAACATACAATGCAATCAACAAGAAATGGACCTCATGTAGAATGCTACACAGAAGTGTACCATTATGTTTGTCTCAATCCCTCCTTGAACCATGGCATAGGCCTTGACTCTTCACCTAATGTGTGCATTACAGGTAAGTGGAGATAATGACCGCACCTTTCAACTCTGTTCCAAAATAAATAATTAGAAATGCGCTCATTTAATGGCTAGAGCAACATATCGGAAGAAAGCTACAAAAGATACTTAGAGGACCCACCCTTTTGGAAAGAGGTAAATGCAAAAACCTGATACCAACAGCCTTTGCAATGTGACTCATACTACTCAGGACATTGCATGTTATTCCCGTACTCTTTCCTGCCCAGGACAGAGAGGGCAACATTAGATACCCAGGCAAAAAGAAGCCAAGCACCAGAATACATGGAGAGGACACAAATGTAAAGTGGACAGAAAACACGTTAAAACATAACTGGGTCACTGTTTAAACACCGAGAATAGCTCTGCTTTAATACTGAAAACCCTTCAGTGTCCCTTGACTCTGCGGAATTGCTTTGCCCTGCTCTGATAGCAGCAATGGGGTGTGGAATGAGAATGCAGCAAATACGACTGTTAATATGCCCAGCAGCTTTGTGAAAAAATTCATCGGAGGCTGTAGGGAACTACAAAGTAGTTATATCAAGAAGTCCTTTATTACTCTCTGAGATAACTGAAGATACCTCTATTTCAACAAACTTCTCAAAGTATATAAACAGACTGGAAACAAAAAAAATATTGAGTAAAAGACATCCCAGCTTCTAATGACCACATTTTCATCTAGACCTTTCTAAGAGACCTGGCATATTCATTATTAATAATTTTTTAATTATTTTATTAATAATCTTTATCCTCACCTGAAATGCAATACCTTGGAAACTAGCCCCAGCTGGATCTTTCACACTCTGAAAATAACGTTCCTTCAACAAAGAAGTGATGGGCATTTAACTGGTGTGAGAAACATTAAGAGGGCAGTTATGCCTCTACTGCACATTGACTGCACTTTGGTTTGAAGACACAAACACTCCAGGATGGGCTTATACTGGGTGGCCTCTGTAGTGCCACAAGGAGTGAATATTCCGTGTTTCTTTCACCATGTATTTGATAGTAACATCTTCAAAGACAGGCCATTAATGCTATTCCTAAATTCGTCATTTATGAGCATGGACCTGACACTCCAATTCATGAATCACTTCCAGCCATAAAAACTGACTTCCTTCAGTGCTAAACTCCCCTGTACTCTAACAAAACCAGCTGATTGCTTGGGAACATACAGAAAAAATGAAATCACGTATACATCCTGGAGGGAAGGAAAGACAAAATGATACTATATTCAGAAAGCCTTATATCCTGTGTGCCGTTTCTTTGTCTTCTTTTGCAACTTTGAACCAAGAATTCAATAAATGGGCAACGTCTCCATCCCATATAACAGACATTTGTATATATGGTATACCATAATCATTGGTAGACTATTTCCCTTCCAAGCTGAATTATCCTATGACCCTACTAAAAGTTGGAAGATAAAGTATTGCTTAAAGGCATGAAAGGAATTTGGGGGTTATAATTAGACGTGAGTTTGAACGGGAGTAGTTTCCTGGAATTTTCTTGTGTTTATCAGGCTGCTCAAAACAGCTTTCCCTTCAGCTCAGGAGACCCCTCTGCAGGGGGGAGATTCTGGGTTCAGGTTTGTCTGAACTTTTCTTACACACCTGCTTAGCGCTGGGGTGAGCTTCAGGACAACACTAAGATGTTTGAGGTAATTGAATCTGATGGACAAACTTCCCACTCATTTTATTATCTGTGTTTCCTCTACAGCAAACTGGCGACTTAATAACCTGTGCCATATGATGTAACACACTGTTTTCCCCCATACCCCATTTGAGGCATATTGCCTGAGAATATGAAGCCGCCAGTGTAATAATGTTTCAATGACATTAGTCATGTCACTATTTGATTGCAAATCCTATTCTTGCTGTAATAGACAGTGTTGATTACTTCCTCACTTAAGGCCTTTTATAAACTGTTAGGCAATTGACTGCCCTGATTAAAAAGGAACACCTGGTAAACTGGAAACTGCACATCTCTGAGAGGCAGCAGAGCCTTCTGTGATACAAGCATTTAAAAGGAAAAAAGCAACGCTAATCACCAGTCTTGAGCACTGACAGAACCAAATTCTCACTGTCACCGAGGGCAGGGGTGGGGGGAGAAGTCTTTTGCTTGAATCCCCTCTCCCCTCCAAACAATCAGACCAACAAGCCTGGCAACATGTAGTCACTATCATGCAGCGGTCATCTTGCATAAGGTTGGAACTGACTGCTCATGGCATCTAGAGAAGCCAGTGCTGGCTTTGCACAAGAGACAATCAAAAGTATTATTTTTATTACTATTTTGCCATGGAGGTCAACTAAATATTGTAATCATGCCACACACCCGCACAGACAACCCTGTCAGACAGTTAATGTGTACGCTGTTAACCTTTTTAAAAAGCCTAAGGAGACCTTCTCATTAGTAAGGCCTTGTATTCTTAAATCTAATTACCATACAATTCACAGGGTACATACACCGCCAAATACGAACCCCCATGCACTTCTCTCCCTCCCTCCCCAAGATCATATCTGCAATTAGAGTTTCTAATTACAGTAACTCATGAAGAAAATAAGGTGCGATTGTATTCATTAATGAGTAACAACAGAAATCATAACTTTCCTATTACCAAATCTGAGCTTCAGCCATATTTGGTTGTGATTCTACTTTATAACAACGTTTGCGTGGCAGCAGCATGATACTATACTCTTCAGCAAGCAACAACTCTTCTAAGCCCTCTGTTAGTTGTTTGCACATCTAACTTGAGTAATTTTTGCTGGTCACTTATTCATATTTTGGATGCTGCATATTCTTGTGCTCTGTGGATGGGCAGCAATACAGAAGACCTTGTTGATACCCAGTGCCAAATTCATTTTACACAGCACTGTTCGTTGTCTGGTGCCAACCAGGGTCTTTGCAAAGGGAAGAATTTTGCAAAGAACTGAAAAAAGGTGGAAGAATTATCCCACCTCTCCTGGGATATGCTCTGCTATTTTATACCTCTACCATTTATGTTCCACCATTGCTTGGGGTAGTCATACCTGAACTAGCTTTCATTTCGTTAGCTCCAATACCCTCCCACCTTACTTTTCTGCCAAGGACATCCAAGCTAGCTGGGGCAATGCTCAAAGTATGTTTATTTATGCGTCTCCCTGAGGCATGGAAATATGGTCATGCACATTTCTTCTAATCACTGATGTGTAAACTCACCTATTGAGTAGCCCAGACCAGGCAGGGAGACACGGGAAGCTTTCTTTACCTATATTTACTATCAATTACATCATCTTATTTTCATCTCCCCATGCAACAGGCTAAACACCAGTTCTCATAACTTAAAATCTTGAAAAATGTGGTCTTTATTTCATAGAATCATAGAGTGGTTTGGGTTGAAGGGATCTTTAAAGGTCATCTAGTCCAACCTCCCTGCAATAAGCAAGGACATCTTCAACTAGATCAGGTTGCTCACAGCCCCATCCAGCCTGACTTTCAGTGCTTCCAGGGATGGGGCATCACCACCTCTCTGGGCAACCTGTTCCAATGTTTCACCGCTGTCATCATAAAAAATTGCTTCCTTATATCCAGTCTGAATATAATATATTTAAAGGATCAGATATGCATATTGCCCTCACACCACGCCCTGGAAGGTAAAATTCCACCTAAACCCCGAAAGCTTTAAACCTCTTGATTTCAATGTTCCTTCTGCAGCTCTTGTTGCTTACACACTGGCCCAGAGCTTGGGAGCCAAAGGAAAAGAGAGACTGCAGTATATGCAAGGAATGTACATTCATGCCCACATCCAGGGACTGCAGTTCCTTTGCATCTCTCCAAAAAGCCAGTGACACACCTACAATATTGTGTCATGGACATCCCCTCCTGTGACCTGCCATGGGGGCAGTTCAGGGGAACATACTCTTCATGGTCACAAGTCCTCATACAAAGGAGCTGAAGAAGCTATAGAAGAACTATCAAGGTCAGAACATCAGGGAACACTTTTTCATTCTCAGGGCGACGCAGCACTGGCACAGGTTGCCCGGAGAGGTTGTGGAGTCTCCATCCTTGGAGGTATTCAGAAGCCATCTGGACATGGTCCTGGACAACCAGCTCTAGGTGGCGCTGCCTGAGCAGGGGTGTTGGATCAGACGACCTCCAGAGGTCCCTTCCCACCTCAGCCATTCTGTGACTCTGAGAAGTCTGTTTTAGTAATACATTTTCATAAGGGAAAATTTAAGAACAGCTTATACCCTACCACAGATCACCCCAAATCACTTCTTGAGGACCACTGATTAAATGCCCAACACATGCCAATGGCACGCAGAATTTACACGTGTGACAAACAAACATGTAAGGTATCATTAAGCACGTGTCCAATAACTTGTTTACATCTGCCTATCACAAACCATCATCAGAGCTGTCTCATGGAAAACAGTGCCCCATATTTACATTTGCAACAGGGGATAGAGACTTCAGCAACACATGCAGCCCCATTTCAGCTTTGTGACACATAGGTGTGTATGTAGGGAAAGCCCTCACAATCTATGTTAGAACATGGCTCCCAAACACCACAACTACAGTGGTGGCATAGCAAAGCTTCAGAAGGACAGGTAACTTACCATTTTATGCAGTGCTGCAATGATCACACTTAAAGCTGAGACCAGGCAAAGCCTGAATGATATCTGTTCAAAGTAGATATTCACTCTAGTTAAAGTCAGTTCAGTCAACATTAAATGATATTAAATAATGTTTGTGGTGGCCTTAAAAAGGCCCATATTGACTTCCTCCACAACACCCAGGCTACTACCGTCTCCTCATACCTGCTTGCACAGGAGCCAGTTCTGGACCAGGGCTGCTGGCCACCCACCCGGCCTCACTGGCTCCCCGCTGCAGGGCCACCCAGCCCAGCTCTGGCAGAGCTGCTGTTCAGACCTTCAAGGACTGTGCAGAACTTGCTTGCATCTGCTTGTAAAAACATAACCTAGATATGCTCCAGCTAATCTTTCGGAGAACAACATGGCCTCTACTGAAATAGCGATCTGAAATAGCCTTCTGGTCTGTTGAGATACATAATAAACAACAAAGCAGTTACAATCAAGAGACTCGTTTTCTCATTTATTTTTTTTCCTCCATATAGAGCAGCAACTAAGGCAAATTCAAATCTAGACAAGACAGATACTATCAACTGCACTGATAGAAAGCTAAGAGTTTGAATGTTTTCACTAAATTCCAGTAATAAAAGCTTTCTTCCTGCTTAATTTTTTTGTTGTTGTTGGACAAAGATTTCTTGGAAGATTCAGCAAGGAGAGCTGATGTTTTTTGTTGTGCAGCTCTGTGGTACAGGAAGCCTTGGTAGGCATCTCAGTTACTGAAGACCATCGTATCTTGTCTTACGCTTTGTGAGCCCTTTATACTTGTTTTGGTTATTTATCTGCCTTGAGCACGAGGAGCTAAGGCTACTAATCTCACAGTCAACAGGAGTAACCACTGTGGTGCAGGGGGGCTGCTGCATTCTCCTCCTCTCCCCCACCAAAACCCTGATGGTTCAAAAGACAGGTAAAAACTGAATACTGTTTGCCAAAGCCTGACGACATCCTGGCAGATTTTCTCTATTTGCCCTTTATTGAACTTGAACTAAGCAATCAGTGTCTTCTACACACAAAAACTGGACAAGTGTGGGATTTTTAATTGAATTAACTTGATGTTTGAAAGGCCCTTTTCCCACCACACCTCCAGTTCAGTTCTGATGTCAAGAGACGCAGCCAACAGCTTGTATTAACGATGAGTTTTGCAAATGCCCCCCTGTTACCAAACACGAATGCTCAGTTGCTTGCAGTTTAGACTCATTAATTTCCTCTCTCCCCACTAGTCCTGTAAAACCAGCCAGCACGAAACGCATTGTCATTTTGGTAGCTTGCGAGTATCACATTTCACAGAAAGCGTGCATATCACTTCTCTAGCATGCTTGTACTTTTGTTACAAACTGCTACAGCTGTCTCCTACCAAGCCACCAAAGTAGAAGTTTGTACCTCAGATCAGCTGAAGACGTAGCTTGCTCTGCCGAAAACACGACAGTCCTTTTTACTGTGTTCCAAAGGTGCAGCTTAAGAGTTAAAACCAGCACGTGCTTCTAAGGAAGATTAAAAACAACACGGAAAAGTGCACCGAGTTTGGTTTCTGTCTCTTTGTCACAGCCCTTTCTCGGCCCTTATTTTCGTACTGACTCAACAAGCGGCACAGTGGGTAACTCCCAGCTCTTTCTCTGGAATCCCACCCACACTTGCAGAAGGGGAAAAAAAGAAGAGAAAAGAAAAAGAAAACCCAACACTGTAAAAAGATAGCCAATATTTACTGAGCCCGTCCTTGTCTTTGCCCGATAGCATCAGCACCCACCAGCCAGCAGTCGCAGGGCGGCTCCCCTGCCGTCACCTCCGCCTGGTTTTGAGAGAGCCAGCGGGGCGAGCTCCCTTCCCCCACCATGCAGGGCCAGAGGGGAAGCGGAAGAAGTGAGACGTTTAGCAGCCTTTTTCTGCCACCATCCCAGCCTCTTCTGAGACACCCCACCCCGCAGCAGAACCCCTCAGCGCTCCAGAGCAGAGGAGCGGAGCTGGCAGCCAGCTGCTTCCCCGAGCATCACCGGCAGCTGCTGGCATGGATATCCCCTCCGGGGCCAGGGCTGCCCGCAGGACCCCGGCCTCCGGCCGCCCCCAGCTGCAGGGGGGTCAGAGCCCAGCCCACACGGCTGGATGAGCAACAGGGGCATGAGGAGCAGCCAGCTCACCCTCCCCTCATTTCCTGCAGAAAATACTTACCCCAGCCTTTTCGGTTGGGGCTCTGCAGGGAGGGGAGCCTGCACCACCCACTCACTCACCCAACTGCTGTCCGAAAAGAGAAGCCCAAGGGGAGGGCAGAGGGGGTCCCCGGGTTTGGCTTAAGCATTTGCAGGTGTTACGGCCATGGGGGGCGTTTTTCTAAACCTGATGAGGGAGTTTCAGTATGAACTTGGCTTCAGAAGCCTGCAGCTTCCAAGGAAGAAAGCTGAGTCAGAGGCACCAATGTCTTCCAGCACTCAGCTCTATTCAATTCAATTTTGCTTAAACCAATGCTAAGTCTCAAGCTCTGATACTTGCGACGAACATTGCTTCAAATATAATCTGACAGCTTGTAACAACACATTCCTAGGGAGCTTTTATCAAAGACCTGAGATTTTTCAACAGGGGAATTTCTTTGCCTGGCGATACTTAGGCCTGAAGATAAATTTACCAAAGATAAAAAGTTAAAGAATAAAAGTTTAAAAGTTTAAAAGTTAAAAGCTTTGAATATATTTATTCTAAAATAGCGGCCTCACTTTATGTGAATTAGAGCATCTTTAAATCTGTGCCTTCAAGTAATCTCTGGCTTAATCTTTCTGACCCAGGAGAGGAGCGAGCACTGTGTTTCGAGGTCAGACAGATCCCAACCTGTTACATTTCCATACAGCCTAGCACAGAGAAACCTGCCCGCATGGTGACCACGAGAGTACTACAGCAGGAACATGAGGTATTTTACACAAAACACAGAGGAAGCGGTATTCTGTAAAATGGCTGCTCTCACCCATTCAAAGGCAAACCACACTGAATGATCTCAGACGGGCATTTAAAGACTTCAATGCACTGGAAAGGGCAGATGGGATTTAGTCAATAAACCAATTGTCAGGACAGGATCTCAGTTTTATGTTTCATCTAAAAATACTGCAGGCAGCTCAAAGACAGTAACTTGGACCCAGTCTACCATTGATTTGAAAAGCATAGCACAAGTGACAAAACATTTTTCACGTGTACTTAGATCTCAAGCTCTATTTGTATAACTACTTAGGGATGCAAACATTACCCAAGTCTTGGCAAAAGGAGTTTCTGGTCTGTCATTGCTCCTAAGTGTGGAACAACCAACTAATGTGCAGTAATAATTGTGCAGGAAACAACAAAGGCAGTAATTGCCTTATGACTGTATTAGGAATTTGCAAACAGAGACTGTGCATATATTAAAACGAGGAGATTTCATCATTTTGGGACTGGGAGGTGCACACTGGTGCACACATCTCTACTGCTTTTGCCCGATTAGCTTTGCTAGTGTTAACACACAGCTGCTAGACTTATCTGGTATTTGTACTTTTTATGCTATTAGCCGGGAAGTGCTGAACTTGATACTTCTGAGCAACTGCAGTCGTTTAAATTGTTGTAAGTGTATTTCCTCAACCTCAATCCACTTGAAATCCAGTGCAGCTTCCAGGACATGGGGCCAAACCCACCCACTGGCAGCTATATGGTGCTTCGCCTGGACTGGGTGTCATATCACTAAAGCCCTTTACAGTCACATCTGCAGACAGCTCTGATCTCATCTAGGATGCCGACCTTTAAGAAAAGAAAAAGGAAAAAACCTCAGCACACCCATGCTGAGGCCCCATTAAAGCGCTACCCACACAAAGATTTTCCTTAAGTTTCTCTGGCGGAGGCCTGTGGCTTTGAGGGAATCAAGTACTAGGTTTTGCTGAGCGTGTCCTGTATGCTCTATTTACGCACAGGACAGACAGACAATATGCCGCCAGGCTCTGATTTGTCAGAGAAATAACATCCTAACCACAAGAACAAAAATAAACCGTCCATTTCACAGCCATTTTGGAAGATTGGCACAGTTTTTTGCTCATGACTCTAACGGGACAAAGATGCAGAAAGCCCGGGGTGCGAGCTCTCTCTTCTTAAGGTCTCCAGCTTTTTGGCAGCTTCAGAGGAGTCTCCCCGAGCCGAGACTGTCGGAGCAGAGCACGCAGACAGCCAGTGGCAGTGGGGAAAGGACCAACAATGCAGCCAGCGGCAGGGAGAGGCTTCACAAATATCTGCACAGCTGGGGAGGGACGGAGGAGCTCAGCAAGGCTATCTTTAGTTAAACGGCAACCAAACCTTAAATCTAAATCCTTCCGACAGGAGGGGTCATAAACAGCTTCCCCCCCCTCAAAGCATTCTGCTGCCAGTCTGCAAAGCAAGTAAGTTTTGTCAGACAGCTAGACACAAGAGAGTTTTAAAGCTACAGGGCTTATAAGTATTTCATACTATCAGTTACATGTAAGCTTTATACAAAATACAACTACCACTGCATTGTGCAGCCAGGGGAGGGGGGGGGGGTCACTTTTCTTGCTGTTTTAACCTAACCCTGTGTCAGAGAGAAAGCTCCTCCCCGGCGGTACCATGCACAAATGAAAGCAGCTTTCTTCGAGGAAAGCCACTAACACTTTAGCGACGCTTTCCGAGCACAAAGCCAGGCATGGATATTGTCAGAATACACAGCCAACTGCACGAAGGCATTTTGCTCACCTGATTTTCCCATGATCAAGTGGTGGCGGTTTTTTTTTTTTTTTTTTNTTTTTTTTTTTTTTTTTAATTTCACCTGATGCCTCCTCTCTTCACTGAGTTTCGCTGCTAAGTGCCGGGGACGAGACGTTGGCAATTTCAGCTCAACTTCTTCAGTCGCCTGCGACCGCTGCTGGAGAAAACTCGGCAGCATGAACCCGTTACCGCCCCTTCTTCAGCACTGGAGTAAGCCTGCCCACGCCTTATAAGGCATAGGGACACCGCTTTTTTTTCTTAAAAAGATTCTGTTTAGGGTCAGGAGCTATTTATCCTCCACAGTAACCAAGCAGCTCCAGAACACCATATGGTTTCACATACCAATTTAGCTTAGTAATCGTGGCTGGCTTCTGAGAAGAGGAGGCTGTGACAAGAAATTCTGCTGACAAATAATTCTGCTGCCACAGCGGGCATAATCCATGAGGTTAATTCATACAGCTAAGTACTTGTTAAAGTTTTACCCAGTTACTGTACGTAAAAGTGAAACAAGCAAGTGATAAGGCATTTTGAAATCTAACTACGTTTTATGTCTAAAAGCCCCCACTTTCTGCACTGTTAACAACATCATTTGTAGAAGGTATGAGTAAAATGCAGCATAAAATTTTGCAAGTTGAACAGGAACCATGCTCATGGTGTATTCTGTAAAAAGACTTGAATATGTGTATGCCTCATTTTATCTGTGCAAGCACACTGTGCCACTGTTATCTTCACACTGCATCGAAATACCTCAAGCTAACCTGGCAAATATTAACTACTTCAACTATGGCGAACACGATACTTTGATTTAATTTTAGAAGTGCTCCATCTCTCCAAACAACAATTCAGTTACATGTTTCCAACTTTCATCTTTTCATCTTCACGAAAAATCATCTGAGGTTAATGCTTCCCAAGTTTTTACAGCGCCTTTCAAAACTGCAAGGTTCTACTTGGTTTTGTGCCAAGCCCACTGGCTTTGCAGGTTTTAATTATCCTTTACTTTTGGAGGCTGAACTCCAAAGAAACAAGAAAAGAAAGGAAAACTCAGAAATAAAAAGATGTTGGGGGTTGGGGGTTTTTTGTTTTTTTTTTTTTCCTTTTTAAACAAGTGGCAGGTGGGGAAGACAACATCCCTTCACTAACACTTCTCCTCCTGAGGTTGCTTCACTGGCAAGGCTGAAACACTGGCCGGGGGTGTGTCACTATCTAATTGCGGATGGGATCACCACCCAGAGGAGGAAATTGCAGAGTGGGAGGTGACACTTATCTTCCCTTCGCTGGTAGCAAGGCAGCAGAGCAGGAGGAAGAGGCCAGAGAAGGTGCAGAAGGAAATCTCTTCCCACTCCCTCTGCCCTGAGAGTGGCGGCTGCTGGCTGAAGAGCAGGGTGGAGAGCTGGAGCTGGTACTATCAGAGCCCTTTATCTGGAGGTGAAAGCCACTGTTTTATTTACATCCAGGAGTGAACAAACCGCGGGCCTAGCCTCTAAAAATGCTCTGCTAAACTTGAAATACTGGGTTGTACTAGTCCTAGGACATACATCAGTGCTCAGCAATACCCTGTGCCACCCTACAGCCATGACCAAGAGTAGAAGGGAATTCAAATTTGCGTAGTTGGGAGTCTCTGGAATTTGAAATGTACATTTATATCCTCATAGTTGATTGTTAAATTTTATACAGTTAATGTTTTAGATCTTTATAACATTCAGCTGCATTATAAAGCGTCATCCCCTCGGGACCTGGACTGCTACTAAGGAAACAGTACCAAAACCTTCAAAAGTGACCAGAGACACCTGCATGTGATTTTCACAACATCCTGTGCAATCATAACTTGGAAAAGAGGGGTTCTTCTGATCTGGCAAAAGTCCAGTGTTACCTACAGGAAAAAAAATGGTGCTTTTTCTGATGAGAAAACAAGGAAATCAAAATCGCTGCTCAGGCATGACATGTGAAAAGTATCAGTACAAAGTAAATGCAATGACTCATCAGAGACTGGAAAGCAGTGTAAGCTGAGATACACAAAACTAAGAGGAAGGAGGGAGCGAGGCTTTTTAGCATTTAAACATTACCTGACGAAATTTCCACACTAACGACTATTGCTGATCTTATCAGATGGAAATTTGGAGGAAGCACGTACAGCAATAATTAAGAATGTAAGTCTTTGAATATAATGAAAGCAATTCAAGTCTTTGAATATAATGAAAGCAATTAAATAAAAGCCACTGCTAGGGAAATTTGCAAACTGTAAATCATTAATATCTTTTTACCAGTTTCAGGTAGTATCAAACATACTGGAATCTGAGTGGAAACAAACAGGATTTCCCATTTGCTTTAGGATGTATCAGAGCACCTCCAAATGCATGCTGGTTTAATTACTGCATGATCCCTTTACACAAAGAAAATACTAGGATGACACTGGTATTACCCAATAGTGGGCATTGGAAACTCTCTTACAGGAACAGAAATACCCTGACACAATCAGATCTTGAGTCCAGCATTCTGGCTCCTATAGCAACACCTACTAAACATTACTGGAAAAGATGCAAAAACAGCACAATGTGGATTGACTCATTTTTAATTGTTCCATCTTTATGCGAAAAGGAAAACAGAAAAAAAAAGCAGCTGGCTAGAAAAAGTAACACTTAACTACTGAAGACTGGTGTAATAAATATTCTTTCTGGAAATAGGTTATAGAGCACATAAGAAGGAAAAATGCAATTTGAAAGGAAGTGCTTGAATCATAACAATCAGGGAGTTAGAGATAATTCATCAGATGAAATAGCAGAACTATTTCATCCGCATCCTGAAAATCTGTGCCTAAAATTTTGGTGTTAAACTGAATATGTGACATTCAGATGACAAAATCGATGCCTCCTTCTACCCTGTTTTTCCTTTTCTCACACCAAGACAAATCCATTTCACCCATCTGCATCCACCCCTTCCCTTTACCTCGATGTGCCTGACCCTAATGCTCGCAGTCTCATAACCTCCTCTGGTGCCACCACACATAAACCCACATCCTTCCCCTGCTTTGCTTCCTGCCTTCTCTGGAAGCTTCCTGTACCCCTTCCCACCATTAGTTTCGCTTCACTGTCCGCCAGCCTGCCCTGTGTGACCCGCTGTTTGCTTTGTGGTCAGCCCTGGGTAGCCACAGGCACTCCTGGGGTGCCCCACAGACTACAAGTGCTGCCCATGCCGATCCCCAACTGCTTGCAGACACGTTCAGCCACATTCAAGAAGGCCTGAGATGAACCTTTGCACATGTGCCCGCTCTGATGGGTCCAGTTGAGGCAAACACCTGTCATCATTCATGTTTTGAATCATTAATTCATTCCACCAATTGGTATGAATCAGGTACAATTAGGTGCTTGCACAGATTAGGATAGATATATGACAAGGCTGTCATATATAAACCCTGCCAAGCAGGTGTGTATGCCTCCCAGCCTTCTTCTAAACAGAACATTAAGCAGCTTCTCTGTTAGTCAGACCATACATACAAAAAGTTTGTGAGCAAAACTAAATATAGCAAGTCGGTTCTCCCCAGAGACTCTTAACAAGTGACCCTAAGGACCAACGGCATTCATTTCAATATGAATAGATCGTGTATGAACAACATCATATATGGAGACAAGAACCGTAAGTGAACAGTAAAATGATGCACCAGACTATCAATGCAAGTAGAAAGCTGCATATGACGTAACAGGAAAATGGGGCAAAACTGATGGTAGAATATTTGAGACTACTCCTCCTGTTCCAGTTTTGCCAGGCTTTCCTTGTGGGACCCAAACTATTGTTGCCATTTCACCTGTAAAGTAATCCAGGCTGTGTAGCAGGTCACAAAAATTCAACTTTAACACAGCTAGAGACATTATTTCTTATTGCAAGAGGTGATATTCATCTCTGCTTTCCAGTTTGACCATAACTCTCAGATTCTGTAGAGACTGAAAAGAACTGAGCTGGAAAGAGCGAGGGTACAAAACCAAGGCTATTGCTGCTCTCTCTCTTTCCTCAGCACTGTGCTGTTACTGGGTGGCCACATCCACAAAACCCTCACACAGAAAACAGGAGACTGTCACTGCAGAGTAATCATTAACTTCAAACTTCTTCCTACACATTGCAAGATAAAAGTAGCGCGTGATTAATCACCAACAACAGTCTGAAGGGCTGGATTCAAAGCAAAGGTTTTAGGGACAAAATGTGGGAATACTGTTGTCCAAAGGAGCATGTGGCACAGGCACTGCCTTTCTCTAAAGGGGCCCAGCCCCCTCCCCAGCTGACATTCTTCAGGCTCAGTCCTCCACCATCTAAACGTCTGAGAGCACAAGTGCGCACATCTCACCAGAGCAGGGCAGTGAAATGCCTCAGGATGTTTCTCAACATGGGCCAGACTACTGGGATTCCAGCTTCAGAAAAGGACCCAAGGAAAACCCTCGGCATGGTTGCTCTCAACTAGGTCCACGCAGGAGCTTCTGCAAGAAGTGTCACTTCCCACCTCTGCGGATGCTCAGGGCGCTTCCTCTGCACCCTGCTACGGAGAAAGACGTGGAGCCCTTATTGCTCTGGAAGGGGCAGGGGCCAGCTCTGCCTCAGGTACAGCGGGGTTAAGGTAAGGTGGGGGAGGAGAGGGTACTCTGGAAGGACTTCTGGCACAAAAAGGGATTTGAGGGCGCTCCAAAAAAGAGAGTTTCTGTCAGTGCTACAAAGCGTTAGCTTTCTCCTCCAAGGCTGCGGTGGGCCAAACAGTACCTGGCGCATGGTGTTAGGACACTTTAATGGGCTCTCTGCTTCAGCACATTATCTCGGGCTGAGGTTAAACACCATTTTTCCAGGACCATTGCACTGTGGCGATGATAAGAAAATTCCAATGACAGCCCAGGTGAACACAAAAACACACAGAAGTCAGATGACCAGGCCAGCTGCTGACCTCCAGTAGAGGTATATCCATACATAAACACACCACACCGACTCCACAGCAGTTTTGCCTTCTTGTACATCACCCTGCAGTCTGCTACTTTTTATATCAGATCCACATATGCAGTAACCTTTGTTTTAGCAAAACCATCATCCTACTAACTGGAAGCACCTCCTGCTTAACAGACACATATTTAGCCGTTACATTAAAATATCCTTGTATATGAACCACTTTGTGAGTCAGAAAGTAAATTTGAGTAGTTACTCATGAATGAGATCACACAATTATGATAGGTCCCGAAAACATCAGTTTAAATGTTCAGAAGACGACAAAAAACATGTCCAATACGGGGAATAACTAGAGAAGAAACAAAGGAGATAGCAGCAAATGGAATTGTGGTACTGTTTAAAACTCTGATTTACTTGCAGCTTGAATTACATGGGCAGTCCTGGTTTCCTCATCTCAAAAAGGATACAGCAGAAGTGGAAAAAGATCACAGAAAGGCAATAAGGGCATGGAAGCTTCATATGCAAAACAACAGGGCTTTGAGCAACCTGATCTAGTGGGAGGTGTCCCTGCCTATAGCAGGGGGGATGGAACTAGATGATCTTTAAGGCCCCTTCCAACCTAAACCATTCCATGATTCTATGATTCTTCAGCCAAGGGAACAGATCATGGAAAGGGAAATTACAGGCATTATTACAAGATGATGAGCAACACAGATGGCTAATGACTGTTGATTGTGTCCCCCAATACAAGAATATTAAAAGATACAAGGATATTAAAAGAAGCTTGTGGGAATGAGGTTAAAAAAATGGATGTGGGATGCAGCAAAGGTGGTGTTTTGGCAAGGAGTTTTTATTTTTGTGCACATTGCCTCTTGTCCTACTAGTGGGCACTGCGGAGAAGTGTCTGTCTCCTTCTCCTGCATTTCCTCCCTTCAGGTATTTATACATGCTGATGAGATCCCCTCCAGGATGAACAGTCCCAGCTCTCTTGGCCTCTCCTCATAGGAGAGATGCTCCAGTCCTGTAATCATCTTTGTGGTCCTGCACTGGACTCACTCCAGTACGTTTGTATCTTTCTTTTGCTGGCAAGCCCAGTAAAGACTGAAGGCACAGAAGGCATCGAGTACCTCAGCCTCTTCTGTGTCCTGTGTCACCAGACCCCCACTGCATTCAGCCATGGGCCACATTTTCCCTGGTCTTCCATGTGCTGTTTACATTCTTGTAGCAGCCTTTCCTGTTGCCCTTTACATCCCTCACCAGATTCAAGTCCAGGTCGTCCTTGGCTTTCCTAACCCTACCCTGCAAGGCCAAACAGCAGCTTTATCATCCTGCTGGGTCACCTACCTCTGCTTCCATCTCCTGTACACTTCCGAATTATGTCTGAGTTCAGTTAGAAGGTCTATGTCTGTTCCTCCATGTCACTCCTCCATCATCTCCTTCCCAGCAGCTTTCCTACCTGACCTTTACATCAGGCTCTTCTCTTCACAATTCCCCTGCACAAATTTCATTTCCATATTAGTGACCCATTCAAGTCCTCAAATGTAAACTCCAGCACCATCACGTCTGCATTCATCACACAGCTTTGGTTCAGTCCTTGTACTCCTGAAGAGCGCTGTGTACCACCCTGGGGCTATGTCTGTCTTAGCAAGTAGTTCAGCACAGCAGAGGCAGATTTGTAAGGCAAAATCTGATGTTCAAGCTAAATGTTTCATTGAGTTTCATCTTGACCTCAGACTAGCTCAAGGCCAGTAGCATGGAAGAATATCCAGCAGCAGCTATAGCATGTCAGATAAACTCCTAGAGCAAGTCTCTGGCTATATCCGATGCAAAAAGAATCCATTTTACACCCACAGACAGTTCCATGGTGCAAATTAATGAGTCCCAGAACGCTAGAGATAGGCACTGGAATATCATCCAGCCTGCTTTCGCTGATCTCTTTCTTTTGTTGATTCTGTGTCCTTCTCATAATTTCATCCACCACACTTGGCAGACTCTTTACTTACCTTACTGGTACGTGCAATGAGTTTGCAACGGCAGTGCTCATCTACCTTGTTAGCTAACAACATGATAGTTGACTTTCCTTAGGCAAGATTTCTCTGGCATTACTGCTTCGTGTTTTCCTTCCTTTGCATATAGAAACACAATTAAAGCCAGGAAAAGCCAAGCTAGTAAATCCAAAATAAAACATGATTTTTGTTCAATTATATTTTTTTTAGTACTTTTCCCCTTAATAAATATTTTTTCCCTTAATAGTCTTCCAATACACTGGATTTTAGATGCAACAGGCACACTTCTGAAAAAATGCCCAGCAACCACTGACACCAAGAAAGAGGGCACTGCTTATCACTAGCAGTTGAACCATTGTATTGGAGTTGATAAAATGCTGCTGGAAGTAGGCATCTGAGCAGGAATTGCAGCCCAGACATCTCTGCAGTTACAAGGTGGCTATTCCCACACCTAATTTTTTGTTCTTCTTTCCCTCTACACTTCCAATCAAATTGCAAAGCCTTCCTTGAAGAGGAAAGGGCTAATCAAAGAAGTGTGAGGAAAACAGATGCTAATTCCGTAGGACAACTCGTGGAAAAAGGAGTCCACTACGCAGCTCAGTGAGGTGAAAGCCTACGGCATTTCCCTGGTTGCATATCTCTCCTGGCGATACCACCAGGAGAAAGAGGTCCCGCTGGCACTCGGCTTTGCTTGCCTTCTCAGGGGGACTCCTGGGAGTAGAGGGGTGTCACCTCTCCCCCCTGTGTCTGGACATCAATGCTGGGGCTGGACCGTTCGGCTTGGCAGGAGTGATTTTTAGCCAGAGCAGTCCAATGGTCTGGCTAACTTACCTGCAAGTCCTGCTGCTTTCATAAAAGTAATGGAAACGTGGTCCAGACTGTCCTTTCACAGTTCTTCCAGTAAGGTTAAAGCCCCTCTTCCAAACTGTGTACTTGGAAGTAGTGCACCCTGAGGCAGAAAAGAAACTGTGAACAAATAACAAAATTTCATGCGTATGTCAGGTCTGTTGTGGATCTTCATTCACACCTCCCAGTTCAGGGATCGTTCCCTCATCTGTTCGTGCTGCTCAAAGCTCTGTCACCACAAGTTTACGCCTCAGCATTTGCCCTGGCTTATCTCCTGGCTATGCTATTTTCCGCCTCTTCCATTCCTGAACGAGGCTCTTACCATTCCTCTTTTTCTTCCTTTTTTTTTTTTTTTTATGAAATCAGTCTGAACCAACTTTTCTGCCAGTCTGCAGTTCTCTGCAAACCTTTTAGATTGACTCACAGTGCACAAAACATTTCAGATCCTCCTGTTATACTTAGTCCCAGCTCTCAGTTTTAAAGTCCTACGATTGCGGGAAATCCGACTATTGCTTTTTCTTTTTCTACAGGTTGCTTTCTAGGCCACTTGCTTGTAAAGAAAATCCTGACTGTCACCTGTAAGAAACAGATGGCAATTAATTTATTTTTAAATAATGTAGGTATCAAGTTATTCTCAAGAAACCTACAGTTTCTGAACAGTGGGAGATGATAAATCAAATTGAAAAGTTATCTTTCTTTTCTTCACTGATGCTCAGCAAGTGCTTCCCTTCCCATGAAGTCTGTCCCATTGTCTTTTCACACAGAACCCTCTAAAGGAATGCTTACTAACATTCAGTTAATTTTCTTAGCACTCTCAGCTAATTTACATACCTGTATTTTCACTAAACTTTTTTTAAAGACTATTCAAGATCTTGAAAGATAGCACCTTTGACTGAAAACAGTGTTTTTTGACTATTTATGCAATTTTAACTTTTTTTTTTCCTATTACTTAAACTAACAGTTCATCAAATAAAGTACAGCCAATATTAAACTCCACAAACATTAAATGATGTTTTGAGTTTTCATGTGGATTTTAGACAGGCTACTTTGTTTTTCCTATGTTTCCATTTTGTCTGGTGTAATTCCAAAGGCATTATTTCATTTTTCTTTTTCACACTATGCATCTACAGGAGGCTGCATTCTGTCTCGCCAGCGCTGTTCAGTAGTGCTCACGAGCAGTACCTTCTGTTTCCCCTTTTTCCTCTTTGCGTGTTACTTTGTGCTTCTAAGCCATTGATCATCATCCATAATTTGACTACTACTTCTACTGTTTTGCAAAAGCCTAAAAATGACCAGCGTTTAAAGTCTGCGGGTAGATAACCTCACGCAAGAAGGCAAAGAAAATTCCCTAAATCTCCCAGATCAGCTGGAGCTGGAGTCTGTACTACTACCTTTAGGCTGTACTACCACCCATCGGCTTAAAGTAGAATCTACAAAAGCAGCAGCGGGCAAAGCCTCGGCTGCGCTGCTGCGGCTCAGCCCAGCGCAGCAGCCGACCTCCTACAGGGCTGTGAACCCCAGCAGTTGAGGACTCCTCTTCCCTGATGGATTTAGCTGCAGTGGCTGGAGAGGTTACTAACCCCCCTTATGGAAAGAGCATACTGTTTGACCGTAGCTAAATCTGACAGGGATTTTGGCTTTTCAAGGCCGGGCTTCTGTCTGGGCATATGGGATTTTCTTGGTAGTTGGTCCAAGACTAGAATTTTTTCCTAAAAAAACTGAAGGAGTTTAAAAGTATCATCACTTAAAAACCTTCCCCCCACCCCCCACCCCCCCAACCCTGTAAGACAACCTTAAAATCTTTACCATTTTCAAATGAAAAGTTATCTTCATAGATGTAGATACAAGCTATCTTGCTCTTCTTTCTCGTTCTGGCAGGTCTTTCACTCAGGATGACTCTCTATAGGTCAAGATCTTAGTACTTAGAAACAGTTCCTGTGCAGGACAGAATCCAAATTAAGCTTGTTATATCCTTCTATACTTCTCTAATTTCTTTAGGCTTTATAGCACCTGCAGTAGCATTGCTCAAGAGTGGAACAAAACGTGTAGGTCCAAAAATAATTAAATACCAGTATCAATCTTTATATGACTACTTCAGGCATAGTTAATCATAATAGCTAAATATTTAGGTAAGACAGATGACATTTTTGTCCAGGAGCTATGAAAAATGTAGACCTCTAACATTCAGTCCATCCTGCATACCCTCGGAAAGAAGCTTTTGTTATATATACATACATCTTACATCTTTTAGTAAGCCACAGCATTAGTTTCAATTAGACACTTGCCTAAAATGTACCTAACTATAAGAAATATAAAAAAATTTACCTCTGCTAGGATAACTTTAAAATTTTTGTTTCATGTCATAGAAGAAATAAATTTTGTGTGGACACTTGTTGATAGCAGACATTAGCTCGTTTCATACACTCCATAAACAACCTTCAGCAGCTCAGCCTATTAAACAAAATGGCTTGCTTTACACCAGTTCGATCTGAAGAGATGTCCGTGTTAAAAACAGGTAATTTAGTGCTATTGTTACTGGCTTCACATCTTAGAACCCAAGAAAGAGGAGAAAGACAAACATTGCACAGAGAAACATACAAGTACAGTTCTCTGAGTATATCAGCACCAGTGGATTTTGAGATTTAGATTTTATTTGCAGCTGGCACAAATAGTAAATATTGAGCCTAATTCATAATATAGTTATTACTGGTTTTAGACTAATACAAAGTAACAACAGATGACAGAATAAAGGAATATTCTGTGAGTTTTTCTTTACTGAACATAAGCACTTGGGATTTCTTTAATGCTATTCCTGCTTGGTGAGGCTGACCACAAACAAGGAGAGAGCCAAGGCAGTACAAATTCAACAGCAGAGCAGATGTGTGGCTCTCGTCAGTATTTTGAGAATGCCTTAGTTTTGTAACTTTTCCAGACCACAGTTCACAGATGAAATGTCACCTTGTTATTCTGTATCATGTAAAAAAAGCCAAAATTTATTGTCTGTACTTTTATGGCATTTCCTTAATACTGTCCATTATTTTCACTAATAAAAATATCTCGTAGCATTTACAACATAGAACTACAGTAGTTATAGGAATTGTATGATTTTTGTTTGTGGTGTGCTTTGAAGATATATTACATTTTTTCAATTAAACAGTTGTATAACTGTTTAACATAAACACCCACTTCAGAATGTGAATTTTTTCTGTTATTAATATGACCAAGTCAGCTGCATAAGCTTGCTGAGATCTTTATTATTTTAATATTTTAAATTATATCCTCTGTTTAAAAATAACTGCATTTTCATTCCATCCAGCAGAGGGCAAAGTTGTTATTTATATGGTTGATTCATTTAATTAGAAAGGTGTTCTAAAGTTACTCTAAAATTTTTTTGTAATGTCAGTATCAATGTGTTTAAAAGTATTTGGTTGTAGCCTTACATTGTTACACTAGGTTATAAGTATATAACTTAATTAGATTTCACTGAGGTGGGATAAGCCTTTGAGATTATTTATGCATAAACTGAAAGGTGCCACATCTTTTGAAAATGCAATTGTTGCTGCAGTGGAACAACTAGTGAAATATGTAGATATTCATGAAAGCAAGGAGTATGGGAGGGTAAGGAGGTGTCCTTCTTTGAAGTTAAATGTCCGTTCCTTTCTGTATGTTTGCATGTAGCTATTTTTCTAGAGTCTTTATGTTAAAATTCAGGTAAGTTTTACATTAGAACTGGTTTTGGAGCCTACTGATTTTGACTTCACAATCTTTGTTTTACATTTTACTAAATGTTGCTTCAGATAGTCTTCAGAACCTGGTCCCTGCTGTTGTTGGGAGACGGTATGATTTTTCAAAGCTTTACCTATTGATATATAATCCTTGCTCTACAACTGCATACCTTTTTCAGTGCTTGCAACACAGGATCAGCAGACACGTCGTGTCTCTAATGCACTCCTTACTCCTCTGAAATTTGAATATTTGAGGTGAGCTACATAGACAGTAAAACAGCAGTGGTAAAACTGCTGTTCAGGGGAATACAACAATTTATGATTAACACCTGCTAGATATTATACACAAGGCTGTATGGAAAAAGGTTCTCATAAACAATGAAGTTCAGCACTGTCAGGTGAAACGCAAGACGACACAGGGGTTAGACAGCTATTAGTTTATTCATAATATACTCACATTGCAATCAGCACAGGGAGCCCCAGAGGGTTGCGAGGGAAAAGCGGACAGGCACCCCATCGAGGCTCAGTCCAAGGACATCCCTGCCTCAACTTAGATACTTTCTGACAGCAGGTTATATATATATATATATATATATTCTTTTTTTACATATCTCTGTCTCTCATGCCCACCTGGTTACACATCAAACAATACAATGCTGCAATAATCACAAGCTCAGTTCACCGTGACCTGACGATCACCAGCAGGGGCAGTATGTTTCCTTTGCGAACTGGGGCTAGATCCCATGCACCAGCCATGTCCTTGGCTCCTCGCTGATCTTCCAAGTCCTCCCCTTGCAACTTGTACATCCCAACATGGTGCATCTCTCTGTACAAACTGCAGTGACCAGGTTCCAAAACTTGGAGTAGATGATTTTATGCAGTTTTTCTTTCACTTTGATCAGTACATTAGGGGGAGGTCAAAAAAAAAAAAAAAAGACACATCCTTGTGGTATAGCTATTTACACTTGCAGCAGCACAGATATTTATGCGTTCAAAGATTTATATATAAAAGTATGTTTCCTATTATTTCCCTATTAAAAAAAAAATAAGGCAGAAGTATTTTAATTCCTTCCCCGACATAATCTGAAAGTGTATACTGTGTTTAAGGAAGACTTTTGAAATAATGTAGACAAACAAAGATTACCTGAAAATACTGCCTGAAGGAAGACAGTAAGAATCAGGATGGCAATATGCCATCAGTAATGCTCAGAAATGCAGTTATTCTGAGGTTAGCATTTCTTTTGTTTACTTGGCTGTCTCTATTCTGGCTGATTCATATCAATCCCAAAGGAAAAATCATCAATAAGGTGCTTCGTTGAGACACGGAAAATAGTCTTCAGTCTTGAAGAGGACTGGAGGTTCATAGAGGGCCTGTTGATGTCGTGAGGAAGACGATTTCTGCAAATTAGATAAAAGTTTATTTTTTGTCTTCTTAAAAGAGCAAGTTTCAAAACAAAGCCTGCAGAGCTAAAATGCAAAACAAGAAAAGTTTCAAAGGCATATCTCCTTAGTCAGGCAAATTTTAACCATGGCTCAGATGGGTCTGGCAGATTCTTAATGAAGAAACGCAGCTTTTGACTTTTGCCATTCTATCACCCAAACAGATGCAGTGCTGCAAAATGTAAGATATGCCAGCTTTGCAGGAGCCAAACGGGTAATCTCTTCCAACCGATGGTAAAGCCGTTGTAACCTTCACCCCTTCCAAAGCCATATACCTTTACCTTCCCTGTTCCGGCCTTGGAGTTCTTCCCAGACGCTTTCTTTAAGTTAATCCTAGCCTGTGGTCTCATTTACTTAGTTAAAGAAATCTTCATATGGAAACACACCTCGCAAACGTTTCTTTTGACAAGGCTGCTGCTCCTGCTGAGCTTCTTTGTCAAGTATATGTCAAGTATATATGTACCATGACATACCGTTAAATAATATGCTAGTGGACTGTAAAAGACCTGTTACACTGTTTTTCAGGAAAAGCATACATGTTTCTTTTAAATGTTAACTGTACATTGCTTTGCTATACCAGTTGGCTCATTTAAAGAGACAACAGCAAGGACTACTACTGGCCATCATGTCAGCCTTCCTGCATACGAGTAATGCTGCAATGCTACACACAGCCAGTGTATGTTCTCAATATATGGTCTTAAATAGAAGGCTTGAAATCAAGACTTTATTAAAAATTCTTTTTGATTCATGAGAAGATTTTCATGAACTTATTCTGCAGAAGTCTCAGTTTGTCTGCAGAGCTCTTCAGGTACTTTTCTGCCTGTCTGGGATAACGAAATTAGAGTCTTCATGATTTAATAAAGTTTATTCTAAACTTTTATTTATTAAATTTTATTTAGCTTTATTATTAAAGTTAAAAGCATAACAAATATCATAGTACACTTGGAGTTTGAAATGCTTTTATGGTACTGAAATGAGGATACACTTAAGCCTACCTATGAAACAGCTAGAGTGGAATTTTTCCAATATTCAGCTGAGCTGTGTATTTGTGCTCCATATGAAATCTCCTGTTATATACAAAATCACTGAATTATGAGACATAATTATCTTTGTCCTTAACTTTACAATACCAATAACGTCTCTGAAATAAGTTTTGCCATTCAAGTTGTAATGAAATAAAAAAATATCAACAAAGAGTGGATCTATAAATACTGGATATTATCAATGTTGTCTATATTCAAGTTTTTGCCAATTGTAAAGACAACATTCAAAATCAAAGTTCTATTTTTAAAAATTATTTCCTATCCTGTACTACCCTGTGAAAAAACACTTTGCAATCAAGGGAAACTAAGGTCACAGGTATTCTGCAACTTATGACACTGATTTCAGTGGCACTGTATTTGCATATGTGCAAGAAAGGAATAATTTCAATCCAGTGAGGAAACTCATAGGCAGGTACAGTACCCACAGTTGCTTAAGTACACATTTATGAACAGTTATTTGTGCACCTGCTTAGCAGATATTTTTAACTTTCGACAGAGTTTAACCTTAGTGATATTACAAGTCATATCCTACTGCACTTTACACAGCCTGGATTCACAAGGGAAGAACTTGGGGCAAAGTCTGAAAGGGAGACTACAAATACGCAGCTTGAGAAATACAAAATATCCTTTGTGTAAAGAAACAGATACATTTACATGGAAAGAGAATGAAGGGACTTGACTAGATTAAGATTGTGGCAGGAAAACATGAACTACAGCTACAGTGAAAATGATGACATCAGTGTACCCTTCTTTTCCAAAGGACTGATACATTGAACTAGCCACTTAAACGTTAGACATGAGGAGAAATCTCTATAGGCATTTTCATGCAGACTTGCTTCTATTTACTAGTGAAAATAGATCTTTTACTATGCAATACTCAGTACCATGCAGAACAGTGACTTGCCTTTTAATTAATCAACTAATACCAGTATTTTCCAAGGTTTGATTTTATTGCTAACCATAGTCAAAGCAAGAAACCACTGGACATGCCAAGTTCAGCTTGTTGACACTTTCAAAGACTTTCCACCATATTAATCATGGAAAACTGCTACAATGACAAAGTGTTCCTGTGCAACACTAAAAAAACCCCACTTTCTTAGAACTTTAAAATTTTTCAGATGGAAGATTAATTCTGTGGTTGACAACTGCTTTTAGCAATGAAATGGAAAATACTGTTGAATATTTAAGGCAACTGCTGCAGTTGTTTGATTTTATAATTGGCTTATAAATAGCAGCTTTGTGTTGTTTTTTTAAAAGAAAAAAATAACATCACTCTAAAACACCAAAGAAAATGAAGGAATGAGAAGCTAACTAACTTAGACAGCATGAAAATAGCAATGAACAACATGTTTCCTGAACCGAGTCTTACCAAGACAATACATGTTCTTTTTGCATCTATTTTTCTCTGCTGCCACGCATCCTTGCAATATGTAGGAACACAAATACCTCAAATAGCCAAAAGCACCTTCCTCTCCCCCTCTGCAAACCTACTTAATTTCAGCATTCTGAAATACGATGATACAAAAACCTGAGTTAGTACAGGATGAATATGGGAAAAGATAAAGAAAAGAATCTGGGAGCTGATAAGATGCAAGGACAAATACTTATAAATGGTGTATTAACAGGTGATGCCAAGAAACATCAGGTGTACAGATTTTTTAATATTTTTTTTTTAACCAGAAGGTTATTTTAAAGCTACGTTATAGTGCCAGTTTAAGGCTAGGTAAGACATCTCTTTGAAACATACTAGAGAGAGCACTTCAAGTCCTTTGTAGAGAAACAGTCCGCATGTAGTAACAAAGAAAGACAGGGAGAATGGCATCCTTAGAAAGTTTAACAAGGTGCTTACATGATTACTGAACCATGTGTAAAAATACTGTGCAGTGCAGCTTTCCTTTCCTTTTATCGGTAACATTTCTGCAGTGATATTATTAATGCAGCATGACCCTTTAACAGCATTGTCGGTACAGCCTCTTCCTACTTGCTTTGCATGCCATCAGACATCAGGGATGTCTGATAAAGGCTTCAGCATTATGTGCTTGTTTGTGCCCTTTATGGTCCCTTCTCCATGTATCCAGCCTTACTGTCCAAAGCTACACAAATCCTCATAAGAATTTGTGGGTTTTAGGTTTGGCTCGGGTTTGTTTTTTTTAATTAAGCATGATAACTTTGCAAAAATCCTAATACAGTACATAAAAGTTTTACAGTTAAATTCAGATATCTGTGTAACAAACTACTTATTATTTTAATCATCCACCCTGGTAAGCAGAGGAACTAAGCTGGTCACATGCTAACAAAAGCTTACTTACATTAAGGAAGGATGGCATGCTGATTGTGTGCAAGATTTTCTTGAACGTGCTTGGAAAAGCTCCAAGGTCTGTTTCTGCCTTTATGACCCGTTCTTCTAGTCCAGCTACGCTGTTTCCAATCATCTTCACAAAAGCCTGGTGTGAGAAAAACCAAAGAAATCCAACTTTTTCACTAACAAATTAAAACGGGATTATGTATTTCACAACAGTGGTGAAAGTTCCATTACTTAAATGAGGAGGAGTCAAAAACTCCACGCTCTATTTCCTATCTTCCACCTATAACAAATCCATTTTATTGCTAAAAATTACTTGAGATATTTTAAAGGCTACAAAACCAGGCTAAATGTAATAAAGCAATCAAGTCTTCCTTCTCCTATTTTCCTTTCAAATAGCTAATTTAGACTGATCTGCCTTTCTACTAAAAGCAGGACCAAGGCTCTGAATCAGTTTTGAAGCTTTACCAGGGATCAACAGACCTCTCATTCTAGTCTCCAAATATCTCCCACAACAATAACTTTGAAAGATACCATCAAAAAAACCCCAAAACAAAAAACCCACAAAGAAGAAAAAGTGGTATTATTACTTTATGAAAAAAGAAAGATGGCTGCCTTGCTCCAACCAGTAAATAAAAATATTTTTTCTAAAAAAAGGCATTTTGTTTTAGAATGCCCATAGTCTCCAGAAATTCTTAATAAATTGTGTTCATTTCATTAGCCCTGAAGTATTGAACCCAGATTGGACGAGGAGAGCAAAATGGATCTGAACGCACACCTCGTGCATGCACGTGCACCAGACGTACAATCGTAGCACACTGTTGATTCTTCCTCCGGCTGAGAAATGGAATACATCTGGAAGATATCAAATACATACCTCTAGCTTGTCAATCTTCCTGTATATCTGTCTCATTTCTGTAGCTTTTGTGTAAATTTGAGGTATACTTTCATTGACAACTTGAGAGGAATCACTTCGAATCTAAAATGATTTAAATACATAATACAAAAGTCAAGGAATAAAACAAAACATTTTGTAGATTTTATTCTGGAAACTAGAACTGTGGTCTAACTAACAGGTTAAAACTCAGAGTTTACAGATACTAGATTAGTATTAGTATAAAAGTACTAAGCGAGGTTCTTTGTACTGTTTACTAAGTGCCTTTGAACAAAATTTATTTTGCATAGGCAAATATCTACCTTTATAATTATATTAAAAATAGGCTGACTCAGTCTTGTCAGAACTATGCGATGGAACTTTTCCCAAAAAATACTAAAGAATCACATATATTAAACTAAACTTTCTACTTCAATTTTAGTACCTTTACATTTTCTCAACTTTACTAAAAAAAAACCAACGCCAGGCACAGAATGTTGGGGGTTTAATTGTTTAAAAAAAGCAAACAAGCAACAAACAGTAAAGTTCCCCTTAGAGCAGTGCAAGAGAACCACAAGTGCAACGCTTTAAAAGCCAGCCTGTACCCTGGTGTCAGCTTACAGAAACTTTCCATTCAGCTCCCCTGCCTCTTCCCAGCTGAAAATGATAGTAAAGCTGCCTTTCTGACGAAAGGATAAGAAAGGGCCTCCTAAAGACAAATCTAGCTTTGGAGGTTGGGCAACTCTGATTCCATGCTTACAAAACCCAGAGAGGACGGGTTTCCTTAAGGGAGAAGCAGAACACTGCGCTGTCCTTTTAACTATCTCGCGTTATGCTATTCAAAATTGGATTCTGTGTATGTAAAGGACAAATAGACAAACAGAATTGGGTAACAATGCAGTTATACAGCTACGTGGGCATATTGTGCTTCAACATGAAAGTTCAGTGGTTTTCATCGGTGAGTTATCTAATTATCAAGTGTGTTTTCATATCATGACCTGCCTGCCTAGGTCAAAGACTGCTTCCCACCTTGCATTTTCAAGCCAGACAGCACATATTGAACTGTATTCTGCCTTCAGAAACACAGCTACAGGCAAGTTTCACGTACCATGTCCAGCATTCCCACAAATTCATCCACTCTGGTCAGCAAATCTTCTAGACTCTTGTCTAAGCTTTCTATCTGCAAAACAGGCATCTTTTACAGGTGCTTGAAAACACAAAAAAACCCCCAGACTCTCCCCAAGGAAACCTCCCGAGTGCACACACCAGCCCGACTGGAACCAGTTTAAAGGGAAACCCCGCCGCTTTCCCGTCCCTCGCCCACGTTGTGGCGGGCAGGTGACCGGACGCACCGATACATCTTTGTCGGCCACAAAAGACCCCACCGANTCCCCATTCCCAGCCGCTCCCCGCCACCGCCAGGCAGCCCCGGGCCGACTCCCGGGGAAGGACCCGCCGCTGCCTCCCTTCCCCCGGGATGGCGGGGCCGGTCCGTCCCGCAGGGTGCCGAGGCCGCAGCGGCCGCCCCGAGGCGCCCAGGTGCCCTCACCTGCTCGCTGAAGAGGCTGCGGTCGGCCAGCAGGTAGGCGGAATAGGCGGCGGCGGTGGCGCCCAGCGACGCCTCCCAGGAGGCGTCCTCATCCTCCGGCTCCCCGAGGCCGGACGCGCTGCTGTGGCTCTGGGAAACGTTCCCGCTGTCCGCGCCGGAGCCGGCGCCCGGCGGGTCGGCCCCAGCCCTCTCACCCGCCGCCGCCATACTGCCTCCGCGCCTCAGGCGGTGTCGCCGCTCACGTGAGCGGGGCGGGGCGGAGCCGGCGCAGGCGCAGTCCCGACAGGCGGAGGCGGGAGCGGCCCGGACCCACCGCCTCCCGCGGGAGTGGGACGGAGCGGCTGTTACGCTACCGGGAGCGGGACGGAGCGCGCGTATCGCCGGTTTCCGGGCACGGAGGCGCCGCTCTCGCTGTCCGGCTGCTGCAGCCTCGGGCTCCGCCGGGGCCGCCGCCTCTCACCGCCCCCCCCCGCCTCAGGGGATTCCCGGCCACGGGAGTCCACGGTGAGCCACGGATGGAAAGATGGCTCCTGCTACTCTCTGAAAGTGTGTGGCTATTTTGTAGGAGCCGGCTTTCAGCGTGACAGGGCGCCGCAGAGTTTTTCCTGAGGAGCCAGCGCGACCCCAGGTCCTCAGAGCCAGGAGGTCACAGAATCACAGAATGTCAGGGGATGGAAGGGACCTCTAGAGATCAACTGGTCCAACCCCCCTGCCAGGGCAGGTCCACCTACAGCAGGTTGCACAGGATGGCATCCAAGCGGGTTTGGAATGTCTCCAGAGTTGGAGACTCCACCACCTCTCTGGGCAGCCTGTGCCAGTACTCTGCCACCCTCAAAGTAAAAGAGTTCCTCCTCACGTTGAGATGGAACTTCCTATATTTGATTTTATACCCATTGCCCCTTGTCCTATCACTGGGTACTACTGAGAAAAGACTGGCCCCCTCCTCCTGGCACCCTCCCTTTAAGTATTTGTAAGCATTGATAGATCCCCCCTCAGCCTTCTCTTCTCCAGACTAAAAAGGCCCAACTCCCTCAGCCTTTCCTCATAAGAAAGATGCGTCAGCCCCCTAATCATCTTTGTAGCCCTTCACTGCACCCTCTCCAGCAGTTCCCTGTCCTTCTTAAACTGGGGAGCCCAGAGCTGGACACAGCACTCCAGATGTGGCCTTGCCAGGGCAGAGTAGAGGGGGAGGATGACCTCCCTCGACCTGCTGGCCACACTCTTCTTGATGCAGCCCAGGATGCCATTGGCCTTCTTGGCCACAAGGGCACATTGCTGGCTCATGGTCATCCTGTTGTCCACCAGGACTCCCAGGTCCCTCTCTGCAGAGCTGCTTTCCAGTAGGTCAGCCCCTAACCTGTGCTGGTGCATGGGGTTATTCCTCCCCAGGTACAAGACACTACACTTGCCTTTGTTGAACTTCATCAGGTTTTTCCCTGCCCAACTCTCCAGGCTGTCCAGATCACGCTGGGTGGCAGCACAGCCTTCTGGTGTGTCAGCCACCCCTCCCCTCCCAGTTCCATGTCATCAGCAAACTTGCTGATGGCACACTCCAGCCCTTCATCCAGGTCATTGATGAATGCATTGAACAGGACTGGACCCAGCACTGTCCCCTGAGGAACACCACTAGTTACAGGTCAGAAGCCAGTGCTGCCATAAGGAGCATAGGAAACTACTCAGTTCCCACGGGAAGCCACGGGTATAACAGTATCCTTCAGTAAAAGCAGTACTAGCGAAAAAAAGACACATTATGGGAAGAATGGTCAGTAACAACCAGAGGAATTGAAGTCTGTAGTGGCAGAGAGAAAAGCATTACTAAAACGGTTACGTATTGAAGAGTCATCAAAACCAGGTATCTTGTTTCCACAAGGAAGGGAGGTGCTTCTACAGAAAGATGTGTTCGAGCATAGGGGAAAGGATATATAGCATAGAAGTAAGACAGTGCACGTTTTATTGCAGACAGGTCACATTTTCAGCACTTAAATAAGGTAAAATGAGTAACTTCAGCCAGACAAATCCACTTATTTATAAAATTAATCTTATTTCAGGTGTAACAATTTTCCTGATAAGATGATCTGATTGACTGAAGCTCATCCAGCTCTTTTTTACTGCCCCGATAATCAGATTTTTTTTTAAAAAAATGAAAACCTTTGGTAAAGTACAATCACAGCTTTAAGATGAACAGAATCAATGTTCTTTTCTTACTGTGCTGGGAAAAATAAGTACAGTTCTATAACTGCTATCATACCTAGAAAAGGTTTAATTATAGCAAGTGAAAGAATTTTAAAATAAATTTTCAAAGCAAATCTAAAAGAAACATACTAAGTTCCATGTCCCAAATATATTTAACAATAAGCAGAAGACTGGTTGTTCCACAGGTATTCTACAGGTATGACAATGAGTTAGTTCGCACATCATTTGTCCAGCCATTACAGATTCCAAAATGGAATGTAATTTTTTCAAACCAAGACTTCTGAATTTTCATATACATACAATACTTAAGAAATGTCTATTCCACCATATAAAAAAGCTTTAATGTACTACAAAGTTAAAAACAAAAAGAAAATGACACAAGCTAAAAGTAGAAAAATACATTGTAAAACATTTATATTTTGTTCCTTACACTGATCAAGATAGAATATTTTAGATTAGACCACTTCCATAAATTCATGGCATTTTCAGAACCAGGCAGTTATCAACCTAATAGTCACTGGTTACCCGCTAGCCAGCATCCAGTAAAGACGTCTGGTCATTGCAAACACCCAGTATATTTTAAGTTTCTAGAAATCCTGTGTAGACATTAAGCTTTATGATTACGAGAAGAGTCCAAAAATACCAGAACTATTCTAAGTTAGGTTTGACAGTCAGTCAGCATCCCTCCCCTGTACAGCAATTAGCCAATCTTAAGGGAAGATCTTGTGGATTTAGGTTGCCTCAAAGGTACAAGGAAGGACCTGTGTCAGGTCTGAGGTGAAGGGGACAATCCTCCCACACTTCCTTTTTTGTTGCCTTCTCGCTTGCATCCCTAAAACTCACATGAACCATGATATTAAAAACCCAGAGATGATGGGGAAAAAAAAAATTGAAAGAGAGGTATTATCTAATAAATATTGAAAAAGAATACATTTACACATAATGGTGCTGAACCTAGTTTTAAGTCCTTATTGTCCTGTTTTTCTTCCCCCAGGGCAGCACAGGCTGTGCTGCAGGCAGGCCTGCCTCTGACCAGCAGGTGGTGCTCATCTCACAGCAATAACAGCAACATCCTCCAACCTCGCCTCCTCAAGCTTTTTTTTTTTTAAAAAAAAAAAATATATATATAGTATCATTTGGAAAAGCTGTTTGCAGCATCCCCCTAACGTTGTTACCACCAGAGTACAAAACCGCTACTTGTATAGAGCTTGTCTGGATTAGACGCAAGGTTGCTAATGTGGTGTAAACAAGTTAGTGGAAGGTCCGCATGTAACAGTAGAAGATGGGATGGCTATTAGGAAGCACTCTCTTTAAACCGGTATTAGAAGAAAACCAGATTCCACTTCAAATAGACATGTCTGTTATTATAAAAACCTAATTCATATACATGGATGTATAAATACATCCGCCCATGCATTCAAACCCAAGTATGTATCGCTGCCATTGGTAGCCCATAAGACTGCTTAGATTTACACCAACTAAACCAAATTTATGTTCTCACTTTAAGGCTGGGACCTAAACCAGGTTTTACATTCTGGCTTTCTCCTGACAAATTTTGCACTGCGTGACAGTTTTATGTCTGACTCCAGATGCCACGTTTCTAGAAAGCAACAATTTTCTGCAGGCATGAGGTCTATGAGAATGTCAGCTCTCTGTTTTTGTGCATAACATGTTGCAAGAGTCAATTGTCCCAATTGGCACTTAAGACTGAAAGGAGAGTTGTGGGAATTGCTACTAAAGTGTAATGACTGTTCCATCTTCCTCAATACCTCCTCTGGGGATAACCAGACTGTGTCGGGGATCAGTTTTTAAGGAACTGAGTAATTTGTGGATGTTGCCGTTGCTTTCTCGGCCAGAGTTGTTGTTGAGCACCAGGTCCCTTTGAAGTCTGTGGCTAAGGCTGCTGCCATTGATTCGAGAGAGGCTACTGGAAGTCAGGCTGTGCAGCTTGGGAATGTGCTGTGGCTCCAGACCGCCCTCAATGACGATGTCAGCCTCTTCGTCGCTCTCCATTTCATCAGGGTGGAAGTTCTGCAGCACATGGGATGTAGGCAAGCTATGGTGGCTAGCAGTGCTGTCTGTAGACTGGCCAGAGCTACCAGACATCCTACTGCTTCGAATAATATTGTTCCTCTGGTTTGCTGGCTTGACCGTGATAATAAGATTATGGCTGTTGGCAATCATCATGTCTGTGACTTGGTCAAGAGTCTTTCCTGCTACTTCAATGCCATTAACTTCCAGGACTTCATCATTCACAGCAAGCAAGCCTGTGCTCTCTGCTAAGCCTCCAGGAACCATACGGGAGATGAAGATACCGGGTACTTTTTCTAGTCCATGAGGAGTAACCCGTACGCTGGTGCCATCACGAATGTAAAATCCTAAGGGTTTCTCACACCCATGTCGATACAGCCTCACTCTCCTATGTGTTTCAGGGAGAATGTCCACATCGATTATGGAAGACACTGGTCTAAAATCATGAGGCATGCTGATGTTAATGTGGGGACGCCGGCGCAGGTTGTCATTGCGGAGTGTCACCAGAGCCTTCTTCTTCCTCGACAGTGTGTTGGTCCCAAAATTACTGTAGTCCACTTCATCTGAAAGAGAAACAGTAACAATGAATCAAACAGAGAATAATTTGGTCTACAGGGCATTTTCCTCTTACATCTCATTCAGCGAAGCCACACATAATAATATGGAAAAAATCAAATTAATTCCTCTGCTTACTCTAACTGTTGTTAGATTGTATGTCCATCAGCACATCATTCAGAATAAATGAGTTGTTTTCAATGACTACCCATATTTCTTCCGTATTTTGAGGGAAAAATAGTTTGGATTTTCAACTCCTGTCATCAGCTGTTCAGAATGCAGTTACTTGCAGCTGCAGGCTTAGATGTGAGACCATATTTTCAGAGTTGGATTGTAATTTTATACATACATCTCAAGTGGGCAAGGAGTGTATACACTTTTCTAACCTAAAAGTCTGAATCAGGGAGTATTTTAATATGCAATACACAGCCTTAACTGATAGCAGACCTTAGGTACAAACATGAAAGCAGGGTGTGAGAGAGTAGTTGGATATGTATTTTTAGCCTAGGCTTTTTTACTAAGGGATTTATGTTAATATGCATCTCTCAGTACAGCACTTTTCTCTTCGGAATATTTTACTTCATTTCAGCTGAATTTGACAGCAACAAAGTGCTAAAAGCACAAAGTACCAAAAAAGTTCCGTGTAAGCAAGCAGCCCAGTAGGAAGAGAAACAGGGAGAAAGAAACTGCTCTGCTGTTTAGTCCATATGCTATGGAACACCGAACAGACATGGACTCACGCACTCCTGCCCTTGCGAGGAAGATCCATCAGTCTTTGTAGGGTCTACAGATTAAGGAATTGTTTAAATATTTCAGTCTCTGTAGTGGTATCTCGAGGGCATGTGCAAAGTTATCAACTTTAAATCAGCTAAATAATATGGCATGTTATTCCACACAAGAAGCTCGTGTTGTGCTTTGCATAAAAAACACTTAGTCATGAAGTTGTTAATGTAAAAAATGCATCACTGCATTTCAGATTAAAAATACTGGGCATATTTTAAACATGAAGCATGCACTAGCTGGAAAATTATTTCACCGGGAGTTTAAGCATGCCAACACTTTTCAGAGAAACTAACAGACTTTCAGTTTGTTCTGCTGTTGAAGATGAGCAGTAAAATACAAAAGTACAATTATAGAACTGCCACTAAGCAAATCTTCTCTCCAACAAATGAACCCTGCACAGTAGTGTTTGAGAAAAACAATACCTCTACCTGATAAAGGTTGGAAAAAAAAGTGTTAGTAGAAACAAGCTTATAATTACATTTTTATTCTTGCAAGACCTCATTTTCAAGTCAGCTTTCAAGACATATTATTGGCAGACTTCAATTACGTGAGATTAAGTTACACAACTTGAAGGACACTAAAAAAAAAAAGTGCTAAGCAGCAACCTGATCTAATTGAGCCTGCTTGGAGCAGGGTGTTGGATTAGTTGGCCTCCAGAGGTCCCTTCCAGCCTAAGTTATTCTGTGATCCTACACAGTCCTTTGCGCTGGGGAAAAAAAAAAAATCATTTGAAGACTTCAGAAAGACTATTTTTGCTTTCCACTGTAACTTATTCACACTAGCTATACCAACACTGAGGACGTCACAAGGTATCTAGGTGGCCATCCTGAAGAAAAAGCTTCTCAGAAATAAAGGTAATCCTTGAACAAGTTTGTCATGTCTAATGACACACTTGTCTCACCTCTCCTCCCAGGCTGTCCAGAGCCGTACCAACTATACAGGCCCTACTGTGTTAAGACTGCAAGTCCTTAAAATCACCCAAACATGACAAGCTCACAACTTATTCCTGGAAGCATATTCACAGCCAAGGCAGTGACTGCATGGAGATGGCATCTTCTCAAGTCCACCTGGTGAGCAGAGTCAGTGTGGTGTCTACTATTTTCAATGCACAGCCACCTGTGACAGCCAAAGCCAGGTATTACTCATTTTCTTTCATCAACAGGATCGCCATCATCTACGCTCACCTAGACTTTTAAGTTTTGACAGATGATTTAGAAGGTTGGCAACAAATATTTTTTCCTTGTAAAGCATGGGTCCACAAGAGATGTCTTTCATCACCACAGCCTCAAACACTGTGCCCTTTTCACCCTCACAATTTACTGGTAAGTTTCTATGACAGTCCTATGAAAACAACCTGGGGATTCAGATTTAGAATCTAAATTCTTCCTCACTTGAAACACAGCACTGTAGAATAGCAGCACTGTACCTTAAAACCCAAGAGAACCTTTATCCCAAAATTTCAGTTTAAGAGGACAATTAAAATTACATATGGGTTTATGCATTTAAGTCTGTCTCTTGCAGTACAGGCAAACCAAACTCAAAACAAAAGGTGCATCCCTTAAAGACTGAGAAAATCAGGTTGGTGAGCACTGTTTACTGCATTGCAGGTAAAATGAAATGCCCACCCTAGTCATCCATCTATTCCCTGAAAGCACCCAGGTAACTGTTCTCTCCTCCTCTCTCTATTAATACTGAATTACTCTAAGGCAGACTTGCAAAAGCTTTACCAAGTAATTCACCTGGGAAGATTTGTTGACAGCACTGTTCTCTTTCCCCTTAAATTAACAACAACCTAGAGAGTTAATTCTCACAACATGCAAGTTTGTGATGATCACAAATAGTAGGAGTAGTTAGTAATGTCACAGGAGAAGTACAGTGGTCCTCCTGACACACATAGGTCATTTCTGAAGCAGCTTCCTTTGGCTGAACCACCACCAGGGCAATGGCACGAAACAAGTGGTTGTTTTGTGCCTGTGACCTCCTCACCTGCCCTCAGCCCACTAATCTGTCTCCCCAGATGACTGCCAGCATTCCTAACCTCTGAGCAGCTTCAAAACAGCCACCTCCTTTAATAACAAAAAGCCCAGCTTACCACAAAAACGCTATCTTTTCCTTCCAAATGTGAACCAGGCAGAAGCAGGGATAACATTGCAAGTGATATAGGCTACTCTCACAGTGTTAGACCACTGACCATTCTTGGATTTAGTATTTCAGGGCTGAAGCACATTAAAAAATGAAGTTCATGTCCTGTTGATAACTGGATTTCTTGTTTTTAAAACAGTGTCAGGCATTAGTTTCCAACTCTGACCCTAAACAGGATTACATATGAGAAGCACGAAGTCCCTATTTTAACCGGTAGAACTGTTAAAACCTATTACAGGTTGGAGAAACAAGCGCTAATTTGGAAAGCTTCTACAAAAAAACCCAAAAAACAATTCACTCTGTTTTCTAGAAAAAGTTAAAGCACATGCCCCTTGACAATACAGGGACTATTACATTATTTGTACTTCAGATGACCTCACTAGCAGTCACACTTCCTTGGGACTTCACCTTAA
>VZSF01007414.1:1064335-1126498 GCA_013398295.1 Chionis minor | reverse complement strand
CCCCCCCCCCCCCCCCCCCCCCCCCCATATTCAGAGCCACTACTCTTGCTGTAGAAATAAAGCAAAGTACCTCCACTGAAGTTTAGCATCAGCTGTTGCTGTAGCAGCAGAAAATTATCAATTCCTAGCACAATGAAAAAAAATTCCTTTCTCACAAGGGAACCGTGGAAAGTCAGCCAACATCACTCCCTTTTATCAAGTATGGGGTGGTCAAGCAGGGGTGTATTGCCTATTTCCAGCAATATGCTGTTCAGCGGGCACATCAGACTGAAATGAAAACTGTATCATTGCATAATTTACAACGGCACACTTTTAATGAAGGTCAGTAACGTGTTCTTAGGTTTTGAGTTTCTCACCATATAGGATTGCAAGCAGGAATGCCACTTTAGCTAATGGAACAGATCATGCTTGATACCAGGTCTCATGAAGACCAGTATATACCATATGGAACCAGACAGAGCTCGTTTTTCATGTTTCATTTGTTACAATATCAAATTCGCCTTTTGGAGAGCAAAAAGTCTACAGAAATCTGCATGCATACTGGCAGGAGAAGTGCCATCAAGCAGCACATTTGAACAGTGCTTAAAGCCTCATATTTTACAGGGTGTCATGTTTTCCTACGTCTCGAATGAGGCTGGAGTGAAAAGTTGCACATGGGTGACAGAGGGAGAATTGGTCTTTGAGGTGCTGAATATGACCCCCGTTTCTTAGAATGGGCAGATTACATGGAGCATTTTCATGTACAAGGTGTAGTGCTTTCAGATGAAGATGTACTATGAGCTGGATGGATAATCCTGGATAACCCAACCCACTAAACTTTGGAAGACTTGGACCTGAATTTTACTTGTGCCCGTAATCTGCCTCCTACTGAAAACAAGTGTTCCTGTAAAAAGAGGTGAACAGGAACATTTACCACAGTTGGAGAAGGAAGCCTCACCTTTCCAGTTCTGTCCTACATGAAACTGCAACCCACAACTACACAAAAAAATACCTCCAACTTGTCTGTAGGCACTGAATATTATTGCAGCTCTTCTCCCCCAAAGCTTCGGTTTTCGGTACTTTTTAAGAAATATTTTGTTATCTGGCAATAAGTTACATAAAATCTTAAGTATTTCAGCTGAATCCTTTCTGTTAATATGTGCTTATTTTCCTTTTTTTTTTTTAAACATTTGTCACTACCCACTTACCTGTGGGGACCTTTCCGTTAGAAAAGATCAATGCTACAGATCTCTTCATGCAGAGATATATTTGTGCTCACTTTCTTGACAGCAGCAGTGGTGGTTTTGTGCCTTTTTTTTAAAAAAAAGGCACAAAACCACCACTGCTGCTGTCAAGAAAGTGAGCACAAATATATCTCTGCATGAAGAGATCTGTAGCATTGATCTTTTCTAACGGAAAGGTCCCCACAGGTAAGTGGGTAGTGACAAATGTTTAAAAAAAAAAAATAGTAGAACTACCTCCACTTGTCCAGCAACAGTAAAACCCATTAAAGGAGGTTTTCACTTCCAAGCACAGATATTTTACTATCAGAATATTATTATTTTTTAAGCATAAGTGGAAAGTTATAGACAGTAACATCTTTGAGGCACTCTTCTAACAATTCTGTAGCCAGCCTGGGACTTTACAGACTTCACCTTCCTGGTGGGCATCAAGAATCCTATAGTTAAGCCACAGTACGTAACAGCAGAGCATACTTAAAGGGCTATTTATAAGGGAAAGAAAACTGCTTACAGCATCTGGTTGTAGCCAAAAGAGTATTGTATTTCTTTAGTTTACACGAAACAAGAAATTAGAGACCTTCTGAAAAAACCACCAGGAGCACCACTCCCACTGCTTGGACAGCTGCTTTTCATAGGAACTGCTTGCCAGATGAAATACCAAAGCTTAGCCAGATAAGATTGTATAAACAAGCTGAATTCCACAGAGAAGCAGACTGCCAGGCTCCTATAGGAACAGTTCATTTCAGACTCTACGTTTTCAGTGTACATGCACTCATGGCTTATTATTTCCTCTGGGAACTGTGGAACATTAGTTGACAGCTCTGGAAAGTACTTCAAAGACAAAATTACTTCCACTAGGGAGAGCAGCACTTCAGGCAGCTTGGGAAGGAGGCCAATGAGTCATTAATAGTGAAGGGTAACCCCTCCATCCAACAGATCTCTATTACTGAGCATTCAAATTAGCAGCAGTCAAAACCATTTCAAGGCAAACTGTCTGTCATGTTTAACCCTTCTACCCTTCTGTGTCCCAGCTACAAACACTGTCCACGTTTGACACAAGTTGCATTAAGTGTCCATTTTCTCAGAAAGATCAAAACCAGAAACATTTGTAAAAGCAATCAGACAACAAATAAACTGGCAGTCTCTCACATTTGTGACCTGTAAGGCTGACCACATGCAAAGGGATTGAAGAGGAAACAGATATGAAGTGAACTATGGCTTGGGGGGAGGTCTAATGCCAGTATCACTCATCAAGGAGTATTTAACGGAGGGAAAAATAATGTTATCTGAATGCTGACATTGTATTCTGTGTGTTACAGGAATATTAAAAAAAATATCTAACTATCATTGCTGCCAGCAATCTCTGGGTGAACCAATCTGAGAAACACAGTAGGTAAAGTAGTTGTAGTTGCTACTCCATCAAAAGTCCAGTAATGTATCCCACACATGCAGACGCGCACACACACACACAACTCCTCTCTCTCCCTTCATATCACCGTATCACAAGGAACCAGGCGCAATCTCATAAATGTTTAGAAGACTACCGAAACGTTCTAGTTAATCTGTGACATTCAACAGGACTTTTGAAGCACAAACAAGATCAAAAGGGACAAGTTCAAATTAACAAAACGGCATGCTATCCTCAATAGCCTTAATCTCAATCTTTTAGTTTCTTGTTTTAGATTTGTGTTAATCTTTCCAAACACTTGTTTGTAGCCTATAAACTCGATGACATATTTTTTTAGAGGAAATTTCACCAAATAACTGCACTAGAAAGAAAATTTCAGAACATCCTACTCTAGTCTAGCCCCTACTAAACCTAGCAAAGTGCAGTTTTGCAAAAGGCAACCTTCCTTCTATAGTGATTCAGTATTAAAAAGATAAATTTGCCCTCCTACTCACAAAGTGTTCATTAGCAGGTTAGGATTAAAATCTGAGGAACACAAATGCGTCTACTCCCAACACATTTATACACTCAAAATATCCTGCCCTCCTTCAAGAAAGTGAGTATTATTTTGTTCCTTGGTCTAGCGTGTTACAACAAGCAAAACTGTAATTGCATTAGGCTCAGGTTCTTTTTACGATGTCAAACACGCGTAAGAAACATTTTTAGGCTGCTTGCCTTGAGGATGGAGACAACCCCTTGGGAATTTAGCCTGGGCTGCTGGTGTTGCCTCCTGCACTTCTCACTGCTTGTCATCAGAGGCCACTGTTCCCTTGCTGAACCTCTTCCCCTCTTAGCAGAAGGCCCTTTATTTTTGACTTGCTGCACTGCTCCCAAGGAGCAGAAGCTGTTGTTCAACCTGTAAGTTTGCCCCATGAAACAAGTGAGGCATTTTGAGAAGGGTGCTACCAGATGTAAGCAAGTGCTCAGGCTTGTACCTTCCAAAGCTATCCTCAACCTCAGAAACATGCAAACTCAGCTCCTCAGACTAGCGCAGAAGCCAGTTATGGGACCCCAAATTTTAGAGGTGAAGTTGCGGATGGTGTTTGCCAAGATTGTATTTACTATGGTTGTCAGGGTCTTCCTCCTCTAAGTTTCAGATGCGACTTCTTTTCTACTATAAAACATGATAGAAACAGCCCTTCTCACGTTTCCCCCAACAAACTACATTATGCCAAGGTTACATTACCGCAGCATTACAAAATTGTGGGGTTTGAGTTTTGGCTTTATTGTTCTGGGTTTTTGTTTGTTTGGTTGGTTTTGGTATTTTTTGTTGGGGTTCATTTTGTTTGGTTTTGTTTTAAAGTATTAGTTACTATTTCCATTTTCCTGCAGGGGGGTAATGGGAAATTGGGAAAAGTCATGTTTCTCCTGCACATCTCAGCCACCAACATTGAACACATCATTACTGTGTTCATGCCAAGGTTGGAGGTGCTGCTGTCGGGGCTCTACTGGTAAGTTGGTTTCCCAGGCTGGTGAGTGCTGAGCAGACACCAGCAGCAGTAATGGGTTGGTGATGCATGCAGAGAGTAATAGCGTCACCTGTAAGCAGCTCTCCTGCTGGCCCAAGCCTGACACATGGAGCCTATTGCCATGCACCCAACAACTCCCAGCAGCCATCAAAAATTGTATTCACTCACCTGATGGTATCAAAGTGGGAGGACTATTCAAAGTGCTGAAACACTGGACCGGGTTGCCCAGAGAGGTGGTAGATGCATCATCCCTGGAACCATTCAAGGTCAGGCTGGACAAGGCCCTGAGCAACCTGATCTAGTTGAAGATGTCCCTGCTCATTGGACGGGGTATTAGACTACCTGACCTTTAAAGGTCCCCTCCAACACAAAGCATTCTATGATTCTATGCTTAGGAAGAAAAAAAAACCACCACCACCCCCCAAATCCCAACAACTACCACTCTCCAACCTATAATTACCTGTAATCTCTTCAAGCAAGTCATCATTGTAAACTTTACAGTTTAAACTTATTAAAAAGCAACGCTTCAATTATTTTATTTCACCCACTCCATTTTTTACCTGCAACAATCACACTCGGAAGATCAGGCAATTGAGAGGAGCACCACTTGCTCCCCACAAAGGGAAACTCTTTTTTTCTGAATGAAGATGTGTACATGTTATGCAAAACAAAAGAAAATGAAGCAAAATGAGAGACCCAACTGTAATTACTCTTACTAACCACTGCAGATACAGTAAAAAAAATAATCTTATTAATGACACAAAAAAAGGTGGATTTTATCAGTAACTTCTTCCCAGCTGCTCGCAGAAAAATAGTTACTTTTTGCACCAGTCTAAAGTTTGGAAGATAAGAAAGGTAAACAGAGTTGATGGATTGAACCAAAGAGCAAATTCGGGAAAATACCATTCTGTTTTTCACAGCTACAATATTTGGAAAAAACACCACAAGTAATGAATAAAACAAATTCACCTCAGGATCATATTCATTCAGAATACAAATTTTACACTTCTGACAAGAAACAAAAAATTTTGTCTCACAGTAGTCTCAGAAGCAGCTGCAAACAAAGTTTGGAAAGGCAGTACAAAATAAGGGCAGTGGATTTGGACTAGACTATGCACACAGCTACAGGTCAAAGGAGAAGGTGTCAAAAGACCGCAGTACCGAACCTGATCAGAACCATCATCCTGTAGACCCTGATATTAACACAGAGCCTCTTCCTCCTTTCAGAAGTAACTTTGTCAACATCCAAGGCCACTTCAGGGCTTTGCTCAACAGCCAGCAGAGGTGAGCCATGGCAGGAAGGCAGGACCTGTATTACCCAGCTAACACAGCCTGTAGCTCACCCAGAGGGAAACTGAATCTAACCTGTTATTTCACACTCCCTCCTGCTGCTTTCTGCCACGTACCCTCCTCTTCTCTGCTGGGGGTTCTCCTCCTCTCCAGTCCAGAGAGATCCTCCCGCCCCAGCTAGAAGCAAACCTGACAGTAATCAAGAGTTGTCCATTATTCTGTGTTTAGGTAACTGCTTATCACATTTCTGTAGCATGCAAGTGGTTTTTCTATTTGGAAAGAAAAGATATCCCAGAGCTGGGAGCATGAGCTTGGGATAAGGTACACCTGCAGAACTCCTGGATGACTGTGGCTGAGCTACTAAATTCAGGGGGGATTTATCCCCTGCACCTCCTTATGATTCTTTCCTACTGTCAAGAAAAATGCCGCGTTGCCAGGACATGCACATTAAAAGATTTGAGATCTCACAACCATAGCACTGGGGATATTTGATTGTTGCAAACATTAAATCTGTGACATACAAGGGTACTACCAAGAAAGACTGTTTTTTGTTCTAAAGTAATTCTCTCTCATGCATTCTTTTGCTGAGTAACATCTTATTCATCCCAAGCTAGTTCAGACAGGCAAGCTAGGAAGCACCTTTTCGTTTATACTTCTAAATTCCCAGTAAGAATAACAACAAAAAAAAGGAAATACCTAAACTGTGGAAAAGTTCATATTTAATAAAGATCTACATCTCGAAGAAATAAATGGCAATATCTTCCACACTCTTTACCCTGGCCTATTCTAAAATTTTGCCACCATAGCTTCTCAGAGAAAGATGTGTTGTTACGCAGTTAAAATTCGTCTAGGATGCATTTTCTCTCTTCAAAAGAGAGGACGCAATCATGTTTTTATAGCTTCACTGTTGTGGTGTGATAATACCACATACATCCTGCAATGGGGGGGAGGGAGAGAAAAACATTTACAGTGCTTTACAAAGCACTCTTCTGGTTCCTGCCTCCAAGCCAGCAGATAGTAAACAAAGTCCAGATTCTGCTTCTTATCGCGGAATTAAAAAGGTTTGAAAACAAGTGTGCCATAAGAAATTAATTACACCACTTGTCTTTCAAGTCGCGACCTCTGGGAGTCTCCCAAACTTTGCTGGCTGGAGTCAGATTAGTCACAAGATAAACACCCCTCCCGGGCCAGCCCCAGCGCAGGGCTCCGCACCGCTGCACCCTCTCGCCAGCCCCACGCAGCCGCTGCCCCGGATGCCCCGGGATGCAGGGAGCGGGCAAGCTCTTCCCTCCACCTGCGGCCTGCCGGATGCACCGTGATGCCCTCCCGGCTGGTGGGACAGGGGAGCTGTGGGAATCCCACCCAGTTTATCTCCCGTGTCCTGGCGGGACAGGAACAGGCAGCACTGCTCCAGCGCGGACACGTTTTCCAGTCCCCTGCTCCCCAGGCTGGAGCAGGCCAGGGCGGGCAGGAGCAAGCCCGCAGGCGGAAGGAGAAGGAGCGGCACCAAGCCCTGGCAGAAGTGAGTCGGAGCCAGTCATCCTCCGCACCAAGGGAGTACGGTCAGTGCAACCCCATGCTTCAAACGTGGGAATGACGGGATGGAAAAGGAGTGCCAAGAAGCAAAGCAAAAAAAAGAGCCCCTCAGGTTGCAGGAGACAAGGGAGGAGCAACCTCAAAGCGCTGCTAGTACAAAGCAGAAGAGTTGCAAACACGTTTTATATAAATCTATTTAATGTCTATCTATAAATCTGTTTCTAATGTGGAAGAGAAGCAAGGTCAAGAGCTCAACCAACTATTAAAATTCAAACTGCATCTGTAACACTTGACTTCCCCAAGCTGCACCTCCAGCACCCTTTCCCCCTTCAGAGGACAAGGCTGCTCATCTCACAAATGGAAATCATTGCTGCTTCTTCTAGATACAAACAAAGCCAGCCGGGCAGCCCTCTTTCCTGATGACAGGGTGCAAAGCAGTAAAAGCTGCCTGCAGAGTGCAAAATAAGGTTTTTCGTGATTAAACAGTCTGATAAGGGCTGCCTGTCTGTGATTTGCCCCATGCACATCCTCCCTACAGCGCCAAGCACATGCTGGTCATCTCGGTGGAGGGAAAAGCTCCACAATAGACCCTTTTTTGCAGGACAGCAGTGCATATTTAAAGATTAAAACCACATCACACAAGTCCTCAATGTGAAGTTTATCATCAGTCCTGTGGTCTTCACCCCCCTCCTATGGCACATTACCACGTCGTACCCATAACCTCTGCTGTGATGGCGGCATTACCTGGGCTGCAGCAGCATGTTACCACCTTGTTTACTTAGCAAGCCCTCAGAGCGTGAAGCAACAGAGTCACAGCAATGTCCCCAGCCCTCTTCCTCAAAACAGAAACAAAGCCTTGCCTAACATGCAACTACCATGGCTTCTCCAGCTGAGAACAAAATAAACTTTTTACTTTTAATGTTAGACCAGCAATATCCTTTCCTGGCCATCACCAGAAAGCAAGAGACACTTAACTCTCATTCCTCCTCTGTCAGTAAAAACTGCTTGTTTTACTTAAAGCAGCTTAAAGGATGATGGCAACTCTGGCAGAAGGATCAGCTGTGTAGAGTTATTGGCTAGGTGATTTCCCCAACACTACTTCTATAATGCTGTACTCCTTTCTGCATCGCTGGCTAGGGCTCTGTGCCCAACTGTGTACACAAAGTAATTCAAGACTGCAGCCTGGGCAAACTTTGTACCTGAGGTGACTCTCCAAGAGCTACGGATGTTAGCAGAACCTGCATATTTGAGGGGTCCAGCCTTCAGATGACCACCAACTGGACTGTGAAGCTTCTATTTTCCTAGAATATCAAGCACTGATCTGCAAGACTGAAAAAACAAACAAGCAAAAAAACCCCACACAACCAACCCCAATATACACCAGCAATGTTTACACTACTTAAAAAACCTGACTTCTTTCTTCAAGCAATTTTTCAGACACTACATCATTATTTAAGTGTAGTAAACTAGTGGCCGGTGTACTTTTCCTTTAAAAAAGTGTTTCTTCCTTTGAGCACATGATACAAACAGGGGAGTGGCAGATAGGAAGTGATTATTCAGAAATTAAAGAATTAGATCAGGTTCCATGATATCAGAAGAGAACATGACACATGGCAAGTGAAGCTGACATTCACTGGCTCAAATGTAAGAAAATGCTTTCTTTATTTACTAAACCTAATTCAGGGCTCGTGTACACATTTTGTCTCCTTAATGAACATCATTGTTGGCAGCTGTAAGCATCGAATATGCCACCTGGGGAGCACCAGTTAGTCCATGTATTTCACCAGCAAACACTGCAATACAGGCCTCCAGCTTCCCCCCAAACAAGTTTTTTTGAATGAAAGCATAGCTCTGCTAGTAGCAGCAGTAAGTCTCTGATGGCATTGCTGCTCAAGGTTTGACTGGCACAGCTGCTCCAGCGGTGCTCAACGCAGACACTGCTCAAATTCAGCCCTTGTACCCACTAATAGCAATCTTTGGCCACTAGGAACAGAGCAGAGGTTCCCAGTGCCACCCTTGGGTATGCCTGGTATTCCTCCCACTGGGAATTCCCTTCATGATCTCAATTTTCATGTTACACAGGAGGTAACACTGAGTCATCACCACATTTGCTTGTTAGGCCACATTGTTGGGGGGTAGGGGCAGACATACACCCTAAAGAACATAACAGTGTTCATAGCCTGATCCCTGCTCTGAGTGAAGTGCATGGACCATGCTGGGACAACATGGCTTTTCCCATACCTGTGCCTGGAAAAATGAAGCTGTAGCCAGAGGACAGCTGTGCAACTCCTTAGTGTCCACCGACTGATTTACTACAATTGTAAGTTCCAGAAAAGTCACCTTAAAGAAAAGCATCCCACACAAGAGGGCTAATTACATAAAGCACTTTTCATCTGTGGACCCTGAAGTGCTAAAAATAAAAATTTACTGTTCATGGAGGACTAAGCTCCCATTAGAACAGTTAAGCTAAAAACCTGGAGAATACATCAGAGGTTACGCAAAGCCCAGCAGCTTTAAAGGAAGGAGGAGGGATTTGCATGGTTCAAAGGCAGGAAAGAACAGATGTGGTACATTAGGACTTATTTTCATTACACTGCATAGCTTGTTTCCAAGAATGCTTTCAACAGAAGCATCCTCCCAATACAAAAGGCAGGCGCTTGCTAGGCTGACTCGGGCAAGCTTTGATACAAGCTGCGTCCCAGCCCAGAGACAGTGAACAGCTACCAGGAACCTCAGCTCACACCACTTCTCACCTCTAGTTGTGAGACCTTCCTCCACCTTCAGTCCTTCCTGGTGTATTAATGTGAGCAGCCAGTTCACGTCTTCACCTTCCCCCCCCGCCATGAAACAAGAACAAACTAAAAAAACCCCTCTGCTTTCTTTAGACAAAAGCCTAGTGTTCCTTTTCCATGTCTTTCCTCATCCCAATCTCTTAAATTGCTAGACAGCAAGAGAAATTGGCAAGATCTTTAATAATAAGATCAGGCAGCATTACTAAATCCATACTAAATTCCCACAACAAGAGCCAAATGGTGACCAAGACAAGAATTTTTATTTGATGATGCATCCTACGTTCAGAAAAAAAACCGTTCCAAGGACATGAAAAGTGAAGACACATAGTTACATAAAATAAAAACACTGGCTCACAGGTTGATGGGATCAATGCTTCTTCTTGTTAAGATGCTCTTAGGAGGGATACTAACATTGAGCACTAAGTTGTGCTGTATTTTAACATGTACTCATTAACACACTAGCTAATGAAACAGCTTATTTAAAGTCTACTAACTACACAAAGTTTTACGTCTGTAACGAAGAGATCAACATCAAGAACAGACAACTCTCTCTCAAGGTTAAAAAAGAAGTTTGCATTGTTCTTATGTTAGGCCTGACAGACACGTTTAAAGGTGGCCAAGAACAGAAGTGCAGAATCTCTGTGCTCAGTGCAGCACTCAGAGGCACAGCATCAACACAGGGCACCCCCTGCAGAAACTGAAAAGACTGAAAAGAGTGCTTCCTCCCATGCTGAGGGACAGATAAAGCATCAAGGAGACAGGTTTAACAGGTTTCAAAGTTAACGACACATGCCCTTGGCTTAGCAGTTACACCACATTAATCTGGGAAGCTGCAGTGAGGGGAAAAAAATGAAAACAATAGAGAAGTAGGACAATTTTTTACGGGCTTCTTTTCCCATTACCCATCCAAGATTGTTTTTACCTGCTCAGCTCTGGTTTTTCCTTCTGGATGGATGCAATTAAACATCCAGATTGCTGTGCTAATTCTACTCAAGACAGCTCATCTTGCCTTTGTCTGTATCAGTTCAGTTCACACAAGTCAGGCCTTTGGCCATGATAGGTTAGTTGAAAGAAACCACCTCAAACCCTTAGTTGCGACCTTTTAATACAAAGATACAGTACTGAAAGTTTAAGAAAGAAAATGGGGAAAAAGAAAAAGGCTGTGGCTATGAATCACCTGCTTGTCTGGGCAAGAAAGAAATCTGGAAAATCCTGATCCTAAGAGTATAGAAGTATACTGAAAGAGTGGTGAGGCATTCAAGACCAGCTACGCTTTATGGATATCAAAAAAACAGTCAATGGAAGGGAGAGTCTCATTTGTAACACTCGTCTCCTGGGAAAGCACCACCATCCTGTTTGGTTTTATGCCTCTCGCGTCAGATCAGTCAAAGGCCAATGTAAAGTTAACATGCCATATTTCACATCAGCTGCTTACCCAAACTACTGGGGAAACTGTTTTAGCTGAGCTCTGCTCTTTTGGCTCGCTTCAGATTGTTGCGTTAATTAAAAAGTCTTGCTCTTGTGTTACACAGCCCACAGGATGCGAGGAGGAGATTCCTAGCTTTATAATCATGTTAGTCAATAGCTCCCAGCGCTCTCACTGCTGCTACGCAGAGCCGGCGTTGCACTGTTGGTTTGACAGGCTGTGGGAGGATGCTGCGTAGGAGACTCGTCACGTTATGCAGAGTCAGCCCAAGCTCCTTCACAATGGGAGCTTTCTGCAGAAGCGCAACATAAAAACCTCCCTAAAACTACAGGACCATCTGAGCAAATTCCCCAGACGAGAGCCAGCCGTGCAAAAATTCACTTGATAAACAAAATGCAGTTACTAGCTAGCAAGTTACTGGATATGGATGTGTCACCTTTGGGCTCACCCAATCCCTAACCTAACAAGTAAATAAAAAATATTACTATTGTCATCTCCGAGCTTAGACTTAAGAATTTCCACCTTGGAAGCACTACAAGAAGTGAGTCACTCTATATACCTTGGCAGTGATTTGCAAGCCAACAGGGAATATCCAGAAGGAAATAATGTCACCAACTGGTAAGGCAGCAGCTATGTTTACCCTCTTAAACAAGTTTGTGTCTCAGTAACTCTAGTTAAGTATGGCCAACAGCAAACCTCCAATTCGCAAGTCATAAAACTTTCAGAAGCCAATTACAACTTAATATACCTGAAAACTAGAGATCTTGAAAAGTCATCCCAATTGCTGAAGAAAAATACTAGATATGAAAAGTAATGACTTCTTTTGAATACCTGTATTGCCCTTGCCTGATCTCTGCAACGTCTTTAGCAGAGTGGGAGGTTTGGATACTGGAGTTGCATTCAGCAGGATGCCAGAGCAGCTGCCACCCTGCACTCTCTCTGGACAGCAGGAGGAGTGTGGGGAAAAGCTGGCCAAAGGAAGCCTTCACGAACAACAGCCAGGCATGGTGGCACAGGACACCCATGGGGACAGTAACCAGAGGTACTCAGCACAGACAGGAACAGGGCGGGGAGCCACTAGCCTGAGTGACTTCGACAGCCTGAGGAAGATTTAGCTTTGACGTTAAACCTGGAAGGTGGACCAAGCTAGTTAGAAAGACAAAAAGAAACAAAAAACCCACCCAAACCCATTCTGTCTATAGCGGTCAAGCTAAGTTTTGAAGGAGATACCCATAAATGAGATTGAATAATTCTGAATAATTGAATAAAAACTGAATAATTAAGAGTCAAATGAGATGCTTAATACTGGACAAGACAACAAAGATTCACTAGCTAAATCTAAGAATAAACTGGGGAATGAAGGGCTCTCAACACATCCATTTACTACATAACCTCTAGCAATTTACATATTTGTTATATGTCTGATGAGCAGTGCTAAAGGCACACTGCAGTGCACTTAAGGAAGTCTTCATTACTTCACTGCAAACAAACTGTTAATGTGGCTTACTCAAATTTTGAGCTAAAAGTTTACTTTTCAGAAGGGCTAATGCAGATGCATGAGCTTCACCTTTGAAACTGATGGTAAGAGGACCAGCACAGAGCCAGGCTTACAGCACGGTGGAGTTAAGACAAATGTCAGACCACAGGCTGGCTAAGAAGCTGTGAGAATACCACCAGACAGCCACTTGAGAGAAAGTATATTAATTGAACAGGGTCCTTTAACTGGTTTTCCTCTGTCTACTTCTAACAGCTCTATTATCCGCAGAGGATTTATTCTTTTCAGAGTATGCCAACTGCCTTCATTACCAGAAATGTGTTATAAACAGTAAAAGCTGGACATTTCTATAAGCAAGACCTCATGCAACAACTGCATGTTTTCAAACAAGTGATTTGCAAAAAATGGGACACAAATCCCTTCTTCTATATTGATTCAGAAAGCAGGAGACATATCACCTTCTTCCCATTCTAAGAAGTCTGTCATCAGATAGTTTTCACACTATACAAATATGCTTTCTGGCTTTTTTATTTATACATATTATTGCAAGTCTTAATGATGCTTTCATTAAGGCCTCAAATGGAAGAAAGTAATTGTGAGCACATACTCTTTTCCCTTTTCTCCTCTGGAATTTATAGATGCCTTAAGTAGGCAGTAAGTTTGACTAAGATGCTAAGACACTTCAAACCTCAGGTTTTATCTTCTTCACAGCATACAATCTGTGCCCTATCAACTGCCAGTGGTTAAGACACAGAAACAGAGGTGGTGTACATTTTTAATACTGCAACCCCAACAGCACAAAATAAAAGCCTTGCAAGAGCCTAATTTTCTTTTAATAACACACTAGGTCTCTGCTGCCCACTTGTTAGGGCACTTTAAACATCTGTACTTTCCAAGCAGACAGAACCTGTGTCTTTGCAAACACAAGGCATCATTACAAGACTTGTGTTCATTTGTTCTCACGAGGAAACAGCTTTATGAAATTTCTGAAATTCCCATTTTTGAGGTATCAGGGCATGGGGCAGCACACAGAAAATGTCCCTAACTGGCATTTGCAGTTATTGCAGATTGTACTAGCTGCTCATGAAGATATTACAGCTGTCAGCACACACATATCACCAGCCACAATTATTTGCAGACTCTTCAAAAAAAGCCTGCCCTTATACAATAGCGTTCTCACTATACCCATTTCAAGAAGTCAATTGCGTTACAATGGAGATAAATGGATTTAAGCGACCATCTTGCATTTACAATAGAAGTAACTTGTAAAGTTTGAGAACTTGGTGTAGGAAAAAAGGTTTGCACAGCAATTTCTCTTCAGATGACTAAGCTGCCAGTGAAATGGGCTGAAACTGTCAACCACAATTCCTCTCATGGGGGCTCTACCAGCTCTGCTGCCTGCTGCCAGTTTTCACCAGCTCAGCAGCAGCCACCGCCACCCGACTGCGTCCAAATTGAGCATCTGTATTGAGCCTCACAGTCAAGGGGCAAGGTAAGGCAGCAAAGGATGGCAAGAAAGTTCAGACTTCTCAAACTGTGCAGCACAGTGATGCAGAACAAAGGCAGAGAAGTTCTTTTGTTTCTATGAATTTCCACAAGATCAATCCCAATAATTCCTCTCAATTGCTGTAGTAGGGAATGCCAGGTTTAAAAAAAAAAAAAAAAAGTAAGAATGAAGACTATCAGGCTCCAACATTTTTATTTTCCCCTCTTCATGTCTCTAAAGGAGCATGAAAGCTGTTGCTCTGTCCTATCTGCTGTGACTCTCTGTGCCAGCAACACAGTCAAGAGATTCTAGCTCTAAAATTTACAGACTGTGTTATAACCTGTCAGCACCTCTGATGTAAAAAACATGCTGGATCGCACCCTTCAAATAATTTCCATCAGACAAAGTCATGCTGTCAGTGGGGTGGAGAAAATGGAGGAATTCCTGTTTACTGTTAGACTTGAAAACTTACTTGGGAGGGGACTTGCAATTAAAAGCTAGCACCTGAAATACCAACACAAATTTGTGTGTCATTAACAGATAATGTTTATCTAGAAGACCAACCTTAAGTTTGTTGATGAAGAATCACTGTAGAAGGTGAGCAGCGACTAAGGTGAGAGGAATGGGACATGCAGGAAAACATTGCTCAATGCTTGTTCAGGGTAGGAAGCGATACCAGAGGAGAGATGTGGTCCTGTCCTCTCGGAGGACACCAGTGCAGGAAGGTGTATGCTATGTCACGCTATTGCACTCCCAAAACTGCTCTACAGATCCTGATGCTCAGCTGCCAGGAATGCAGAGACTTCAACTTACAAAAACTATGAGCTGTCTTTTTATTTTAGGACAGGCTTAATTTTGTTCTACATTTCAGACATGCTGTATCACTCTTACAGGTCTCCTGTCCTTCCAGTTAAATCGTGAGCTCTTAGCCGGATGTTGGATCACTGAGAGGTACCTTGAACTTCCAACTCAAACCTGACCATATACAAATGTAGGCAGAGTCACTATAGTTTCCAAGTGTGAAAGTCAAATTACGTTGGCACAGCTAGGACTGCCGCTGTGAGGAGAACATACCTAACATCCCGCGGCATGCACGAGTGGCTTCCACATGCTCCAGCCAGGGCTGAGCACAGCTCTGTCCTACTGCCAGCCAAGTAATCACTGCAGAAGTGGAAGCAGACACACTGTGGGTCTTCTCATTAGCATTCCCACCCCCAAATAAAAGCCAGATTCCTACCCAGTGTTGGGAGAGTTGAACATACCTGCTCAGACTGTCACCACACTTCTCACAGGCAAGGGCAGCAAGACCCTCAGAACAGTAATTGGCTCATTAAGGAGCAGAAACACACGCATACAGCAGATTTGAATTGTGGTTGTTCACGGATGGCCGATTCATACTGATAGCGCACCTTTGTCAAACCCACCCAACAGGCTCAGTTTGAATCCTCCAACGCTGCCAGCTTCCCATGGACATACCTGATCTTTGCTAACTAAACTCCACCCTCCGCTCTTTCATCCTGACAAGTGACTAGGTTGTCCAGGATGCTCTGGGCTGATAAGCAAACTCCTTTTTATTACTGATGACTGTTATCAATACAAGCAACTGGCTCCACATAACACAGAAAGGTTGAAGGGAAAAAAAATCACAACAAACCCAACACGCCAATAAGAAACAGGGCCATCGATAGGTGAACTACCTGGACAAGCAAATAATTTGCCCGCTAGTGGCCTGATGCACTTTGCTTATGCAGCAACCCTCTCTGGTTAGTCTCTCCTGACAGACATCTTCAGGGCAGGGACTGCATCCACATTTTTGGTACTTTGACTCTTCAAATCCTAAACACAACACAGAGATCATTCAAGCTTGTGGAAGAAATAATGCTTGCAAAGGAAGCACTGGTTTGTAAACAATCTTCAAAATTTTCCTGTAAAAAGAATGCAATATTTTTCATATATATGAAATATTTATATTTTCATGTTCATACATACAGATGAACATGCATTTCACAATTTTCAATCACGTCTTTTCATTTGCTTTGGCCCACTGCTGTCTGGAAGACAGCCATACTATATCGAACATTTCATAGTTTCCAAATCTAGGCAGAACAGGCCTAAAGACAATCTGGATTTAATTCAAAAAGGAACTTCGCCTCGACTGAACTTTATTGGTGATTCTGCTTGTGAGGAGGAAACCTAAGAGAAGGGAAGGCCCACCTCAGCTTTACATTCCACTTTGGCCGTAGAGAGACTTTCAGTGTGAAAGCTTTGCTCCACTTCCACCACCAAGGGCAAAAAAGCAGTATGGAAAACACACTTGAGAGGCAGTTGGAAAGAAGTATCTGTACTGTTAAGTTCTGAAAAAGGGCTAAAACCAGACATGAGTTACAAGGACCACATCCAGCCTGTTGGTAGTTTTGCGGGAAGGACAGATTCTACCCATGAGCAATTCCAGCATGCGTTTCCACGCCTCACGCTAGAAGTTCAGATCTCAGACTGAAAACTTTGCCCACTTGCTATACCCAAGCTTGAATTTGGGCAGACTTCTTGTCCATCTAGCTTTTGTGGCTAATTCAAAACAGCCCCTGACTGCATCTTCTCAGGCTGCAGTAGGCCATGCCATGGCATCACTCAGCTTGATCTCAGGATCGCTACAGCAAGCCAAACCCACTGCTGTATCTTTCTCCAGTTAGAATAGTGTTTTTTGCGGCCAGGTAAAAGCACTTCCTCCTTTGCAGCCTCTGAGCAATTGGGAGGAGGTCACTGCTAGTTCCTGCAGGTCACCGACTATGGCTTTTGGCCTCTCCCTGTGGGAGTCTAGAGGTTTGGGATTCATCTGGTTAATGAAATAGCAGTAATGCTGCCAGCAGTTCCACAGACATTAACAAAGTTATTTTCACCATAACTTTTTCTTGACTGTGGGATATCAAATGCATTAACTGGTGGTTCTTTTCAGTGCTAGCTAAACAAGGACCAAGGCCAAGGTTCCAGGTCAAGTCAATTCAGCCAGCCCACTCTCAAAATTACTTCCATGAAGTCCCCACTTCATTGTCCTCCTGCTCCCTTCCTAAGAAGTTCCTGGGATGACAAAAAAACCAAAACACATAAATATTCCAGGAGTGCAGGATTATTTCATGCAGTTTATGTGCAATTTTATAGCAGAAGGCTACCAATTCAGGACCAACAAGTTATAGTACAGGTTGAAAATACTGGTCCTTAGAGGTAAATATTTCCTACATTGTCCTAGCTCAAATGCCTGAGCCTAGCCTGCTCCAAGTCTGATTTTGCAGACTTCGCTTTGGAAAGGATTCTTTTCAAGTCAAGAGAGGCCTGTTAAATAAAGTCAAATATGTATGATAGCTTTACATCAGCTATTTCTGTATGCCTTTACAGTAATCAGCAATCTTATGGATGTTATCACCTGACAATACAGGCATCACCTCTAAAGGAGCTACTGAGGAAAGGAGGTAGGAAATGAAGTCATGACTTGCTTTGGAGATAAGGGACTTAAGGAGAAATGCTTGAAAGATCATTAACAAAAATTCCGATGATAGCAAGCTAGTAATTGGCTGTTCATCTGTTCTGGCTTCAAAATAAATCTTTGAAACTTCTCTACCAGTCCTCGAGGAGCTCCAAATCAAAAGGACAGCGAAGAACCTCTGCCCTCATCAAGCTCCTCTTCCCAGGCTCCTCTTTTCCTGGGAAAAGAAATGTACGTGTACACACACACGCTGGGCCACAGATAATGAAAAGCTCCGCAGAGTTCTCGCTGAAGCTAGGCCATGTGGCTAACATCAGAGGGATGGTAAACTCTGTGTGAATGTATCTGCATAGGAAAAGGCAGACTGCATGATATGCACTGCTCCTACCGTTACTGGCCAGCAACTTGCTCTAAAACGGTCACTGCTTTCTACGTGGCTGCTCGTAGCCTTCTAGCATAAAAGGGAAGCTGGCCAGGGGATTTACCACTTATGGATGTAACTCCCAAGTAACCAAATACAGGGCTATAACCCAGATCCTGCTCCAAACGTGGAAGACCCTCCCAGTCCAATCTGCAGAGAACTGACAGCAAGTTACTTCAGTAGAAGTAGCAGAGGGACTGGGACAGGGACCAGTGCCACAGCTCACTTTTACAATCCGGTCAAAGTTGTGACCAGTGACATCTTCTAAAGAAAGGAAAGGTTTGCATCTGACATCAAGTGAGACCTGGAGTAAGAGCAGACAGTAAAAGACAGGACTGTTTGTCCTAGGAGGTTCTGACAGGAGCTTAAAGCAATGCTTATGTTCTGGTCAGTGTCACTGACGGAGGCCAGCAGAGGCATGGTGATGTGCCAGCAGATGAAAGCAGTGCTAAGTGCTACTGTGGAGGGAGCAGAAAGCATCTGAGTATCTGCTGATCTCACTAAAACAGTGGCTACTTTAGTAAAAGGGAAGCCTTACAGAAAAACGAAAGCAAGAGCAGCTTGTTCTTCAGACTGTCAAGCTTATAGGTACCCACTCAAAGAATATGGATTTCACAGCAGAGGCGTACAAGGCAGTATTCCAGTGTACACACAGAAAGCCAAAGGCTGTTGTGGACACTAAGTCACAGTGTTTTTAAACTGTGAGATATTTAAAGCAGTACAAAGAGGGAAAAGGGAAAGAATCAAAATATACAGGAAAAGAGGAGGGAGGAAAAAAAAAAGGGTGTGTGTGTGTGTTAGTGCTGAGCTGATGACTGCATAGCAAGGAGCACTGACCACCAAAAAGAAGCACTAAGACTAGAAGAGTCAAAGTCTGTATAAGTCCTTGAAGGCTGGCCACAGTGGAAAATGACAGGAAAACAGAGTCGGGCTTCAACTCATGAGATAGAAAGGGCACTGTAGCCAGCACTGAGGAAAGCTGAAATTCATTATTTGGGAGAGGAAGGAATTGAAACTATTGCTAAAGACTGAAAGGACCTTTGTAAATAGACCTAAATAAGTTTTCTCAGCGATCTCACTTCAGTGGGAGAGATGCTTTCCTTAATGCAGATTCCATGAAGTAGATGATGAACAAGTTCAGTAATGCACACCACCTAGACAGAAATTACTATTTGTATCCTCTTCTCTTTCCACCAGAGACAGTATTTAGGCAGAAAACCCTATTCCAACCTGACGCAGAAACTTTTAATTTTCTCCCCTAAAAAAAGCAAGCTTTAGATTTTATCTTCAAATGATACATTAAGAACTCTAGTTGGTAAGGCATCCATCTGCTGTGACTAGATTTACAGCGTCATATCATCAGCTGTTGTATATCATCATCACTCCAGTGAAGTCATGGAGCTGCAGATGGGTCTGCTGCATGGTTTAAACATCAGTCTGACGTGCAGTCAAGTTGCAGAAAAAATTACTATCTAGCTTTCAGATATTTTCTGTCAAGACAGTGAATCACGGCTTTTGGTTTTGTTCAAGCCTTCAAGGTCTGGGCCTAGTCTTCTGTGATCCTCTTCCTGCTTTGTCTCTCAGCGTGCATCAAGGGAGCTGCAAGCATTTCACAAAGCCAGGTTTGAAATACAGCACTTGGATTCATGATGAAATTCTACTTGTTAGGTCCAGTTTGGGCCCATTAACTCACATTATGCAGTAGAACTCAACAACATAATGAAGCCCATTGGACTTCACAATCCCTTCTGCCTCTCGGGTGTCATCAGCTTCCTACACAGCTTGACAACAGTTACGTCAAGCTTCTCCACTCCATGAAGACAGACTGTTTGAGGTAACAAGGATGGCCCAGAATGCTTCCTGCTTGAGGCACCTTTTAGCAGAGTAGCTCAGGGCATCACAATGCTGCTGCTTCTGGCCAATTTGGAAGCTTTCAAAGGTGGGGCCCACCTCAACTGTTCAGAATTTGGCACCAACCACCCCTAGCAACCTTACAGCGTTTTGCCCTTTTTACACTTTGCAGAAGCAACTAGTGAGATAACCTGTCCAAACCATACCCAGCATCATTTAGGCAGCAGTCCCCACAATGAAGACTTCTCCTCTGGCAACACACAGACAGGCAGACCACATGGCCCAAAGTCTGCATAGGTGTTCAAGGAACAGCGCTTTGTAAGCTTTTTAGCCTACAGGGATAGCTCTATCACATCATGTCCAGGTGACTTCTCTATGAAGACTAAGCATAACTTAAAACTAGGCAGGAGGTACACCATCCTGCTTTGGTGCTGCTGAAAGACAGGAGCATTGCTTAAAACCAGGACGAAACATGGCATCTGCAACTCCACAACACATTTTGCAAAATAAACCGTGATCCTACCCTAAAGCCATTTCATGCCTACTCCCCATACTTTTTCTTTCAGCCACTTAAGTCACCGAGTTGTACAGCTCCACTTCTACAGCAGAGCAGAAAATCAGTACTAAAAGCAGAGCAGATAGGAGGTTGGGCCAGCAGCTGCACTGCATCCAGCAGAGAATTCTTGCTCCCTGCAAAGATGAGACCACAGAGAAAAATCTCTAAGTCTGCACAGTAATGTTAGGTGTTGGGAGGAGGGATAAGGATGGTGGGGGTGGTGGTAAAAGATGATCTCACACAGCTATCAAGAAAAACAAGAGGGAGGGAGAGGAAAGAGAGCACACCTGACAGACATGTTAAGAGATGCCTGAACAAGAACAGGCCTGGCCCAAAACCACACTGCAGTCCCTTGGGAGCAGTGGAAGTAAAAGCAGTTCTGCAACTAAAGGCTTATCAATCAGTTGTGTGTGCGAGCTTTACTGAACTCCTGAATAAAATGATTTAAAAGACAGGAATTAAAGGATGACTCTATCAGGTTTTCAACAGACAGGAAGAAGAAAGTGGATATGGGCAGAGGGGACAGCATAGGAAGAGGTGTGAACATTATGTTCAGGAAAAGTCAAGATGTAGAAAATGTCCATATGCCATACTGCTGTGATTCTTATCTCCCTTTCCTTTGAATAACCAGTGCCACGTTGCTGATTCCCTTCATATTCCCACTTACATCAGACTCTCACAAAAATATCCTTTCTTCTTCAGGATTGGTGACCGCAACCTACAAAACAAGCAGCTGCTGAAAGAAGGATGCACTGAGTTTTCAGTTGACTTCCAAGTCATGCGACTCAGTCAAAAGAGAATAATTCACAGAGCCATTCTGTGAAACAAGAGAAAAAAAATTATATACTGAACTATCACGACTAGTTTATTACACGTTTGGATCCACTTTGTCCACAACTCTTGCAACCCAGAAGAGGTGGTTGACTGACTTCCTAGGGAAGAAAGCAAGCCAGCTAACACAAGGTTACAGACTTAATCCTGCAAAAAATGACACCGCCTTGTGAAAACAGATTCCAGCCTAAGCTTGTTTAGGTAATTAAGGCAAAAGAGCTTCCACCCTACCTTTGCTATAAGGTATTCCAGTACAACTGTACTGAACGCTTAGCCTCAAAACATGCCCATTCAAGTTTGGATACTGGATTCAACCCACTTAAAAATTCTTCTGCATAATTTGAAAAACTGAGCATGTACTTCATTAACAGCTGGTTGATTAGCATTAATCAGCCATTTCACTCCTCTGCCACTGTCCTTGTCGTCAGGGGCTGAAAGTAATCACTATAAAAGTCACTCAATTTATAGAACTTTGTCACATGATAAACACGGTCATGACTTAAGACTCTCAACAGGCCTTTCCCAAGTCAACCACCAGACTGAACACCACTCCTGCAGTGAGTGTCTGCCCAACCCCAGCCATGTTACTACACAAGGACACACTCCAACTCTTACCTCTGGCAGAACTGCTCTATCCTCACCAGAGGATTTCCCATGTGTTGTAAGTCCAGCACTACGGCACAGAACAACATATATTTAAAGACGTTGCTGTATGTCAGTATTTAGTACTCCAGGAAGTTAAAAAAGTAGACAAGGTGCTAAATTTTGATTTGGTGCATGTTATAGTTCATTCCTGTCTGTGTATATAATTCTCTTAACAACTCTCCAGACAAGCACTGCACAGCCAGTAGCAGCACAAGCCTCTCTCATACAGCTCTTCCTCAACTCAGAAGCAGCAGCACTAGAAGCACAGAATAAGGTATTTACCTTTCAGGTTTGGAAGTGACTTTTCAGTGAGTACTTGTGTCCGGTCTCCCACTACCACAGCCAATATCAAAGGGTGGTCTCCTGAAACCACTTGGATCCCTTTCTCTGCTTTGCATCCTGGGAAGCTCACCCAAAGCACCAGTGCTCTGTCGATAGAGACCATTTGAGTGTAGGTGTATTTCTGGTCAGTTCACAGGCATCTATTCTTATGCCACAACAAGCCTTCAGCTTCTTCACCTCCTTCCCCTTCCACAGTCTCACCCATCAGTGCTTCATACATCAACATCCGTACAATCCTCTTTACATGACTCTCTCACCAGCAGTTGCCTTTGGAATGGTACAGCCAGGTCTCTGCCATCTAACGAGCTCCTAGTTTCTATCTTTCAGTCTCTGGATGGGAACACCCTGAACAACAGTTGATTTCAAGGCATCTGCCTGCAAGGGCCTGGACTGCAAAGAGATGCATTTCAGAGCTGCTGTTTCATTATCTCACTTACTACAAAGTCAGGAGTTTACAGGAACAGCATAAGAATGGACATGTTTGTTTTGAGAAGCCAGGGGTTGAAAATGTGAGTGCAGGAGAGGGCAATGGCAATTAAGAGGAGGAGAAAAAAAAAAAAAGTATAGTACTCTTGATTTTTACCAGAAACTTGTTGAGAAAACATTCATGTTTTCTGGCTGTGTTTGAAACGTCACCCTTCACTTTCACAGGATTTAACAGAAGACATTTAAGTCCTTTGTTTATGGCATTTGCTTAGGTTGCCCTTGGCGGGGGGGGGGGGGGGATGAGAAAAAAAAAGAAAAATCCAGGCTTTGGCATCTGTTTCTCTCCCCTCAGCTCCCCTGATACTCCTTGGCACACCAGACCTGATCACGAAAGAGTCCAACAAATTGCTTGAGCAGTTTCAAGTATGTCAAATCAGTATTACCACCCCTCACCCAGTTTGCCATCCCACACCCTACATAAAGCTATTCATTGTATAAGCACCACCTGCTGAAAGAGTAGAGCTCACACAACATTTTCATCAGGTAGTGAGACTCCTCCAGCCACTCACTTTCCTGTGGATCCCCAGAAAGGATGGTCTGCTGACACTCGAGGCATGGGGGGGGGGGGGGGGAGAACCCCACAAAAAACCCACCACACAAAAAATGACCTAAAACCAAGTCACAGCTTCATATCAGCAGCACCCACTGTTTCTTCTGCTGCAGGTAGTGGGGAGAAAACATTTCACAACATCTGCCACTGGCCTCATTCAGACTCCAACAACTGCAGCCTTTCTATCAGAACAAACGCTTCCCTAAAGTCTCTCTCAAGAAGTGCCTTACTCCAGAGGAGCAAGAAGTCAGCTGTCCCATACAGTTGTGGTCCCATGAGACCACTGCAATGGTCAGCATGCATCTTGCCAGCATAGGCATATTTGTAATGAAATTAAAACAGCTTGAGAAACCCACTTTGTGGCCACCTATGCATCTGTGGAAGTCACAGCTTGGCTGAATGTGCTGAGGAGACCTACGTAATGCTAGCAAGCAGAAACCGTGGCCAAAACCAGCAAACCGAAGTGGCATTAGCATCAGAGGGAAACCAGTGGTTAACACCTGCGGCTTGAAGTCAGACCTGCAAGTAGGCAAGGTTTCAGTGAACAGCTTTTCAAAGGCAAATACAGGATTTAACCAAGCCCTACGTCAAGGACAGGAAAATGATTCATTTCAATGTTTCAAGCACCAAAACCTGTTCATTTCTCCTCCACCATCAGATAGCAAAGGCATTTTCAGTGAAGCCAGAAATAAGATAAAAACAATGAATTCTCCCCTCCTCACACATAGTGGGATAGGGTAACATGGCCTTCCTACTTCAGCAAAGGCAGCTCCTGAAGGAAGGCAGAGGGCTGTCCCGGGTGGAAGAAGTGGTATTGCCAAAATTAGCAACACAAACACCAGAACAGCTTCAGCATCTCATTCACTGCCTGCTGTCCAAACAGCTCCTCTTCTGCCAAGGCACAGGGGAAGAGGAGCCGTCATAGAAGTAACTGAAACAGAGATGAACACTGGGGATAGATTTCCTCAGAGAGTCTCATTAGCAGAACAACTAGAGCCTGAACTCCTCCCTCTTTACTCCGAAAACATAAAAACATACTCTTGATTAAACTCCACTTCCAAATGATTTCAGAGACTGGGAGACGGGCACACTTAATAACAGAACATGACTGGGAGGGCTAAACCTGATTTTCAAAGTCAATAAAGCGTGTGTTTTCATTTAAGAAACAAAACTTAGCCGTGGTTTTAATAAAAATCCAACCTTATTTGTTTTGGAGGAGGAGAAGGGAGATCAGCGTGCTGCTCCCCTCACCTCCCCAATTTTGAATCCATCTCATTGCTCCTGGCAACAAGAAACAAAATTCAGCTCATCCCTAGGAGAGGTTTGCTCCTAAAGAGAGTGGGAAACCCAGGCACGTGCTGGGTGGAGAGAGGAAAACTACTTGGAGATTCTTGCATTGCTTCAAAGATTAATCTGACTTTTTAATTTTAGACCAGAAGCAGCACAGCAAGATAGGGATTTTGTTTTTAAAGGGCAATTAGAGCCTTCCTCCTCCATTTGTTCTTTCTTTAGAAGAAATGTTTCTATTGTCTTGATATTTTGGAAAGGAAAAGCCCCACTGTGATTGTTTTATGGCAGTTATGAAATGCAGCAGCCACACAATATGCAGCCTTAGGTTTGTGTTTTTGGTTCTCTTTTAGGTGCCCTGCCCGGGCTGTGCAGGCATGAAATCATTTGCCCAACAGCTCAGCTACTGGTCACTTATCTAAGGAGAAAATCACTGATAACTGCAAACCAAGATAAACACCCCCGATGTGCACAATGGAAGAACTTTGAAAAACAATATGCTCTTTTAAAGAGAGCCCACACATTAACGACCCATTACTCGTCCACCTTAGTCACTGCCTCTACCATAGTCATATCTTGGTATCAGCCTATCTGAGCTCATTTTACTCCTATGGAAGACATAAAAATACTTGGCTTAGGAAGCATACGCACACTAAGAAGAAGTTACCCTGGAAAGCATGCTGCCAGATTTACGGTCTGAAAGCACCAGGACAAACAACCATTACCTACTCTACCGAAATAGCATCTGAAGAGCCATCTTAAGAGTCCTTTAATCTCTTAAGAAAACTTGCGAGTACCAAAAGAATTGCAGTCATGTTGCCTGCTAGCTAAGGTGAAGAGTTCTGCAACACATTGCTGTATGATTTTATCAGGCATGAGAAACGCAGAACTCCTGTGTGCCAGCAGCCACCCCATAACACTAACAGTGAAAACTGGCATATACCAAGTGAGTGAACAAGGAAGATTAATTTTCTAGCCATAAGTAGCTCCCTGGGGACACCTCAGATTGCTGAAAATCTTGCTGCCCATGAGGCGCGTGGTTTTTATGCAGCAAGACTGCAACTTTATTACAGAGTTTGAATGATGACATTTTGGGCCCCAGACAAGACACACCAGGACAGAAGCCCACCGTGTTTTTAAAGTCAGTGTTCTTATTTATTCCACGTAGCATCCATTAAAACAAAACCAAGAATCCCCAGGATTTTAGCCTCGTTGGGGGGTGGGGGGGGAGGGAGCAGGAGGAGAAGTATTTGATTCCAGATTTCCCACAGTGATTAACATGGTTAAAAAGAGTTCCCTGGTAAGACGCAAGAGCTGTACTTATCCAATCGATTTCACGCCATGACACTGACAGTACGAGGCCTTCCTGCCAACAGCTGGCTCTTACTAATCCTTCCATTCAACCTGCTGAAACACGATTTCGCACCCAAGGCCACATGCAAAAGCATCTGGCTCAGAAGCAGAAAAAGAGATGCTGTTAAGCAGGATGAGCTCCACACCTTTCCTTTCTATCCCCATAAATGAACACAAACAATGTTTGATGCCAGATCCCACAGGTCCTGTGATGGAGGTGACAGCCAGGAAATGCTGCTTTAAAAGTGGGAGTAGAAGCTTACGCTATAAATTAGGTACAGCCCAGTAGCAGGTGGCCACAAGGTTGTACTGCGACGCAACCTTAATTTCAGACTGAATTAATCCTAAACCCAGAGATTCATAGTATGTTGTTGGGGTCTGTTCTGCTTACCAAGTAGAAGAGACTAAGCAGCCAAGAGTCTACTGTGAATGTCTTACACTTTATGACCACTGACTTCACTACGAATATCAAGGAGGTGAACAGCAGCTTCCAACACAAGTGAACTCTAGCAGAGAGCATTTTAAGAAGTTAACAGAAACTGGGCTCTACGACAAAAAGTCTAAACCCAAGCAGGTTCAAGGCACTCCAGCCCTTTCCTGCTAGAAAATGCCATGTTTAAATGGAATCAAATTTTTATGCCTCAATCCAGGGAGGATTTCCTTTTCTAGGACAGAGCAGCATACTATTTCCTTCCCTCAAATAAAGGCAGCAAAACTAGGTCTTCTGAACTTAACTTGATCCAGCAATGCTGGCATTGAGTACTGGTCAAACAACAAGGGACAAATTTAGGGGGGGAAAAACAACAACCAAAAAACCCACTCTGAATAGTTCATTCAGAGACTACCTTTACACTAAGACTCAGGAAATGGATGGCAGAAGTTTTATTATAACTAGAGGGGGAGCATTTTTCTTTAATAATCTCCACAACTGAAGTTACTCAGGTGTGTCTCCAGCAGACCTAGTCCCAGACACACTGCATAGTCAAAAGATGAAGTCATCATCAGTACAAAAACCAGTCTAGCCACCAACGACAGAGGCTTTTCTCCCACTCAGCTACTTCACAGCAAACATCTGATGCACCTGAACAGAGCAGAGCACTGCCAACCACCACTGCAAGCAGCGAGCTCCACAAGAAGAGGCAAGATAAAAAACACAAGCTACAAACTCAGTAACAGAGCGCCCTGTAAAAGACCGAGTCGCTGACCTGTGCAACTGCACCATGTCACCAGCACCTCCGAGGGTTTAAGGAACACTGCCACACATCTGCCTCGGAGCTTCAAAACAAGGTGACTAGTGAGCCTTTAACGCATCGCATTCTCCTGGGTCAGAGGTGCATCCCAACCACAGAGACACGCAGCAATTAATGGCTGCTTAACGGTCAGAATTGCTTCCTGAGCTGGCCAAAGCCAAACTTAGTATGACGAGCTTACGTGAGGCATGTGCCATTTAGGACACAGCATCCTTGATTTTGATTAGGTTTTATTTATTGACTGTTCACATCAGACAGAAGTGTTCCCTCCATTCCCATCTTCGGCAATTTCAAAGGTTGCAGGGGAGAGGGAAGAAGCAGCAATACACTCTTTCTTCCATTCTCCCCAAAAACCTGACTTGCAGCTTTGGGGCTTCAGTTTTAACAGTAAGCAAGTAGTTATACAGTTGGTGTTGGGAATTGCAGTGGTGAGATCATAATCCAAGGACAACAGCATTGCACAAGCTTACTTGCATTTTCCAACCTGCCAGTCATTTGTTACATGAGGCAAACAGTAGACTTGGACTTCAGAGGGTCAGAATAACACACCTATTTAGATCAAGAATGTTTGAAAACAAAGTCATCCAGACACATGGAGGGCAAAGGGTGAGGAGATCCATCTCCAAGATGACAGCAGACTGCACCATGGGATCTCTAGCATATATCTAAACAATGCTGTTTTGGAACAAAAACTACCAGTGAGGTTTAGGAGACAACAGAGAAGCTGACTTGGTTTTTTTGCTCTACCTGCCACACACAGGTAAGAAATTTGCTCAGACAGAAATTGGCTACAGGCAAATTGTAACATATACAGGACATACAGCACCAATTCCTCCTGCACCACGCCGACATAAAATAAGCAGTGCCCATGAGGAAGGCTAGTACGTCCCTTCTAGTGGATCCAGTCTCTCTCATGCTACTCTTTCTTACCCTGTTCTAGACAAAAAAGCATGCCTCTTCCCCCACTTTGTTTGATTTTTCTCTTATTCACCTTCCTAACCATTGGAATCTGGCCAAAATACTCTAAGGCTGCATAAAAGCATGCGCTTATGGTGAAAGGTACACACATATTTCTAAATAGCTCTGTGGGAGCACACAGCAGTTGAGGCAAACTCCTACCATGTAGCACTCGTACAGGAGTTTGATATGCAGGGGCTGGGAAAGCACCTCAAGAGACCATTTAGTGCAATTCTCTACAGTGCGCCAGAAGTCAGTTATGTCCTAGGCAGGGAGAGCCAGCAAGATGATAAGAGGGCTCCTGGCAAGTTTCAGTGACAGTGTAAAAGGCAGTTATAAAAAAATAACAAGAAAGAAATCCAAATCCACTGGAATGAAGCATAAAAGTCTGCCACACATCTCCACTGTTGCATGGGGGTCTGCACACAGGGTCTGCAGCCACAGAAGGATGAGATTCATCATTTTTAGCCTTCTGTCTGGGCGGTCTGTCCTGCTATAGCACCCCATTAAAGCTAGTGCTGCATGACCGAGTAGTTTGGCCCACTTGAAGCAATCTATAAGACAACAATATAGGAGGTCTCAACATCTAGACCAAAGGTTTACAAGACTTTTAGTTCAGACCAGGTCTCCTGCCAAAGACCAAACACCCAGTACATCAGGTGAGCCGGGTGGCCCGTTGGGAATGCAGCCTCTGGTTTTGTTTTAGGTCAAAGGAACCCACCTTGAACACCCTGACAGGCTCTGCAACGCCACCCAGCAAACGGCGCAGGAAGAGGGGAAAATCAGGTGGTCTACTTCAGAAGTGCCCCGCTGATCCAAATCTCAATGTGAAAAGCAGATATAGCCACTTTCCAAAGCCTTTACCCCACACCAGTGTCAGGCCTATTTTCTCCTCCCTCGATTAATCTGTTTAATGTGGGGAAAAACAGAGGAAAAGTTTCCTAAGCCTCTTCGCCTTCTCACTACTCACCTCTGGACTTTTCTTTCCCAAGATGAAGGGTTAACAGCCAAATTAACAGCCAAAAAAGGACACAGCACATTAAACAGAGGCTCCCTCTGGGCCAAATTGCTTCTCAGATGCCAGTGTGCTAGTTTTATTGATGGATACATCCTGTCGTTTGTCATTGCCACATGTTTTTCTGAGGTGTTCTCTAGTTTGCCATTGACCACACCGGAGGAAACTATTGACTTTAACAACAGCTTTTACAGCTGCTTTTGAGGCAGCCTCCCCCACCTGCAGTATTCCTTATGAAGTGGCTCAAGCCTGGGAGTGGTGAGGGTGGAGGAAGACACTGTACACAGACATTCATCACATGGGCTAGGTGCTGGGCTGCTGCTGGATTAGGAAGGGAGCTGGTAGCTGGGAAGCAGCAGCCAGTGCAAGGACACTGGCACAGAGGGTCCAGCAAGGCCACTTGCTGGTGAAGCGGGAGCAGCGACAGCTGCCCAGTCAATCTGCTAACTCAAGAGCTGCCCAGTTGAGGGAACTTCGCCCCCAAAATGGGCCTTATCACCAGCTTCCACCAGGCTTTCGGGGCATTGTTATGCAGGGCCATAGGCCGAGAAAAGCTGAATGCTTTGCTAGACTGCAGGGTCTGAAAGCACAATTTGGCCCTTTATTATAAACTCTCTTTTAAAAACAGATTGTAACTTGTGGGAAGCTTTGGCAGAGAATGTAAATTCCTCCCCCCCGCTTTTATATGCCTCTAAGAGCTTCAAGCAATAGTCAAAACACTCCCAAGACTTTCAGTTGCTGCCTCAGCTTAATACAGGACCATATACTTTTTCCCCTCCCACATACATGTCCTCCCCAGTTTTCCAGAGATCCACCTTTGCCAGCGTGAAGACAGGCATAGGTTACACTTCTGGCAGCAGGGGGAACACTGGACAAAATAGTGCTTGGGAAAGGGCAGAGGACAGCACAAGGGGAGCAGTGTGCTTTTTTCCAGATTGAAGATACTGAGTGGGAGTGTTTTTGTTCATTTCAAGGGGAAAAAAACCAATAAATTCTTATTAGCATGCACACTATAATTCCAAGTCTTATAAGCCTCAGTGCAATAGCTATGTGAGAGACATTGCCAAGCAAAGAACTGCTGTGCTGCAGAAAACTTGGTATAAATACAAGAACTTCAACAAATAAGTTTTCATCCTCTTCAGAATGAGTTTTACCTCAACACACTGGCATTTCATTTCTTTCCTCCATCACCCCAGTCACTGAAGCTCTCAAGGCTGATGGCAGTTGCCTGTATCATTCTCCCCAAGCTGGTTTAGGAAGCTATAACCAGTGTAACTCCATGCATGAAAAGGGCGATTGAAATCAAGCTAGGAAAACAGTGTGAGTAACAAAGCCAGACCCCTGTGCTTTCAGGACGGTTTTCTCTTTGCCCTGAACAGCTTCCTTCAGTCCCACTCCTGAGAGAGCTACACAGTTTTCAAGGAGGCCACCTTTCCTTTTAGTCCCCATGGTTGTGAGTCATCATCGTAGGACTGAGGTTAGCTTCTGGAAACCACCAATTTTCTTCCTTCCTATAATGCTTGGAGATGGAGCCCATATGAAGCTTTGCAGAAAAATCCGACCCCAGAGGGCAACCCTTTTCGGTGCACAGATACCTTTATTAACACTGCTAAAGAACTGTTCACACCACATATGCTAAAAAAAAACTTGAGGTGTAGTAGAGCAAGTATCAGTTTATAGTATAGTGAATATCTGGTGCTAGCCACACATTGTAAGTCACTTCCTCCACCAAAAAGAGGGCATAGCACAGGGAAAAAAAATAAATACACATAGTTCTGTTAGTTTACCCCTGGAGTGCCAAGGCCAAGGGCGCTGCTCTCCCATCCAGCAGCAGACTGCTGCTCTCCCAGCCCACTCTGGACACCGGGCACAGGAATCTGAGCTTGGCACCACACTAACCCAACTATGTGGCTTCTGGAGCAAAAGCGGTTCATGTCCTGCCAAGAGAGCACAGAAGCAGCCAGAATGCAACTGCCTGTACCACTGTCTGTGCAACTAGGTGCTTAGATACTCGTTCTGCTTGTGTTTTCAAGTTGAAGTTTTTTTTCCTTGGTAACTACAAAAACGAGACAACTTGCAGAATTGACTCAGAAGTCGACCACAGGTTCTAGAAGCAAGGGCTTTGCAAATAAAAATGCTTAGCATCACCAGAGCTGAATAAGGCAGCTGAAGTTTAGGTAACTAAGAATATGTTAACTATGACATACTTTCTTGGGAATCACTGTTTCGTTCTTTGAAGCTACGAGCAACAGCATGTGCCATAGTGCTGTCTCCCCAGCATGGATGAAGGATTTATCCTCTGCTACTTTAATTTTCTACTCCTTGAGTTTTTCCTTGAAAGTCTCCACCCCCAACACTGCATTCCCATCTATCCGCCCCCAAGCACTTGGACTAAATTAAGCCAAAAATCAAAGCCAGCTGATTATTTATTAAACAAACAGGATACATTTTGTCTTTAGTAGAACTGAGCACTCCTGGTAGCTGTAGACTTTAAACTGCACTTTGGGGGGGGGGGGCAGGGGGGAAGGAAGGAAGCGGTGTTTCACTTTAGGAGAGAGCACACTGAGAAATCGTTATTTTACTTAAAAGCAATCTGCCTATAAAATGGAACTGTACATGCACGTAAGACCTAACAAGCTATAAACAAGCATCAATAGCAAAACTCTTATGTCAGTGATAATAGCTGGCTTTGATCACGTTTCTTTAGACTACCCTCTCCTTCAAACCATTTTCAACTCTCTCAACTGCTGTCAAGCCCATCTTGCACATCTGTCGATTAAAGGAAGAGGCAGAAATTGGAAATAACGAGGGTACAGGGAGGGAGCTAGTGTACTTTGTTTGTGTGCCAAAAGCTTTACCAGGATGCAGAAAGGCCCCTAACAAACAGGGGCCAGCAACACGTGCAAATGAAAAAAAGGCACAGCTATGTACACGGAAAGGCATTCCTAAATTTTTCCAGAGAAATTCTGAATACTTTGTTTCCTGTGAGAAAATGAGCATTGACTAGAGATCTCCTAATCAGGAAACAGACACGTCAGGTATTTCTAGAATGCTAGTGAACGTACAGAACAGAGCAGGGATTATCTGCCGCCTTGCCTCAGCTGACACCAGGGACTCCCGCATCTGAACTCCCTCCTGCTTTTATTCAAGTCACAGTTTGCAAAAAAATCTTTTGTATGGAAATAAAACAATACACAAAGTTCCCAAATGGATAGAGCGCTACATGTGGAGCTACAGGAAGACAGAGCTTAGAATCCACTTGCATCAGGGATTGTTTTCTTCTGGTTGGGGAAAAAAAAGAAACATATCCAAGACAAGAATGTGCAATAAAATCAGATTAAGGAATGTTAGTCACTCCTGGCCTCCCCTCAAAACAGAAGTCAAAGACTTTCCGCCATTCATTCACAAGATGTCTAAACAGTGAGTCTTGCTGAAAGAAGGGGGGGGAAAAAAAAAAAAAAAGAGAGAGAAGTGAAAGGAGGCAAAGAATGTTGCTCTTCTCAACCTACTAATAAGCTCCCAAAAGTACTTTTCCTTCGTCCGTGTGCTAAAATCCAAAGCAATCCCTGCAGCATCAGCAGGCGCTGTGGTCAGGGCTGGGTCCCAGCCAGCCAAGAGTGCAAATACAGTATTAAATGCATTCATACTTTCCCACTGAGACAAAGCCTGAAAAGCCTAACCACTGCTCCATCCTCTGTGATGCCTCTTCCCAGTTAAGCCTCCTGATATTGCTCCTAAACAAAAATGTCCCTGACTGCTTCCATCCATGTTTACACAAGGAAGAGACTGAGGGTCATGGGCTGAAACAGCTGAGAAGAGCAGGCACGTTGCTGGAAACGTGTCCACTCTTCTCTGGATTTGGCTTAGGTACTTGGTGGCTTTGCTGTTGCAATTTGGCATCCATTTACACAAACACCAGTGCGGTTCTCGGAGAAAGGAGGATTGTAATTGTAACCACTAAAAATAACCATTGGCATACGACACTTGTTATTTAGCACAGACCCCCTTCAGCAGTTTTTAGGGTCATGATTCAGCAGACACAGTGGCAACACTCCAAAATAAGGTCTCTTTCTCCTTTTTCTGCTAAAGGACCATGGAGCTGCACAGAGCAGCCTAGGAGAGGGCCTCATGCCCAAGCTTAATCAATTTACCACCACACTGCATCCCAACCACAACAGAAAATACAGACTAATGCAGTTGCAGACAGAGAATTGTGCTAAGCCTTCACAAAGCCTCTCCCAGGGAACTCTTTCCCCACAAGCAAAATGGACCTGGGCTGCTATTCCCAGCAGCTGATGAGTCAAATAACTTTGTTATGAAACACTTGCTTAAGACCAGAGTTGTTATTTAAGGAGCCGGTATCTCACCTGCCTCACAAAGATAATACAGGTACACGAAACAACACACCCAGAACGAAGCTTCTCTCTACCTACAGAAGTGATATGCTCTGAAGCAGCTTTTCTTTGACTGTTTTAAATGTGTCACACTAGCAGAGGTGTTATTTACCCAACTTCTGATGAGTTAATAAAGCTGGACATACACTACCTCCCAGCAGCTGCAGAAGCTAGCGAATGTACAAGAAAAGATGCTGGTTTTGTTGTTTTAGGTTAAATGAATGAAGATAATTTAAAATGAAAATTCTTCATCTCAGAGAGGGTCTGGCTGAAAAAAAAGTTACTGAATGGCTATACGAAGTGATGTTTCTCTCCAATTTTTGCCACACAAAGAGCAGCAGGGAGTAACATACGCCCTAGACTTCTTGTAAATAGATCTTAATTAAAAAAGGTTCTAAGCCACAGAGTTTCAAAACAGTTGAAATAAAACTCCCTTTCTTCCTACAAATCTGTGCTTAAACTTCAGGCACAAGGCATTCCAGAGGGATGCACACAGAGATGACCACGAGGAAGATGGCTGTGGTTGTAGACTTCCCTTTAAACACCTTCTTTTGCTTTTAAAACAGACAAGCACACTATGTCTGGAGAGAAGCAGCTGTTTACTGGCTCCCAATTTACACATCCATTGGGCAAGTGAGCTCCCATAGACATGATGGTTTTTGTCTTGCACTGGTCATGTCAGGTCCTCTGAGCTGTCAGACACGACTGCCTTCATATATGAGGACTCAGAATCTTCTAAACCAGTTTGGAGGAACAACTCTGCTCCTTGGAGTCTTTATAGGATTTAGAATTGAACCTGGCACCTCAGCTTTGAATCTCACCATCCTCCAAAGGTCCTGAGCTGCTGCCTATTCGTTACCGGCCATTGCCCCCTTGGGAGGGACAGGAATCACAGTACAAATAAGCAGCAGAACATTGCAGCTGTATCACGCTGCTGCATAGAGAGACAGAGAGAGAAAGCGACAGACAGGAAACAACTTTAAAAAAAAAATCAAAACAGTGGAACTCTGCATTTGACAGGTTTTTTTAATCAAAGTAAAATACTCAGAAATGTATACATGTGTTCTGAGCAGATTACTCATCGTATCTATTTTAAAGCCATTAGCTGACAACTATTTCCCAGCTAAAGGTGCACTAGACAACACACCCAAACTCTAGCTCTTTTCTTCCTCATGTTATCATTAAAAATAACAAAGTGGCATGGGACCTAAGTGTCGTAAAAACACCTCATGATTTTTAGTCCCCCCTCCCCCCAACTGAGAAAAGCTCATCAGGCCAGTGCAAAGGCTGTTCACCCAGCTCTTAGTGAGATGACGGAGTTAGGCATATAACTCTTGCCCATCACAAAGGAAAAAAAAAAGCTAGCTCACCCACCTTCGGCTGTTGGGAAAGCAGAATTCTGCAAGTTGCAAAAGCTCGCAAGCTTTATCATGGAAATAATTACATTATTCAGGAGTGGCTAGTGTCAGTGACTATGCCACCACACTGGCAGACTCACCACTTGTGTGAACTTGGTAATCATCAGCCTCCCACCCTCTGTTTCTGAAACACACACTATTCTGAACAGTGAAAAGAAAAGCTCCCCATAGAAGCACTGCAGTGCAAGCAAATTCAGGGGCTGTATTTCAGCAGCTGTATTCTTCCACACATTACAGCAGAATTTGTCTTATTTTACTGACATCCAAGCTGCTGAGAATTGTTGTTGAGATTTAGATAAACATATCAAGTATAGATAAATATTACACGCAACCACTCTGTTTCTTCCAAGTGCCAATATTCTCAGTGCCAGTGACACAGACAGAAAGCTTGAACCATATTCTGTACTTTAACTACCTGAATTCAACATCCAGCCTCCTTGTGATGTCCTTCCTGTTAGGGTGTCTCCAAACACCATTCTAGCCAGATAGCAAGATATCAGCTCCTTAGGCTGTTCAGAACAGCTACTGTTTCTGTACATACATTTTCAAGCCAGCTGCTTGCAACCATTAAGCGCTATAAAGAAATAGTTAAGCTGATTTTTTTTTAAAATTATTTATGTTTTAACAACATTACTAAAACAATCTTGAGGCAAAAGATCCAGAAAGTGAGGTTCTGCAGACAGAGTATGTGAATTTGGAACCCAAGTCCTTCCTGTGTTCCTTTTTAAAACCAGTAAGATTTTGCCTTTTTTTTTTTTTCCTTTTTTTCTTTTCAGTTCTTTCCCCATCTTTCCCAGGGATGTTTATAATTTCCTGTGCGCTCTCTCTTCCTCTGCTTTTTCAGTTGTCCTAAGACTTTCTGTTTGTGGATAGGTAGATTCTGGAAGAAACTGCAGCGATGTGAAGACTGCAATCTCATAGTCATTAGACCCACCTCCCCCAAGCTGACAAAGCAGCCAAGTGGACAGTTGCAAGGCAATGTGAGCCTGAAGAGACCCAGACTGCATCTGCACAGGGACAAGGCTTTTCCCCTTCGACCCTGAACTCTGCCCTAGCGCTCTGCACCAAAGTGCACCACTTTGGACAGTCACGTATTGGACCAGCTCACAAAGCCCATCCACACGCACTGTGGCCAACCGCCACGTTCAAGAGGAAAAGGATTCATTCACTGCGTTGAATAACAAGCGTTCCCGATTTATTTTAGGCCGCGTGAAAGCTAGTAACATAAGCAAATCTTACATTTCCCTTGAAACAGTACAAACACTAGGAGTCAGGAACCACATCTCAGCAGGACAGCAGGAACCAAATCTGAGTAACAGGATCCACAAGTGCATGGCACAGAGCGTGAAGGTTCTCTGTTCTGTAAGCCACACCAGTCTGCAGGAGCTAACAAAACCCCATCATGCATGCCCCATGTGAGGCCACGCTGGAGCCTTTGTGCACCCTACAGGCATGGGACTGTAGCAAGCTGCCTTTACAAACCTTCGGACCTCAGCACAACCCTGGAAACACCTCTCGCAGCACTCCCTCCACAGTGATCCCTCTTCAGCAGGGATGCAATTTCTCCTTCTTGTTTCTATGTACAAGCAGCAATCCAGCAGCTCGTATTGCCGACACTGACATGCCTTGTAGCATCAGGAGGTCTTTAAGGCGGGGAGACCTGGTTTGCTGGAATTGCTTAGCCCACATCAGTTTCAAGAGAGTCACCATGGAAGGGTACCATTCAGCAAGTGCTAGCAAAGCAACCTAGCTAACCAGGTTTACACTAGCAGGGAAACAGTTTCCTCTTGTGGTTGCTGCTGATGCACACACAGAAGTATCTTCTTCACACTTCTCTTTCAGCTCTCCTAGGACATCCACACTGAACTGAAGTAGTCCAAGACAGAGGCAATAACATTTCTGAAGACAGATGGAGCTAGTGGTTCTCCAAGGTAAGCACAACACACCCATACACCAGACCAACAAGACTGAAGAGCAGGCTACCCACACACTGTATGACACCCATCAGCGTAGAAAGGCACCCGCATCACACTCTGCAGCTCAAATACTTCCTCATGATGCAACACGGCTCTGGGAACTCTGGATGCAACTGGTGAGAGGAAGGCTGTGGGACATAGCCACTACTTCCCAAATGAACTGTGACCAACTGAGGTACAGCACTGAAAAAAAACCCACTTGGGGAAATGCTGCTGTCCAGCCTTACTCCAGGCATCCAGAGGTAGGACAAGGTAGTTGCAGGGATGCTCTCCACATGGCTTGTGGTTCAACACTGCCAAAGACAGGGCTTCATGTGTACCTCCAACAACACCCTTCCTCTTGCTCATCACCACTATGCACTTCCCAGAGCTGATGCAGATGACACATACCCTTGCAGAGGGTCATCTGAGCACAGGAAGCCAAGTTTGTTGCGGCAAGCTGTTTCCTGTGATCTGCAACCCATGAGCTGGCTCCTGCGGCCAGTTGCTTCTGGGAATGTTTCAGGGAAGGGAGATGGGTTTTGAGGTACTGCCAAGCCACTTTGCCCACAGCAGCACATGTTAAATCACAACGGATATCCAGTCTGCAGCTTCTCCCAGCACTCCCCGTCTCCCCTCCTATCCCCTCTGGGTGACATGGCATGCCTGAGATGAGCTTAAATACCTCCCCCTACCCCAGAGTGCCCTGCAATGCTTGTACAACAGAGACCAGCATACAGCAATGAGCAACATCTAGCATAGAGCCTGTATGACAACCCACATATACCATACTTCTTCGTTACACCGTACGTTCCCTTAAGGTGCCAGGGAGAGGTATGGTAACCAAACAGACCAAGGAAGGAGAAATTAAATCCTTCTTAAAGCAAAACACAACATATGCCAGTGCTCTTCTAGGGGACAGGGACCCTCAGGGCAGCCTGCAGAGTGCTATTCAGTTCCTCTCTTTCAGTGCAAGAAATACTAATGCACCAAACTCTATGCTGTGACAAGAGCTGCCAAGTAATGCTGTCATAGGGCCTTTGAAGTCAGCCAAAAAAACAGGGAAGGGGAAATTCTGCAATACTGTCACCAGCACCTTTGCATCCACAAGCAAAAAGCAGGAGATCCAAACAGAAGACTGAAGTTTAAAAAAGTTTCCTGTTTTTCATAGTCATGACCCAGTGCAGGCACAGATACCTTGAAGAGGTCAGAAAGATACCTTGAAGAGGTCAGAAAGGCACCAGCCACACAATTACTGAAATCAACTAAAACAAACAAACAAACAAAAAAATCTGTTGTGCCTCTGGGCTTGGCCAATTTACACAAGGAGAGGTGTTAGCCAGATCTAGTGAAAATCATGATCAGAATTAAACATTTTCAGTCACCCTTGCAAATGTAAAGATCACTATCAAATCATCAGCAGCACTGTCTGCACCACAATTATGTCCATCCAGGGGAAACCCTTGGGATACAACCTTTCAGGTACAACGAGCTGATAAATGGAGACATGTGGTTACCCACATGGAAAAGTACCCTCGCATGAAGCAACCTAATGGATGAAGAAGTAACTTTTCAATCATAGCACGGTAGTATCCAAGTTCAGTTTAGCATTGGAAACAAGAATCTTGCATTTTGAGAGAGATACAGGTAAAACCCGCCATGAAGAGGTCATCTGTATCTTTGAAGACAATTCAGGCTTGAGGACAGATCCTGTACCAGGGTTTAATGCATAGATGTTAAGTTGGCTCCCTGCACACTACCTTCTCCTCTCTCTAACCCTCAGGCAGAAGTTCTAGAAGCAACAAGTACATTGCACAAGTGTCCAGTGCACTTTTAAGTGACTGAGGAGTAATGCAGACACAGCAGACATTGTCACTTCTCCTGCTATTGATAATCTTTGTCTCAGCTAAGAATTACTCTGAAACAAATTTTTTTAAAACATCTTGTTCCATACTGTACTTCAAATATGCTATACTTCTATCTTTTCCTTCTACAAAGGATAAGGCATGTTAGTATTATGCAGCTTCAAGGAATGCAAGCTTAGGGAACTCCATTTTTCCTTGTTGCTAGCCACAAAGACACTACCTCTGGACTTATTTATGCGCTCTATTATAAAGCAAGCATTCATTCATTCAGATTCTTGAAATCTGGGGGGGAATTATTTCTGAAACTTTATGGTTTTCTGGTTAACACAATATGTCTTTTCCTCCCTTTTACTCAGGCCTGCTGCATTTAAAACTAGACCTTAATAAGTACATAAAAGTGAAAATATCAGGATTACATTATTTTGTAAACAAAATCTCTGCATCTGCTGGATACACACTACTAAAACTACCAAATCGCTTGGCAGAATGAAAAAGCAGCAGCAATAAGGCAGGCTAATAAAGCAAACAAATTGCCATCAGTGTCCAACCAAAGGTCATAATTGACAGGCCTCCTCTTATCACACCTTAGTGGCATTTAAGAAAACAGCCTTAGGCCTTTTCAAATCCTCAGCCAGTACTTCGGCTTTAAAAGCAACAGTCACATTCACCTACAGCGGCTGAAGCGGTAGAAACACCGTTTCAGAGCCCACTGCTGCCAGCCGCTGAATAGCCTCGCAGTGCCCTCACCGTGCCAAGACAGTGTGCCTCCCACCAACTCAGCTGGATTCAAGCTCTCCAACTTCCACAGACACTAGGCAGTACATGATTTCTTATTCATACATAAATCCAAATTAAATAAACATTCTCCTTCAAAAATTCACACCGTTTATTTTTTTAAAATTCTCAACTCCTCTATTATTTCTAATGCAAAGGGATAATCAGAGAAGAAAACAAATTGGTCTAAGACCCACGGTAACAGGCAGTTTTTCCTCACTAATTGTTATTTCCATACCTGCTCTGTCACTGCTGCTCCACCCCACTGACGCCAATGTTCTCCAGGCCTTCTTCCAGTGCTTGGAGTAAAACAGGCACCAGCACCTGCGCGCTTTCACCCAACACACACTCTCCTCCTGCCCAGTCAGCGACAGCCTCGCAGAGCAATTAAAAAACTAAGGCAAGGAGTAGAAAGCTGAGAGCTGAAAGGAAGAAAAAGCAATAAATGGGAGACAGAAACAGAACAGAAAAAATACAAGAAAATTAAGGTGGGGGGGTGGGGGGAGGAGTATGAGTGTTGGAGAAGTTGTTCATATGAAGTTTTTAAAGGTTACTTAATGTCAGCGTATGGCAAGGGACTGAAGAGCTAGAACAGTGAAGTTTTCTAGGTTAATAGTTTCCTTAATATTCCCCACAGGATTCTTTGCTACTCTAAACATAGCACAGAGGAAAAAATAAGATTCAAGTAGATCATCATCAGGGGCAGGTTCAAGAAAGAGTTCTTTCAACCTCCCCCAAACCACTTTCTCTCTTGACATTGAAAAATACCCAGAGTTCTTTCTCAGTATTAATGCTGACACTCGCATTTAAATTTGTAGCATGCAATGCCAACAACCCGTGCAGTCTGAAGACAAAAGAGAAGCTTTCAGTAACTTAAAAAAAAGTTTTACTTGAGTTATAATTGTTGAGTTATATTTTGAGTTAATTTTTCAATGCCTCCTACTAACACCTGGCAGAAATATTATCCTTCACTGCATGCTTGCTTTCAGTGCAAGAGTCTACCGATTAAATTGTCATAAGCCCTTCAATGTACCTGAGAAACTCAGAGTACCTCAGAAATTTAGCAGAAAGCTTATTCCTGAAGGCCTGAATCTTGAGTTAATGTTTGTATTTGCATTGTGCCATCTACTCTCCCTCACTACATGAAAGCCACTTTGCGCTTCTGAGGTCTCTTCAGGTAAAAATCTGGTGCCAAAGAAGAGGCTGTCAAGTGCATTTCATTATTATCTGCACATCGTACTTGTTTCCATCACTTACAGAAGGGAAATGACAGCTAGGCACAACAGGAAAAAACCTGAGCCATGAGCAGGAAACAGAATCTCTTGTTTTGAATAATAAGGTAAGGAAAGATAAATAGTGGAAAATTCCCTCATAGGGACCTTAACAGAGGTGGATCATTTGACAAGTCTTCCTCACCACTGTTTTTACACAGTCAAGCCACCTGTTAGAGCAGCTTCACTATCTTAAATAAAAAGGGTCAGAACAAAGGAAGAAAAAAAAATAGTTTCACTTGAGACTATCTTTAAGAAGACATAACTGGGAGGTTCTTCTATTTTGCTTTTTAAAGTACTGTCAAAGCAGCAATCTGCAACTGTAAGACAACAAACAGGAGTCTAGAGGGACAGAAGAGAGTGGTTATTTGCTTATTCTTTTGTGGGTTACCAGCTAAAGCAAAGCCTGGAGTTGAGCAGAGGTTCCTATTAAAGGCTGCATGAGTTCCCACTGTAAACAAGCTTTACAGGACTAAATTCAGCAGAATGTGTTGTGCTGGTACCAGCTTGATGTGATTTTTAAGAAACATCAACTGCTAAAGTCTATTTTTATTATTAATATATTTGATTATGTGGTTTTATTATTAAGCTTTGAAAATGAAACCAAATCCCATGTAGCTTTAACCCAGAAGTGCAACAAACATTTGCTGCCAATGATAGAACAGCAGCAGCAATTTTGCCTGGCTTCTGTTCCACCCTTACCCTACACTGCAACTACTAATATTTATGCAGCGCCTATTTCTGCAACAGTTCCCACTACCAGTTATAAATCAACACTATAAAGCCTATCTGTAGGCTATGCTACTTCCACACATTTTCCCCTCTTTTCACTGAAAATTTCAGGATACCAGGTTCTGGCTGCAATTAAAGTAACCAGTGATGAAAACAAAATATCCTTATACTCCTATATATGAAGTTTTCAAGGACAGAAGCAGCCTCATGCTGGCTCTGCTCAGCCACCAGGTATCACTAACTGTGTCATCAACAAAATCCAAGACTGTTTTGTGTTTATGTCTGACAAGCCAGATAAAATATAATGTTTTTAAAGATACTTAATAAAGTAGTTGAAAGATAATGATTACCCAGTCTCATCATTTGCACATGAAAGGTGGAGCAGAGAAGTTACAGTAATTTGTTGCCAGACTTTGCTGGAACAAACAGCTGCATTTTAGTTATCTTCAGATATCAAAGGACTTGAGCGGGACAAAGATTACTTGGCTTGACAAGCATTCAAAGACCCCTCCAGCTCAAAAACAGAGAGGTGTTTGAGGAAAATCATGAAAGGATTTCATTTAAGCCTAGCAGCAATTCTTGTTATGCTAGCATGAAATCTACCACCATCCCCTCATCTTGTCAAAGCTAAGACAAGATGCTTTGCAAATACAGTGGCGTTGCACATTTTTAAAGGCTACAAGCAGACAAGTTCTTTCTTCCAGGGAGCACAGGCTTCATGGCAGCATTAAGTCACCTTAAATTTGCTGCGGTCTTGCCCATATTATGCCAGCTCCTTGCTCAAACAACTAGTTTTCTGCTGAAGATCTGGCTCAGAGGGCTCAGCCCCCGGGTCACACCAGTGCCAGGGGAGAGGAGACATTTAAAGGGCAGCAGCCCTGGGACAGTCAACCAAGAGCAGAGCCGCATCCTCCAGTGCGCCAATGAGCTACACTGAGTTTCAGAAGCGTTTCTTCTCTCTCCGGCCCCCTTATGCAGAAGCAGATAAATTGAAGAGCTCAAGCCACCTTCTCTGCACCCTTATCTTATGGTCTTAGGCTCATACAAGACCACCGTGAAAATCTACACAGCTCAACCAAGAACAAGAACAGAAGCAGTTCACTATTTTCAACATGTGCTGCAACCTGCTTTATTATTTAATATATCAGATGCCTTTAACAAAAGCACTAAAATCACATTGTTCTTGTTTGGAAATACAACATTTTGAGAAGGTGAAGTCAACGCCTGTGCTGTGAAATAAACAGGAAGGTTACTGAAGAACCAAAAAGATGTGGTGAAAGGCTTCAACTCCAACTTTTCCAACTGTACCCACTCTAGAGGCCTGAGTAGACAGTTAAAGGTTTTAGGTAGCTGGAAATAGGTTTCATTTTAGTTGCTGCCTCAAAGCCAGTTTTTGTGTTTAACACATGTGGTTAGACAGCCAACCACCATTCCTGGGGATTATCTGCTTAGAGTATGAAAGACTATAAAACAACCCACCATCGGTTTTTCAGTAAGACCTGGGCATGATTCCCATTAACACATTTTTATTTTAAAACTGAGTACGATTGCTCTGATTTTGTAATACAAAACACAACACAGATGTTGGTACTTTGAGCACAACAGAACTTCGCCAGGTAAATAATAAATTGCAGAATTATGAATGGCTTCTGAACATACAGAAATATGTTGCATGGCACAGTGGTTTAAATATACTCATCGCTGCATGCAGTTGAAGAAAAACAGCATCTTCCACTTTTTAATTCAATGTAAATTAAAACAAGCCAAATCCAAACCCAAACCAGGTAAATGCACATTGTGCCCTGTTGATTTTGGATCAAGCTTCAAGGGTGAACTGATGGTAGACAGCAGCTCTAACAACTCAAGGAGAAAAGAAACAACTGTGTTCAGTCCTGGTTTACTGTTACAATAATGGACTACCAAAACTACAAAAGAAAAGATACTTCTAGCGACTTTCTGAAGATGATACTTAATGGCTTTTTACACACTATCAATTTTCCAGACTGCAAAATGCAAGACAATACAGGTATCGGAAGACAGCAAGCAGCCTTCTCCATCTTCAGGCCACCTCAGTTAACAGCTGCAATTCATTTGCAGCATTTACTAAATTATGTAAGGCAATGCTCCAGTTAGCTGGAAAAAGTGTTTTAGAGTTATTTGCTGTAAGAATGCTCTTCAGCTTCTTTAGGATTTTTTCCTTTTATGTTCCTGCAAGAAGCGTGATATTTGACAAAGATATACTGAAACACAGATCCAACATCTGACACTCCAGCATTTCACCGGTCTTTTACTTGTAGGACACAACATAAAACCATTTAAACTTTTAGAAAGCTTTAAAGTTGGCCTGGTTTCAGCTCAGATAGAGTTAATTATCTTTCTAGTACCTGCTGTGTTGTGGATTCAGTATGAGAATAATGTTGATAATACACATTGTTTTAGTTGTTGCTAAGTGATGTTTACATTAATCAAGGACTTTTTCAGCATTCCCATAGAAACTGAGAGGGAGCACAGACAGGAAAACTGGCCAAAAGAATATTCCACAACATAAACGTCCCACTTTGTATATAAATGGGAGTTGGCTGGAAGGCAGGAATCCGTGATCACTGCTCCTAAGGGGCTTTGCAACTGATCATCAGGTAGTGAGAGCGACTTGTGTTGCATCACTTTATTTTGTATATTCTTTTACCACTTATCTTCTTCTTCCATTACATTCTACTAAACTGTCTTTATCTTAACCCATGAGGGTTTTTTCCTCTCCCTTTCTCTCTCCTCTCCCTACCCTAATGGGGGGCAAGGGGGAGAGTGAGCTACAGAGTCCTAGTTGCTGGCTGAGACTAAACCATGACAAAAATTTTTATTGATGGAAAAATTGTGAAATCGATCTCAAATCTCCTTTAGGATTGGCAAAGTGCCCCTGCTTCATTAGTTTACTGTTACTTTTATGAAAGTTGCTTAAAAGCAACAGTAATGCACCTGCTGATTCCCATAAACAGCAGCTGTACTCATGCAACAGCAACATGCACTATCATAGTCCCTACTGACACCGTCTTGTCAAGACTGCCTGAATGTTTGTTATTTCTCCAAACCCCAACTACTTCAAGTTTTCCTTGAGAACTGCTCTGCTGAGGATATGTTTTCATCAATGCTACGGATATATAGGAACAAGGCCACTCGCTGCAACTCAGGCAAAGCGAGCAGAGGTCCAAGACCTCAAAACACTATCAGAACACACCTCCAGTTGTGATAGCACACAAGCACAACAAAATGCTTCCCAGAAGAAGAGTTCATTTGACCTCAGTCCAGGATCAAGGTGAGGCCTGGCAGGCTGCTCACCACCTGTCTCCTCTCCCTTGCAACCTGAGCTACAGCAGATTTTTCTGTTACTGCCCATGCAAGCTCTATAAACCCTAAAGAGTGGTAGGAAGTGAAGGCTTCATCATCGGCAGCCTCCATCACTTCTCCCAGAATCAGAATCGTTAGCCTGCATTTACAGTCATGTGCTCTGTTAGAATTAGAGCCAAGTATCACTCCATTCACTATGCTTGCTGTGCTTCAGCATCTTGGTCCTGGATCTGCCTCTTTTCCTTGGAAAAAGAGTGCTGCATAGAGTACTTACAGGGTAATCAGCATGTTCATTTTGCAACACTTCCCTGAGTTTCTGAACTTCCTGGGTTAAACACACCATAGTAGGTAACCCAAGCAAAAGAGAACAAACCCTGAAATCTCTTACCTGGTAGACCTTGACTTATGTCCCTATGCCCAACTTGCAAAGTTCAAGGGGTGATTTCAGGCAGGTTTACAATGAAGAACTCACTGTAATTCTGCTATTTGTTCACTGCTATTTAAGAGCTTCCAATACAGCCTGGTTTGAACACATACTTTGCCTCTGAAAGACAGGCATTAAGGCAAGATTTGATAATAATGTTATTCGATTTAATCATACAAGAAAAAATGTAATGCATTCAGAGTATGTAATACTAACTCCTTTCAGTTTCTCTGTTTCTGCTTGGATTTGTAGCTTACACTTAAATATTTTTGCAGTACTCAAAAGACTGTCTCAAGTGCTGTAGTTTAAATCAGACACAGAACAAACGAAGTCTTGAAAAAACGACAACCAACTGCATCATCAGATAAGCTTTTCCTTCATGCAGGTCTTGGCTCGAGTACAAGAGTTCAGTTATTATGGAGCAAGTCAAACACATCCATAATTCCTTGCATTGTTCTAAGATCTTTGGGACATCCGTCCTTTCCCCAGTAGCAGGCACCTTCCATGCAGAGTTCTGGATATGTCTGATACCAGTTACAGCCAAGTAAATAAATGCTTGGGCTCAAAGCATCAGCTGATACAAATTACTACTGTGCTAATGAAGTCAAAAAGAGCCACATCAGTTCACAACACAGGACATGACCCATACTTGCAGCCTGGGAAAGCAAGTTAAAGGAAAACTGCCTTTTCTTTTTATAGCTTGGTTCTCTAATTAGGATTTTGTCTGCACTATAATTTGGTATTGGAGGGAGAAAAAAAAAAAAAAGAGCACCGTATACTTTCAGCAGATGGATCCCTATAAACTATAAAAACTTGTCATAACTGAGTTTACTCAAACATAACCTCCAAGTGTCCTAGAGCCTTCAAGACCCCAAAAAGCATGAACAGTAATTATAGCAGGCACACTGGGAATGGCAACTCAGGTCGTTACTAGAAAGGCTGGCTAGTAAGCACTGATATCCCCTGCCTGGGGAGGGAACATCTACTGTGATCCTGAAAAATTTGGGGCTCACGAGGAAGTGGAGTAAAGCAGCCATCCCATAGCTGGACACCAACCTGGCACGTAAGAGTCCAAGCAGTGCCTTGCCTCTGAGGACAAGTGAGGGAAACACTTTTGAATTTAAAAAGTGCGAGACTAAGCTCAGATAAAAAAAAACTAGGCAAACAAAAAGTCAAACTAGCAAATTGCTCCTTGATTATTGTGCAAAGACCAAGTTACCTACTTTGCCACTCTGGGAACAAATAGTTAAGCTGTTTTAACATGATTGTATAATCCACCTGACAAGATAAAGGATAATCCGGCTATAAACTGGGAAAACAGACAAGATGATTAATCACACAACTGAGAAACAGTTTGCTCTGCGAGAAAAAGACATGAACTTCAACTGTTCTGTCCTTTCATGCCTGCATACTTCTGCCCAGTTCTCTCAAACCCTCCCTACCCTGCAACACTGCGAGAAAAACCTTTGGTGGGAGAAGTCCTGGGAGGTGGCTGCCAAAGGGCAGTGATCCCTGACCCAACAGGCTAGAGAGTGCATCCTCTGCAGTCTCCTTCAATGTCACAGCAGAGGATTATCCTCGTATTTTTACTAGCATCCCTGCCAGTTTAGTTTCCTGCCTCTGAAGTCAGAGTTTAGGGTGTGAGCTGAAGCACTGCAGGCACACCACATTCCCCTGGGTGGCACATACTTTCTTGATGCTAGTCACTCTGTTCTCTAGTGCAGGTCTCCAGCACAAAGATCAGCACGGCCCCATCACCCCAGTCTGAAGACAGGGAAAACAGCATGGGTATGATGGAGCAAGGGAAGAAAAGACAAGATTTCAGTAACTCCCATTATTGTTGAATGAACAATTTCTAAAGGATTCTTCTCAGAAAAGGAAATAGACATCCACAAGTATGAACCTCAAATACCCCTTATTACAGGTGCCATTAATCAACGGGACAGGATGGAATTTACTGTTCCCTTCAGCTTTATAGAGGGAACGCAGGAGAACGTGCATTGGGAAAGCTTTAGGCTTTGCCACACGTGAGGAGGTATGGTCCTGTCTTCCCTCTCGTATGAGCTTCCTTACTTGTCAGCATGACTCCACTGAGCAGCAGGCAAAAGAGCTTTTTAAAAAGGAAATGCTGGGCTTTTCCATTAATGTTACAAGTTGTAAACCTTCAGAACTAGCATACTTCTGCTGAAGAGCAGGAGGGAGCATTTTTTCCTGCATATAGTCAATAGTTTTCTCTCATTTGCCTACTTCTGCGATTAGCATTTCAGTGGCAAACCCCCTGCCAGTGGAGAATTAGGGATTCTCAGTAGCTTCAGCAGTCTGCCCAAGCAGACTGCTGCGTTTTGAAGAGGATTGATCCAGAGACACGAATAAACTCGAACTGATGCAGGCATGACAAAGTCATGCAAGCGATTTCTCATGACCTGACCCACCACGAACATTCACAAGCCCTAACAGGCAGTGCAGGAAGGAGACTTAATAGGACTTGTCATCCACCTTCCTGTGCAGAAAGTGCAAAGGGAGAGCTAGCAGTCCAAGTCCTCTCCCACAGACATTTCCACTCATCTGACGCACACAAACAGAACAAACTGCTCAAGTCCTCTTTCTCTATTGACTCCTTGAGTGTTTGTTCTCATCTAAAAGGAGGTGGCAGACAGCATGCTCTGAATGGGGAGGGGCAACACAGCCCTGATGTACCTGGTGACACCAAATCAAACCACACACTATACCAGCTCATACCAATGAGGAGGCTGGAGCCTCCTGCTAAATCCTTGTCAGTACAAATGCCCACACAACAGGAAGTCCAGGCCAAAAAAGCTACATGACTGCTCAAAGTCTCAGATCAAGTCTCATTTCTGACTCTGCTACTGACAAGATTTTAATTCCAAAAGCCCTGTGCTATAAATCGCTACATGACTGAAAAAAAGGTGGAGGTAGTGTTAACACAGTGTTAGGTTACCCTGTGATTTAAGGAGCTCTGTGGGGAAGACACTTTGTTATAAAAACCAACCCTCATCTGAAGCAACTGCCAAACACGGCAGTAAGGAGAGGGCTTCAGACACCTGCAATAAAAGCTTGATAAGAACAACATGCAGCCACTCAAACCTTATGTCGTCTTGACATTTGGGCAACTGCCCAAGGTTTGCTTGATGATTCAAAGTGGGAAGATTCAACACTCCTTAGTGTAAGGACAGAGGGGAGAATCATCATTTGTCTGTCTGCCAGGGTCAACATAGTCAAACAAGACCTCATTTGTGACAGATTTTTTTTTTTTAATAACTACGTATCTCTGTGCATTCACACACTATACCGTCATGAATCATTCGGGTATGACACTGACTATCAAGATAGATAAGATTTCTCAGTGTGAAGTAGTAGTACAACGCTAGGATCACCTCCCTCTTCACAGCTCCCTCAAACAAGTGTAGCAGTGCAGCTGGCACACTTAAGTGACAACACAGTACCAGCAGCAAAACGTATGCTCCCCTTGGAAAAGAAGGGGCTAACGGTGATTCTGAGCATATTATCCTTCAAACACCTTATGGTCAGCAATGCAGTCGCTCTACCTGCCCTGAAGTCATGCCATTTCTACAAGTTGTAACGAAGTGCCTGAGAGGAAGAGGGAGAGGGTTCCTAGGCTCTTACATCTTTTCACCCTTTAAATGAGAGCCAGGAATCCACTCTCTGTCTTGTCTCAAAACACTTCAAGGCAGGAAAATGAAATTGCGTCTTACCTTGTCTTTGTATGAAAACCCTGAGCAGTGGATGAGCACTTGAAACAGCCTTGAAGAAGTTGTCATCATTATTAATAGGGAGAAGGTCTCCATGGACATCAGCATATCCGATCATCACTTCCAGGTTGGCTATGTGATGAATGTGAAGAATTAGTTTGTAGAAGTCTTCAAACTTTCCTGGCTTGTATCGATCCAGGGAGAACCTTCGGAACTCTGCCCCAAACTACAAGAGAAAACAAACAGAGCATCTGCTGTCAAATGTCACCACGGCCCAATGCTCTAGCCTGGCATTTGAACACAGGGTACATCACCTCTCTCTTTTTATGACAAATATATTCACAGATCTGTGTTTTCAAGTCTACTAGTGACCTTTTAGGTCCTCATATTAGAATATAACCATGGCTACCAAGACAACACCGTGCTTGACAACAGATATCCTCAAGTGTCCCACCTTAGAAGAAAGAGTATTTAAAAATTAAGTTTTCATTAAATCCTCCAGAGGATAATCGCATTTGTAGGATTTAACTTTGAAGCGCCATCATTCATTATCATCTTGAGCATCCACAGAACCATTCTTCTCTGAAGTGGAAGTGTTCACTCTGCTGCTTTCAAAAGAAGTTACTCAGCTATTCAAACAACCTTATAAAAATTCTTTGCACATTTCCCATCAATACCACTGGGATCCTAACCACAAGACCTTTAAAGAAGTGTGGTATGCAAGCGCACAGCTCATTACTTGGAAATACTCATTCTACATGCCCCCTGAACTTCCTGGTATCCATACAAGAGGAGGGAAGCTCTTATTCTAAGTTAGTTTTCATGAATTTAATTTTTCTGTCACACCACTGGATTTTATTTTTGAAGCTTTATAGACCAGGAAGTGGCTGCTAAAAAAAAAAAAAAAGGGGGTGTGGGGGGGTGGAGGGGGTGTGATTTGGCACAAGACAATTGAAAATGTTATAAATCCATGCAATTATTTTAAATAAGTCAGAAATCAATTGAGATTTCGATGGACCTTATTTCTGATATGAGATACCAAATATCCGATAAAGAACAGAAGGAAAAGAACTAGATTCTCTAATCAAGAAAATGAAGAGTGAAAAAACCAGGCATCTAGTTAAACGAAGTAGCTTAAATCATCTTTCTGGTACATTTAATTTCATAACTCAGATTCTATAGTACTAGTCATCAGCTGAACCTTTAAACCATTCTAACTCACTCCTGAAAGCATGGAACCACATCCACAAATCCAAGAACAAGGAAGGCTGTGACTAAAATCTCATGGAAGTTCTCATTTGCAAAGTCAGTCATATCACGGCAAGACACCAAAGACAAAAAACTAACAAGCAAACAAAGAAAAAACCTGAGAATTTTCTATAGATAAATTCCTCATCAAATGGAGACTGACTTGCTTAGAGGTTCTCAGATGTTAAATCAACGTATATGTGCAAGCCACTCTTGCTGAGACTAACAAAAGTATGAATCATCACCATAATCATCTTCAAGCAGAAACAGAAAAAAACAACAAAAACCCAACCCTACTGGCTTTGGGTACAAGCATGTTCTCAAATTACTTCCTCAGTTATGAAAATCCCACTCTTCAGCATCAAAGCCTAGTTGTGATCATCGGAAAGCTTGTTTAGTCAAATTATGCTGCTTGTTTGTAATATTAATGCCAGTCCAGTTTTGGTTTCAATTCAGACTGCCCATCCAAATGCCTAAAGCTGAACAAACTACAGCTGGTTCCAATGGAGGAAAAACAGTCCTCCTTTGTCCTCCACCCCCTCCTCCTCTCCAGAAAAATCCAAGTGGCAACTTATTTCTGTTGACATATTTCAAACTGAAAAAAAGCTTAAGTCTTTTTATTTGAAAACTATCTTAAAGTTTTGAAAACTATCTTAAAGTTTTCTTTTTCATAGATTCAAACAAGCAGCAACCATCTTCACGTGACAAGTTTAACATCTACCCAGTAGACTAAAGGGGCAGGAACAAGATCTTTGTAAACTTCGTTCAGGGCTGCATCCCCTGCTCTGCACATCTGAACAGAACACAGGATTTCTTTAGCTGAAAACACGTGCCAGGCCAGGGTATTTGGATGCCAGCCCCAGTAACCACTTGTTTACTGGACAGACAACTTGTTCAGGACTATTAGCATGCATGGTACTTCCAAGGAAGCAGATGCCGTGCAGTCTCACCCCAGGTAATACAACACCCCTCCTACAAAACCACCTGGACACCTGCCCTGCGCGGTCTGTCGCAGCCTGTGGGTCCTGCTCTGCCCAACCCAGGCGCCAAGGCACAGGCCAGCTCCCATGCTGGGCATTGCAGCCAGTGGGAAGGCGACACAGGAAAGGAGAGAGGAAAGCAGCAAGGATGGTTGTTTACATGTCGGTGTGACCCAAAGTTCAGCTTAGGCTGCCACATGAGAGGACGACAGCTGGTGAAAGGGCCAGGCCTCCCAGGCTCACCCCCAGGGGAACGCTAGACACGACTGTATCAGCGGAGCGTGAGACATGGGTAACGGTCCACCCACAGGGATGCAACTGCAGACGTGGGGTGCCGAGGTCTAGTGCAAACGCTGCATAGTCAAATGAACGCGCTCGCATGTTCAGCCTCGGCAGAGCCCAAGAGACAGTTTGCTTCGCTCAGGAACAGGACAACGATAAACAAACGCAAGCCATTTCACTTGTGCTTTTTGCGTGATGCAGCCCTGTAAGGCCAGGGAGCTAGGAGGTGATTTTCCAGAGAAGGGTACCAAGAGGGAAGAATTTCTTCAAAAGAGATATCAGCAGAAAATGCGGGTGATGCTTTGTTGTTTAAAGGTTAATATTACTGTAGTAGTAGTGTAGCTGCTTAATTCACCCCGTGCACAGCAGACAGCAACCATTGTCAACAGGCCTTTTCAGAAGGGGGGGTGCGAGGGGGGGGTGGGGGGAGGAAATGCTTCAGCAGTGACCATTCATTCATCATCCCTAATGAGGCTGATAGAGAGTATCACAGTAATAACAGGTCCTGCAGTTCCACACAGCTTGGAGACTGGGTACTCTGCATTGTATTCAGCCAGGATTTCAAGATAATGTAGACCACGTATCTCCGCTACAGATTCTGAAGGCTTTGCACAGATAGCCCAGATGACTATCTGCTTTTCTAAGCTGCAAACAAAGTTCATCTTTAGTATATCCCTCCAGAGAAAGAGACACGAGGACTGGTGTCTGCCAGCAGAGTCTCTGCCAGAACAATACTGTATTACACTGTTTGATAAACTAACAGTTTTAACAAGCAGATTAGTTTTCTGTAATGAAGTAAATGATTCTGACCTATTTATCTAACACAAATATAGCATCTATTGTTGCAGAAGTCAGAGGACAGGAGGGTCCAAGGGAACTTAAAAGAATTTAGTCTGACAGAGCTACTTATGACTAAAAAACTCAGAACCATACATTTTGTTTCACAAATAATAAGCTCTGTCCCAAGATCCTCCAAAATATCCGTCAGCCACTATACTTCCTGTCTACAGTTAGATGACAGAAAGCACCCAACAGAACACTATACATCAAGAATGAACCCTGAGCAAAAACAGATGCCAAGAAAAAGCAGCCAAAAAAAAAAAAAAGAAAATGCAAAGTGTTCTGATAAAAGTTGCACCAAAGAAGAAAGTCACAGCTAGCTGACCAAAACTTACACAGGCTGACCAAGAGCAATCAACTGCCCTTTTTTTTTCCCCCCCTCTGGCTAGGGGGGACCAGAGGTCAGAGGAGAGGAGGGAGCAGGATTTGGAGGTTTGTTTACTTGGAAGGCTGCAATTTTGTGAAATGAAATGGAAGAGTTATCTGCAAGAAAGAGAGACTTTTTTTTTTTTTTAAGTTTTAAGTTACAAAAGGCTTCAAAAATGAAGCCCTGTGTTTATAAGGTGCCATCCCTCTAGTTTATCGCTGCCTTTGAGTTCAGGCTCTTGCAATAAGAAAACAAAGAGCAAGATTTAGCAATAAACATGAATTATGTTAGCCACCTACTTCTCCCATGAAGTACATATCAGGAAAAGAAAGATAAACACTCCCATCCTTGCACATACTGCAATTTCTGCTTACCTGTGAGATTTTCAAAATGAGGAAGACCTGATCAGGGCTGCTTTATCGGTGAGAAGAAGCAGAAGACAAGAAAGAGGAGGAGGGAAGACAAAATGTAAATGGGTTTGTGCTGGCTGACTTTATCTGGGACTTCATAGCTCTGCCATCGCATTCATGTCTGTGTTTCTCTGTTCCCTCTTTCTCTGCCACCCATGTCTTCCCCACCTCACCCAGCATGCTCTTGCTCTGCTCCCAGTCTCATAGTGGTTGTCACTAATGGCAGGATGCCACCAACCAAGCAGATATTCTTTGCCACAGGTTCTCTCTTCACCCCTTCAGCTGCCTGTCCCAAAGCAGCTCTGCTCCATCCCAATGATGAAGCTGGTGGGAAGTGTGGGATTTTGTGCTCTGCTCATCTCTTGCTTTTTCTTCCAAGAGACAGTCACAAGAGTAAGACAGCCTCTGTTCTACTTGCCCTTCATGGGAATCCTATCACAGACAATTTGACTACCTTGTCCCTCAAACTTTTTTTCCCAATTGGCACTGTGCCATACTCCTAGCCTTCTCCCTTGTATTCTCCCCTTCCACTCCTCCCCAAAAATATAGCCATGCTTTATTATCTTCAGTTTTTAGATTAGTTTCTCCCCTCAGAGAAACCCAGTGGTTCCCCTTCATTTTAGTTCTTCTTGGACACAACACTTCATGTCTCTCCTTTTCATTTGAAGAGCAGCTTTTGCAACTCCTCCAACCCTCTCCAGCGGTCTGTAAGGCTCAGTCCGTGACAACAATTTTCTCTCTTCCGGATCTAATAAGAAGACAAATACAGCTTATTTCTCTGTCCCCATCACTCTCAGATCAGCTTCTGTTCACGAGATGCACCTTGCATGCAATCTCTTATTGATCTCTTCACAGATGCTCAGCTGCCAGCTAAAGGCCAACTTTTTCCTGCTTCACCTACTTTCTTTCATGACTATTGGGAACAAGACCATTACACTGCCTTCCACAGCACCTGTAACTCCAGTACCACTCCTCATCCAGGCAGCTGCATATAGCTACACTAACTACCCAGATCTTTTTCTGCCCAATACCTTAAATCCATGGACATCATTCAGCTGCTAATGTGCACAGCTGGACTTTGCCTTGACTGCTGCTCTGTACTTCCCCTAGCTTTCCTAAACACTATTTTGTCTCACTACCACCCAACTGTTTCTTAGCTGGTGGTAGTTTGTGAAAATAGCTATCCCCAAAAGCTATTTCCCCAGCCTGTTCTGCTGAACTCACCATCCCTTTCTTTGCCAGTCCTGCTCCAGTAGCTCCTGTCCTATCAGGTCACCCACGTAGCTGCTTTCTCCCTACCATCTCCCTGTCAGTACTGCCTCCAAGCAGCACACAGTGCCAGCCTTCCTCGCTGCCTTAACACTTGATATTTAAACCCAACGTGCTGTTCTCCTTCAAGAAAGTCATTCACAGCAAAGCCTCTAAAATAAACCTTTGCCTTAAGTGATTGGTCTACCTTTCCAGAAGCCAATCTCTTCCTTTTCTCTTCCAGTCCCCTACATCTCTGGGAACAAACCAAAGTCTGTTTGCAAAGTATGTATACCAAGCTCGTCCTATATTTTCAAGAGAACACCGAGCACCACACACACCGTCACATCACACAGCTTTAGCACAAATACAGCATGGGCATGGCACTGTCACCATCAGCACAAGGGGGAAAGGAACATTTGGTACCTTGCCACCCAGAGGGACAAAGGACCACTGAATCAGGAAGTCGGCTCAACAGTGCCAACAACAGACAAACCCGTGAGGCCAGCTTCCTGCAGAAAGGCAGCCCTGCACTAGTACTGATCTCTAGCAAGAGCAAACCACTTTCTGCACATTTACTAGGAGATATCTGCATGGTTACAAGACACCTGTAACGGCCCTGTCTGGTTGCAAACTTATTTAAGACCCTTTTAGTTTCCGCCAGAGGTTTCCCCATGAGGTCAGAGCCAACAACAGCTGCAGAGAAGTAATTTGATGCACACACACACACCCCCCTAGCCAGACCTGACAGGGGACTGGGAACAACCGTGCATGGCAGAAGCAGGAGGGATGGCCCCAGGCTGGGTGGCCCTGGGGCTGCTGCACCACACCCTGCCCAAGATGTTTCTGCCTCAATTAACTTCAGGAATTTCCAATGGGAACGCAACTACTTCTGTACTGGGAGATTTTGCTTTTCACTTAAAGGGAGGGAATGTCTCCAAAGGTACGTTTCATCTTTAACTTCTCGCCTGCACTGTAAAGGTAATTAGGGACAGGCAATCTGTCCTTGGTTACTAAAAGCTCAGATTAAGTGTACAAAAAGTCTCTTAGAAAGGGAATGATAAGGGACTACTGAGGAAAGAACTATTAATTGCACCCCTGAAGAACTCCTTGGAGGTGGCTAGTCCTGCAGCCTGACAGACAGAGCCTCCACAGGTATTTTAACCTCACACGGGAGACATTCCTTTCTGACTTGCCTGTAAACAACTTTTCAACTTTAAAGAGCACCTCAGTAAATTAAAGGTCCATTATTCAGTGTCCTTTAGGACGGTTTCAGTGTGGCGAGACTAAAATTCAGAAGACTACTTACATAACACAGACTGGCTGGACGAAGTTTTAAGCAGATCAGAAATTCCCAAGTTACTAGGCTAAATGATTACCAAAGCAAAGGCGAGAACCTGGAAGCAGGATCAAGAATAGGAGAGTATGGGAGGTGCTGGAACACAAAGTAGCAGCCCTAGCCTTCTGGTCAATGCTTTGGACGGATATTGATAACCATCTGGTTAGCACAGCTGGCACCCAAGCCTGTAACAGTATACTAACTTTGGGAATATTGTCAGAGACACTACCATCTTCCCGTAAATAGATTTTGACTTCCCCCCCCAGCTACACAGGGCATAAGACTATAACCCTAGCACCAGAGCATACTCTCCTCACACAGTGCCAGAGTACAGGTCGGAGAAGATAGTTACGCTGCGCTGGTGTTTATTGCAGCTGTCAACTGAACAGAACCATCGCAAAATGACTTGTCCGTGCAACACCTTTTCAGCGGAAAAGTTCGGCCTGTCATCTGCGAAGGGCAGCAAGCATGCACAGGATCCACTGCTGTGGCTCAGCTGCTGCATGGTAACTTGTTAAGCTGTGGTCACTTTCTCTCAAGTCACCTAAGCATTTAAAGACAGACTTAAGTTTACTAGGTATGACCACTTCAGAAAGTGGCCATACCTACTATGAAAAACAAAGATTTCTAATAACAGAGCAACCAGGAGTTTAGTAGATGCTATTTAGCACATCAGAATAAATACAATACCTGCTGTCAGAAGCTCAGCAAACCAGGAGGGAAAGGAACAAAGGCAAGATTTCTTAGAAGACTGACGTTTACACTTTCTCATTTTGCAACAACCCAGACCATCTCAAGTTGCTGTTGCTGTGGCATACTGTCTTCATTTGAGAGGGGTAAGCATTGCGGTTTTCTGAGTCTGTGCCACATTTGGTTTGCATATAATCAAGTATGTTTTGAAGCTCAAAACCAGAAGTTAAATCAGCTGGCTACAGGGCTTTTCATTGCACTTATTTTAGTTTTATTCTAGGTATGGCAAGGATGACCTTAACATGGAAGAATCTAAAGTACTGCTTAAAAACTTAAAGCAGGCTTAAAGTCTGTTTTACCATCCTGTAGGTTTAAAAAGAGTGACGCTTTTTGATCAATTTTAAAGTGTGCCACACATGGAAAACATTTTTTAAACTTCAGAAGGCCTGTAAGGCTTCAGGGCTAGAGTGAAATCAAAGTACAAAACACTGGAAAACACAATTTGTAGACCTCTCTCAGTTAACACCAGACAGAAAAGAACCAGACCTTTAAAATCCCTTTACAGGGGACTGGTAAAAGCAAGTTTGCCCTTGCCTGATATTGCCAGAGTTATAACACTGCTTGGTGTCATACATTATACCTTTCAAATACACAATGTGTGTACATATACTGTAACAGTCATATGGATATAGAAAGGTGTCTGAGCAGTATCAGCAACTTTTGGGGGGGGCGAAACAAGGATGTGAAAGGTTTAAAACAGCTATCTTTTATGTAACAAGCACAAGTATGCTCCTCCTAAAAAGAGGAGATGACATAGGAGCAGAACCAACCACCCACAAGCTGTTTGGATATTTTATCAGTTTAGCAGTTGCGCAGGCTTGCTGAAGCACTGACTTCTACACTTGCTAAAGACCAAAACACATTTTACCTGCTAGCAACTTCATAAGAGCACAGAGCGTAGCTGATCCCAAACATGCTTCTCTTTGAAGACCGTAACAGCGTCATATCTATACTCTGGACACCTCAGAATACAATTGAAAAATTTATCACAAATTCATTTGCAGCATCCATCTGAACACCAACATTTACTGGAACAAAGTCAAAACAGGATGGCAGAAGAACGCAAAAAAAAAAATATGGTTCTAGTTAACTGGATATATTTATCTTAATGGGTTTGTTTATAGTAGTAGGATGTTAGTCACATTATTGTTAATTTGTAAATCATTTTGTAATGCCAGAAAACATGACACTATTAATAAGGCAAAAATGTGATAGTCAGCACTTGAGTCAGGTTAGCTGTGCTTTTATAATCCTCAGCCATTATCAGAAGTTCCATCGTGTGAGAGGGTTCAGCAACAATAAGGGGTTTTTTCTAAAGGACTATTTTCCAGGGAACCATGAGTGCATTTAGCTACTTTTGCAAACATGAAAATGAACTCTTACTCATGCATACAGCTTGCAGGAAATCACATAGTAGTAGTAGAAAAGTAGTTCTCTGCTGCTTTTAAGCCAGAAACATAAAATTGTCAGTTTCAAAGTGAAAAAAACCAAACCTACACTTTCACCAAAAAAAACCCCAAAACCTCAAAGGACTACCATTTAAAGGCCTGAGGCAATCTTATACATCTACTATTCCAGAATATCCAAGTGACTAGAAAATAAATATACACTTGGGCTGATAGCTACCCTCCTATTTGAAAAGCTGTATATACAATTCAAGGAAAAAAAAAAAGTCTCTTTTCACTCAGAGCAGGACAAGAGAAGATTGTCTGCGTGGAGCTATAACTAAAGAGAAGTCTCACCATTAATGTACAAATTCCTACTTTTAAAGCATTTGTTCTTCTGTAGGCTTACACTCACAGGGAGAGGGGCCTGCAACTGCTCTGTAAAGCTAAGGAGAGAAAATTAAAAATAGGTTTGGGATCTCCTGGCCACAGGCAGGATTCTTAGCAAAACAAACAAAAAGCGCCCCACACATAGCATGTGCTGGGGCTCTAGGTAAAAGGTAGACGAGGGAGAGAAAGGGTCATCTGGAAACCTTCTTCAGAGATTAAAGGCAATTTCTTCAGAGGGGACAGATACTTCACTTGTCACCCGATGGGGCAAAGGAGCCAGTGAATACTAGATACATGAGAATACACAGTTGTTTTAAGCCAGCAAGATAATGCTGTTTTAGATTCTGTCTAAAAGGGCTGAAACATTATTCCTGAGCTACACAGAGAACACCTAGATAAGAAGTGAGCTTCTAATTTATTCTGTCGTGAAAGACGGGAGAAGAGGGATAAGGTGTAATTACAATTCAATTAATATTTTCCTATGACATGTGCCAATTTCTAAGCAGGTTTCTCTTTATCCTTCCGCTTTCATATCTAGCAGTAAGCTTTTAAGTGTTTTGATTATAAGGCCAGAACTCAGGGGAGGAGACAGATGAAGGGAGGAAGCACAGAGCTCGAAGGAGGAGGACTTCTTAAGCAGAAGACTACAGCAATTTCCAGCACTGCCATGTCTGAAAACAGAGGTGTGCACAGATGGCTGCTGCTGTTCTCCCCTTCAGTATTTGCTGCAACAGTGATTGGAGAGACTTCTGCAGCACTTTACAGTCGCCCAGAGAAAACCCGACCTGACGTAGGCCAAGAGGTGTTACACAGCACCACAAAGCTCATCCTTCTGCAGGGGCACATAGCCAGAGAACATATCACTGCAAATGTTCCCACCAGGTAGTCACAAGGCATTAAAATATCCACAGACACGAGCATCGGGAGCTGAAGCATGCTTCTGGGCCACATTCCCAGCAGAAGCGATGGGTCAGGCTAGTTCCAGGGAAGGTATAGGCTGGGTTAGACCAGCTGAAACCCAATCAGCCACACATCTACTGGACAAGGGAAGAGGAATATTGTGTGCCGTTTTTAGCCCTTCAGCACAGGAAGGCTGTTGAAAAACTAGGGGAGTTCATCCACCAAGATGCTCCCTTCCTTCTTCTCTCTCCCTCTTTTATTTATTTTTTTTAATAATACTCTGACACTCATCAGGAATCTTAACATTTAAGGATACTTGGGGATTTCAGAGAAGCATCCTATCTAGTATGGCACTAAGGATGTGACAAACTCTCCCCTTCCAATAATCAAGGGCATAAACCAACTTTCAAGAACTTTCTTTTGAATACAGGAAAAAAACTCAGGAAACCCAGGAAAACCTTGGTCAGTTTTGACATCAGCCATTTCTGAATCGTGACTAATGCAACACACCAGCTGGACGGCAGTTTATCCTTTAGGAAGGAACCACCTGGTTATCATCACAGAGGCAGGGCTATCAAAACCCCAGCCTTTGCAGACTGTCACCCGTGCGACTCCCCACAGCTATTTTTTCCAGAGCTCCTTCACGTCCAACTCAATCTTCAGAGAAGGAGAAAAGCCATTTCACACTGTATTGTAAAAGTGGCATTCATTCACACCCGGCTCCTCCACTAAAAGGGATTCCACCTGCCCACGGCCCGCCACTTCCCTAGCCTTTGAAAAGCCACCTGAGAATCCCTTGATCCCTGGCCAGCAGCATGCCCCGGCGCAGAGGCTGAGCTGCACCCACCTCCGCTCACCTGGCAGGCTGAGCTTTCAGGCGATAGCTGCAAAATCATGAGTTCTCAGACTCAACTTTCGAGTTCTCAGGCAGGCCCGGACAGGCCTATGTACTTACAAAACACAGGCAACTAAATGTTTAAAAGGCTGACTACATGCACTCCCAAACGCAGCATTATTGAATCTTTTTGTTTCCCCAGTCTTAGATGGTCCATAAAAATAAAATCTGAATTTCCAGATGATCAGAGCAGAACAATCCAGTGATCCACAGGGACAAGACAGACAGCATCGTAACTGACCCTACAAGATTACCATGTTTTAACAAGAGGTATAAGGCCTTTATACGGTACCTTGCCAGGTACCATTGGCCAGAGCTTTTCACTGGATCCGCTTCTAACCATGGAAGAGCAACTCCATGAGAGGGAATCTACAAGCTTTACAGACAAAGGAAAAGTATTGCGCAACATCAGGACCAACCTCTGTTTACCAAAAGCCTGCCAAACAAATAGTCTAGTGATTATTGCACACTAGTCACACTAACAGTACAACCCCACCAGAAAATTCAACAGCACAGCCTCCACTGACCTACACTGCACTTTAATGGATCATCACTGGGTGTAGGGCCTCAGCAGGATACTTTGAATTTAGCTTCTATTGTAAGTTTCCTTCCCATGCAGTACATTTCTCTAAAGTAAGTTCTGGACCATCAGCAACAACAACCCTGAGCTACAGAAGACCTCTGGTAAACCCCCACCCACCCATACAATTTTATATTCCTTCTCTCCAGAAGCTGCAGTCATTTGTACACCTAACAAGCTCCCTAAATCACTCTCTGTCTATACAACTACATAGAATTTGCTTACAGGATTCCTGCAGCTGTAAAGGAGGCTTTGAGGTGTTCATTACAAGGTTGCTTTTTAATTGTTAGTAGAGCAAACTCAAGCTACGGCAATATTAGAGAAGAAGAGAGAGGATGAACTTAAAAAAATTCTTATCTGTGGTCAAGGTTTTAGTTTGAACTTTGTAAAGTGCACAGGGTACAACTCGAACAAGGAAACAGGATCTGGAACATTTGGGGGCCACAATGAATATTGTGGGTGGGTTACACCTTAGAACCATTACAGTTGGACTCAATGATCTTAAAGGCCTTTTCCAACTTAAATGATTCTACGATTCTAAACTGAACCAAAACTTGCCAACAACAGAAGCAGGATGGAACTTTCCAGAACAGCTGAGCCCCTTCAAGTGGCAACAGCAGGTTAGGAAACAAGGGCCTCAACGTACACTTCAAGTGCCACATTTAGAAATTATTGCAGAATCCCATGGACACAAGGCAGTTCTGCCACTGAAACCATCTCACCATCCTCAGGTCTACGCGTTGCTCAAGCCTGTTTGACTCGAATGCAAATATTAACAGCAGCAAGAGACAAAAATGGGTAGCACCAAGCACAAAGTCGCAGAGACACTGCCTGCAATACCATCTCGTCAGGCAGTCAGGACGTGGTAACGTTACTCTGTACTCTTTTCAAGCTACACATTGCCTACACCTTTTCTGCTATATGTATATGAAACACAGGCTTCCAGGGAAGATCTCTCAGCTTCGCTTAAATACTACTTATTTTCACGCACATAGGTGGCAGGCAGGCTAGATTTTGAAAGTGCTGGTTCAGCCGAGCGCAACCGCAGCCTCCTGGAAGAGAGCTCAGCAAGACCAGCCACAGTCACAGCCGGCCGATACCATCATTTTAAGAGGCCGATGGCTCCGGCGGGCAGCAGCTTGTGCACATGACAGCCCTGCGGACCACAACTCCTTCCCCAGCCCCGCCAGCCTGCGAAAGCGATGGGGTTTATGGCGGGTGCCGGCACTCCCCGCCTAACACCCCGTACAGCGGCCGCAGGATGGTGAAGCTTTTCCCTCCGGCTTCTCCGACTCGGATCCTTCAGCAGGATTTTGGCGCTGCCAGCACCAGCCGGGGGCATCCGGCCCTTCTCCCTCCCAGTCCTCGCCCCCAGACGGGGACCCGACCCACCTACCCCTATTTTTGGGAGATGGCCAAAATCACCCCAGCGGCTGCAGGGTGGGGGGGGATGGTGGGGA